>JAWWEV010000022.1:16959028-16989728 GCA_035583235.1 Hafferia zeledoni
AAAATAAGCCATTTATAGTCTTAAGTTCATAGTTAACACCTTCTAATTTCCATATTAATGACTGGGTGAAATCTTGGGTGGAGCTTTTCTTTTGGCTTTGAATTGGTGTAGTGGTCTCTTGGCTTCATCCCTCGGGGTGGTCTTGACGTGTCTTCATCACTGCTGGACTTCTGCCTTTTCTTTGTTCAGTGACATGACCTGGTAAACCTCTAAAACCTATTGGCTCTGATGCTACAAAATCTTAGATCTTTGTCATTTCATCCTATTGAAGTGTCTAGCTTAGTTTAATGTATGACTTCTAGCCCATGGTACCCTGGTTTCTATAATTACTAGACAATTTGTACCAGAACAAAGTGGCTCTAGCACTTCATGCTGTTCAGCACCTGTACTGTGCAAACATTTGGAAAAGTAGAATTAAAATTTCACAAAACTAGGGGTTTTTTGGTCTCTTTTTCATGGAGGGAAAATTTAAGAGTAGTAAGAGCTGGAAAAAAGTGCTTAGGACTGTTGGAAATGCATCTGATTATGAAGTTAAGACCCTAGAAAAAACCCTGCTTTTCCCTGGCCCTGCCTATTGTTCCATGTACATGATACTCCCAGTTAAATCCCTGAGACTGCTGGCAAACCTCTGCAAGCCCCTGGGAGGGAAACATGTGCTCCTGGGGAATGCTGACTGGAGGTTTAGCTAATGATCTATTCAGCTCTGGGTGCCATACACAGATCATGAAACATTTACTTCCAATAATTAACTGTGTTGTACTTCAGGGGGGGTTATTTTTACTTTCTTTTTGTTCTTTTTTAATCCTACTCAGGCATATTGACAAACATGGCTTTCTGCTCTGCTCCCGGAGAAGGTTGCAGCTGCAAAGGTCCCTTGAGTTATGCCAATCATTTGCAGATGTTCTTCTGAAAATGAAAATTAAAAAGACTTTCTTGATGCCAGTAAATTAAAGGAAAATGTTAGATAGGCTCTTATCTCTAAAAAATGTGTGCTCTGGTCACAATGCATCAAATACTGCTAATATAATGATGACCTTTTAAAAGAAAACACATTATGCTGTAGCTGTCTTCATATTATAACTGTGGTATGCAAAAGTCAAGCTATTAAACAGTGGGAGAAATGGAGTGAAAATAATCTATTTTGCTTTCATCTCATATTGCTGTTCTGATAGGCACATTCTTCTCTTTTTCCCTCTGTATTAAGTCATGCTCTTCTTGAAATCACAAAACACAAAGATAGATCAAATATGTGGCAACATTTTGGAACATCATATCCTGTTGAGTTTTGATGAGTTGGATCAAAATCCCAGTGACCAAAAGCTGTTGTTCAATAGGAAAAATGAGCAGAACTGCAGAGGAAGATAAGCAGGGTCCTTGTCCACACTCATCATGGTCAGAGCATTAGGAAATGAGGAACAAATATCAGCCTGGAGACCAGGCACTGACTCAGAACTAAGATTTTCATTTACTCCCCAGCAGGTTCAGATTTCGCTTGGCCAGTCATTTGTGCAAAGATCTTCAAAAGGTGTTAGAGGACTTTTGGTGACTTGGGCCCAGATATTCACCTCTGTCCATCACAGAAATGTGGAATCAGAGTTCTTTCTTTCTTTCTTTCTTTGCAAATGTGTTCTGTGATTGATGAAAGTCACATTTGCAAGTTACTAAATAACTGCAGGTGCTGAATCAATTCCAGTCGTGTTCCAGATATTTGTTGGGGAAGTAGGACTTAATTCCTGGGTCTGTTGTTCTGATGTCTTTTCTATCAGCTTATTCACTTGGAAAATGTTTTTGGTTTATTTTTTCATTTTTGTTATCAGTGCAGAACAAAAGAGGAAACTTAGTCTTATTTGGTTGTCTTCTAATAGGGCGGGCTCAGACAAACAGAACTAGTCTGGAAGATCTGTGAGCTTTAAGAAACTACATTTAAGAGATGAAGGCTTTGCTTCCTGGCACTGTGATGGCATAACTGAGCTACCTTAACGTGCTTTGATGAAAGGATATAAGATTTCCCAGGTTTTACAGAGCTGCTTCTCCAAACACTAATTTTGAGGTTTGATCCCAGTGAAACTCAGTGCCAGGTTAGACTCGGACTGGTGATTGCAATAAGGAACAGATGCCTGAGGTGGCATTTTTGGAGGCTGGTAGTGACTTCCTAGGCCTTGGTGTGTGTCTGGTGGAATGTCCTGTGCAGAGCCAGCAAGGAGAGGCTTTGCTGCTCCCTGTGGGCACCGGGTCTTTCCTTGCCACACTGTTGGCACATGGCTCTGAGGCAGGGTAGGGAATGGGAGCTTGTGTTGTGTTTGCACAGGGAGTTAAATAAACATCTCATGCTGGTATAATTTTCTGGCTTTCCCACTGTACAAACAGCTGCTGGTAGCTTGTCAATCAGCTTCTACTTTGGTGCTGTTAATTACGTAGAGAATCATTAAAAACCGGCTGAAAAAAGTTTCAAGGCTGATAGCAGAGAAGTCAAAGGTTCTCCAACATTGTGTTTATCTCCTCTCAAGATAAAGGTTTTCAGAAGGCCTTTCAACCTGGAGGATCAAAGGGAGCATTTTGTTTGTAAAGTGCACCCATCACTGCATACTTTAATTACCATTCTTGTTGGCTGTCTGTTAACAAACCCCACCAGACTCTGCAGAGGAAAACATTAATTTAGGAGTAACGGACAACGTTGTGTGAAATACATTGCTGGTTAGAACTGGTTCAGTGCTTGAAGACTTAGACCAAAGTCATGCTTAGAATCTTACTGTTCCTCCCTCTGACACTAATTAACAGCAGTGTTTTGCCACTGTAATCAGCAGGAGGTGTTGAATTGCCTCCTTTGAAATTTGGGTGCCTTTCTTGAGCTGCTCCCTTACCAAGGCTCTCAGTTTCTTTTCCAGCTTGGTGTGTCTGAAGGAAAAGCTCCTTTGAAACTCCCCTGTCTTCTGGAGCCTGTTCATATTAACAGCCCTCAAATCTCCCAAGAGTCCTGAGAGAACTCCTAATTTAAATATGCAAATGAAGCCTCTCATCATTGTTCAGATCCCCTTGGCCAGGTAGTTCTGTGGATTCCATGGTAGCTGGTAGGGAGACCAAATTATTGGCAACACTTTAGGTCAAGGCTATTGTTTGTGTGCCTGGCAGTTGATTTGAGCCACTGTGGCAATGCCAACACGTGCCAGGCTGAGTGAGGATCAGCAGTCAGAGCTGCTGGAGATGGGCAGGGCAGTTCTCTCTGCCTGGCAAGGGCACTGGGCATTTAAGCAGCCCGATTGAAGAACTGGCCAACTCACCTTTCCTGGGCTGCAGTTCATGCACAGCAGGTCCTGCCCCGTGTAATGAACAAGTTGAAATGCTTGTAGTAAGTTTTTTGAGCTGCTCTGTGTTTGTAAGGTGAAGACCACTCAGTTTGCATTAGCTACAGAACAGAACCAATGCAATGGGCACAGCTAAACAGTGGGGAATTCTTGCTCAGTCAACAAGCCGAACATGCTGACAAAACCTGCTTGTTTGGCCGTTGCAAATGGAGAAAGTTTAAGTGCCTTTCCCCCTTTGCTGGGTCTGTTCTGCAGTTCTCAAGAGTCAGGCTCTTTCCTGGGGGATTCTCTGTCATTTCATTATGTACATTCAGCACTATCAGTCTCTGAGCTGGCATTAATTTGGGATCCTTGTAAACGAGGAGTCTTCTGTGGCTGACTGCATTGTTTGTACCTGGGAGTTCTTTGTTCATTCAGGGTGTACAACTGGCTGCTGATAACGGCTTAGAAATCTTAATACAAGATAAATCACTATTTGTTTTCATTTTTTTCATTAAAAAAACACCATTTGGTGCACATTTGATGTTTGGTGCATGTGAGGAGTGAAACATTCAGGTTTGTTTTTTGTTTTGTTTTTAATTTCCTTTTGAGACTTAGAAGAACTAAATCAAGTTTCAAAATGTCCATTTGTTTTATGACTTCTGTGAGGTGTTTGCCATCCGTGGTAACTCTGGGCATCAGCGAGAGGGGAAGACTCAAGGGCAGCCAAACTGAAGGCAAAGGTTTTGTAAGACTTTCCTGTCTAAATTGGCACTTTATTTCAAAGTATGTAGGGGAGAACTGCTGACACTGGTGGAAGTCCTGGAGCACGTTACAACCCTTCAAAGCCTCTGAGGATGTTTTCATCCATTTTTCTTTTATTTTGAAGAAGTAGCAGTAGTTATTTTGTCAGGCTAAGGCTGAGTTCTGTTCAAAGGCTGACGTTGAGAGTGGAGAAAAATGAGACTAAGTAGAGGCTCAGAGATATGTGGGTTTTAGTCCAGAGGGGTTTTTCCTATAAATACAGTCTCTCTTGTGCACCTGCTTAATTATTTTGTCATTTATCCTCATTCAAAGTGCTCAGTGAGTTATAGAAATTATTACTGCATATGAGGATATTTTATTTTTATATATACCAAAAATCTTAGAAAAATTACTTTCCTCCTTAGAAGAGTAAATTACTTTCCTCTGTCTTCATCATGTATTGGGATGTTGATCACACTTATGAGACTCCTAAAGTGTGAATTTTTGAATTTCAGGTCAGGATACCTGTCCCTGCTCCTCCAGAGTTTGTGAACAGTATTGGCCTTAAAAAAAAAAAAAAAAAAGACCAGACCAACAAACAGACGCCCCCAAGGCTCCCCCAAACATCCATATTTATGTTTTATTGGAGAAACAATTTTGTAAAGTATTCTTAAACTTTTTCTGGTTAGAATCTGCAATTATTGATGTTAATGTACCTTAATGGGCTTAATATAGGTGGAAAAATAGGGAGAGGCACAGTTCAAGTTGTCTAAGCATTTGCATTCAACTTGTTAGTTTTCTTAATTTTGCATATCCAGACATTTCTTTCTCAGTTGTTTTCTGGATTTTGGTTGAGTTTGGATTTTGTTTTATCTCAAAAAACAAACCTCGACCAAAAAGAGCAAAACTGTTTTCAACCCTAAAAAGGAAAACAGGTATTTTTATAGGCAGCAGAAATAAAAATGCCCATTTTCTTTCTGTGAAAACAAATCTTGTGGAGAGCACACAGTTCAAGGCATGTAGGAGGACAGCTGAAATTCAGGAATGCAGCATTGCTCATTGTTAGGAAGTGGTTTTATTTGGGGGAAAGCTGGTTTTGATTTGGCAGAGATAGAGGACTTGGTTTAAATAAATAAAATAGTTTACTGTATGTGTTTAGGGCTTGCTTTGTTGGGCAGTATAAATAGAAGCTTCAGTGCTTTTTTAAGATGCAGGCTCAGGTAAAAGCAGCTGATTTTCTTCATATGTGGTTTCATGTCATGTCTACCCCAAGAGAGTGAGGTCTTAAGTTCTTCTCTTTCTATAAATTATGATTCCAAAGTGCTAAAAAAGTCTGTATTAAATGAAGAGTCAATTCTTCCAACTGAACTGCAAAATGCCAAAGGTAATTTTATGTGACAATTCAGCTTTTTTTTTTTTCCCCTGGGTAAGACTGTTCTGTAATTGCACAGTTGTATCCTATTTGTCGGTGGAACTTTCTCAGTTATGTTTTCTTTTGAGGGCTCAGCAAAATTAGTGTCCATGAAATTAATTTATATCTTAGAAACCTTTTAGAAGGTTGTGGAAAGTGTTGCCTTCTTATTGCTGTGAAATCCTTCTAAATAATTGTGCTAAATTGTATTAAAAACTCCAGGATAGAGAGGATGGAGGAGAAAGGTCATGTCTAATTTCTCCTCTGCAGTTCAAGTGGGGCAATCTGGCTTTGCACAGTCAACTGAAAGCACCTTTTGCAATGGGATAGTGGGAGGGGGAACAGCACAATTGTGGCTGTTTGTTCCAAGTCACGCTTGGAGTGGCACTTTCTCTACAAAGACTGTGCCTTCTCTTTCTGATTCACCTGGAGAATGGAGTGGAAGGGAATAAAGGCAACAGTGCAATATGGACTAATGGAGAGATATTGTGTATCTCTGAAATTGCTTTTGGAAATGATGCTGAATGATCTGCTGCTGACTGGACCAGCAAGGCATCCACTGCTCTCATGCCCTTGGCTTTCTTGGCACAGCATTTGTCTATTTGCAATTTTTCCAGCACATGCTGAAATTTTTTAGTGATGAGTGGACTTTGGACTTTCCCCTGGTTTACTGAAAGTGGATCCACCCCAGTGGGGCAACCTGCCTGGGAGGAGGAGAGACAGTGCAAGGCACTGAGAAACCAGGCTGGAATGTGGCACCTCTTGGAGTAATTTTCATGGTAACTAATTCTGTGTTAGAAACAGGGATCCCTCTGCCTGTTTATCATGGCAAACACAGTGACAAGAATCAGTCCAGCACCATCCACTGCTGAGAAGGGATGGGTGGAATGTGCAAATCAAACAAGGTGTAGAAGCAAAGCAAGCAACCTGTGTGTGGCTGATGGATCTGTGAGGGGTTTGGGTTGCAAAACAACCGACCAGAGGAACTACAGCTAAATCTGCTCTCAACCAGACCTGCAAAGGAAGGTGATGCCAATAGGATGCTCTTGCCTTTTGTTTCAGAAGGGAAAGGAGGAGTCAGAGGAACAACCTTACCTGGAACAACCTCCCATCATCAGAGCAGTGAGCAGGTTCTGGGGTGCTGTCCCAGCAATTTGGGGAGCAGATGAAAATAGTGATGGCTGAGCACTAGAGAGGGAGGCCAAGCTAAAGAGGCACAAATGTGGCAGAGGGGTGGGAGTGTGGCCTTTGTGGCACAGGAGCCACTGAAATGCCCAGCCCTGGGGGATCTTCTCAGGGGCACAATCCTATTTTGTCACAGGAAGAAGAAAAGCAGCTGCAATGTGCAGTAATTGAATGAGGATTCTGGTGGAGGAGGAGGAGGATGACAAATATTCTGTCATATTCCAAGCATTCCAATGGCCATTTATCACAAGCTTCCATCTGTCCTGGCTTCAGCCAGTCCATGGGATCAAATCCTGCTCTGCTGTGATGGCAGAGAGGGCCCAGCAGCTCTGCAGGGCAGAATTATTAGGCTTGAGAAACATGATCTCTTAGGGATGGGTGGCAAAATCATTCCAAGGCCAGAGCATGGATGAAGTGCAGTTATTGAGAAGCTCCAGTGATTCTCCAGGGTAAGCAAAGGTGGAAAACTCATGTGGTGTAGATGGGAAGTGTCACATATTTCAGAGGAACACAGAGCAGTAGTCAGAGTTCTGGAAGAAACAGCTCAACCTGCAATGAGACATAAAGAATAGAAAGGTTATTAAACACTGTGTGATTTGTACAGCCTGTGCAGATGGGTCTTTATCAAATGTTTGAGGAGGAGGGAGAGGCAGCAGAACTAATCTGGAGAAACTGGAAAATTCAGAACCAAGCTCATAACTTTCAGATTGTTGTATCTTTGTTTTAACAGCAATTCCTACCTTGTTTTTTTCTCTTTAATTGCTGTTTCCACTATATACTTAAGGCAATTATAATCACAGATTTACTTCTTTATTTGCAAAAAGGACTTGAATATACACTGTGCATATTAAATAGTCACCACAGCGCGTTTTTGTCAAAACAGATGATTATGAGCATAGTACAACATGTTTTTCAGCTCACTTGTGTTGGATTAGAGCTTAATATCTTTTCTCTTTATGTTTAGTTTAAGAGTCACTCTTTAATCCCATTTTCATGGAGTTAAAGATTTACTTTCTTGCAGCTTTTTCTGGTTTCTCCGCCTGTCACCTTTGCTGCAGATCTGAACCAAACTTTCATTATTTCTGCTTAGACTGACTCTTATTAGTTCAAAGCAGAGCTACATATTTTAAATTGATCAAGGTTTCTAAAGCAATTATAACAGCAGCTTTTGGAGGACACAGTTGCAGTTTTCATTTTGATATTCTATGAAAGTGTAAGTTCCTTCAAAGCTGCAAACATAAGCCAGTAAGAGGCAGCTGGTAATTATTCTCTAATAAACATAGTAGGAAGTACATGAAAAACCTTAGGGGATGTCTACTTTGCCTGCAGAGCAATTAATAAACATCTCAGGACACTTAAAGGGAAATTCAGCCTGAGAATACACGTGCTGTGTATTTGAGTCCATTCCAAGTTAACAGGTCTGTTGTGATTAAATTTGCCATTTGTTTACAAACACCCTTTCACTTGTTATCATTCAACAGACTTTAGGGGGGAAATTTTCATCTTTATCAACTCTTAGTTTCATTTATAAAATGCTTTCTGCTTTTTCTAAAGCCCAAATAATTAAGGTTTGGATACCTTAATTATCTCTCTTTTAATTTAGTTTGATTATAAACATTTGAATGTAGGTAGAAATGAATTTCCAATTCATACCAACTGGCAGAATTCCTGCCCTCCTGGATGGTTTGTGTTATGCATTAGGTTTGTTGGGTTTTCTGGTATATTATTGTCTTTTTCTGCCCAGGTTTTGCTAAATCAAAGCTGTTTATTGCAAGCTGCAAACAAAAAGAGACAAGAATGATAGCTGGAGACTTTGAGAAAAGAGCAGAGAAACTCCTTGCTGTAGAAAAGCCAGACTGAGGGTGGCACTCAGGCTGTAAGTGGTTTGTGTTTGCAAGGCTAAGGCCTGGCTCAAAGAGAATGAGAAGCCTAAGCTGGGCCTGAGGGCCAGGGAGGCCCAGGGAGTTCATCTGAGCTAAGTAGTTTTGTTCAGGGCTGGTAAAAAGCTGCCAAGCTGCAAGGTTGGGATGTCAAAGCAGCATGTACAGGTTGCTGTAAGGCAGAGAGGGAGGTAATTGGATGAGGAGAAATGCATTCCAAGGGCAGAAGACTGAGTGAAAGGAGGCAAAACAAAAACTCAAACTTGTGTAAAATGGAGCTTTCTCTTTGGGTGGATGAGGAACAAGTTTGCTTTGAAGAATTTATTTCTGTAGGTTATCACCACTTTCTGCATGGAGAATTTCCATGAACCCCAAATCATTGGGCTCGTTACTGCCCAAGTACCAGACTCTGGAGTACGTGACAGAAGGAGTGAAAAATGTTAAAATTCAGTATCTTTTCAGCTCCTGATGAACCTGAAAGTTGTGGGTTTGGTATTAAAAATGTGTCATTGTTGTTTAAACCCAGCCCCTCCATGTTGCATTGGCCATGGCTTTATATTAATGCTCTTTTCTGAGCAGCCCCACTGTTGGTGGTAGTTTGACTTCCCAGAGATTATATTGTATCCTTTTGTCAGATATTACATCACAGGCACTAAAATTGTGCTAAGTTATAGGAAATTATATTTTTGGGAAAACTGCTGAGTGTCTTGTAGCTGAGACACAACTTCTCAGGTGCTCCTTTTTTCTTTCTCTGCTGAATTTCTGCAGCTGACAACGTGGTGAGACTTTAACCATTGGTACTGAGGAAATAAAGAGTGAAAAAAGAAGTGTACAGATGAATACACTCACTCTAGAACTTCCTTAGGATCCCAAAGTGAGATGCACCAGGGCTCTGATAAATGATTGTGTTTCCAGTGGGGAAAAATGGGATCTATGAGGGAGTGGTTTCAGCAATCCTGACACAGCAGAGTCATCTCTGGGGGTGACCTGTGCACCCACTGACTGTGGAGAGACCTTAAGCTGCCTGAGCCTCTGTTGGAGTGTTTTATAAGCCTGGATTAAGTGGGGAAAAGTCTGAATTTCTGAGGGTTCCCTTGGATGTTCTTTCAAGGCTCATTAGGAAAGTGGACCCTTGCAGTGTCTCGGGCTGGATTGCAGCAGTTCCTCCCAATATGAGCACAGCAGTGCCCAGCTGGCAGCACCACTGCCCTGGGTGGGGGGGGTTCTGCTTGGCAAAGGGGGCACTTCAGGCTGTTAAACACAGCTGTTAGAGCTAGATAGAAACCTGTGCTCCTGGAGTACCATAAATCGAGCTGCCTGCTGTGGCCTGTGCTCAGCAAGCCTCCCTTGCTTTCCCTTTTTAATGCAAACCATCCCATTACAAAATACGTGGCACTTTATCGTGTCCTGAAGCTCCTGCACCACGCCACGTGTGCTGGCATGGAAATCACTGCAACAGGCACACCAGCACCTTGAATGTTCTGGTTTGTGTCATTGCTCTGGGAGCCAGATAACCAGTTGAGGATTGCTGCACAGTTTTTGTAATTTTTTTATTTTATTTTACCTTTACAAATAACTAGCATTTCAAACTCAAGTGATAAAAACCCTGCTCTCTGCTGATATGGTGGTCGCGTTGGTTGTCGCACTGTTCGGTAAGGCAGAGCTTTCTGTTCCTAATGGTTTGAGTCCTGACTAATGCTCTGTGCCAACAGCAGAGATACAGATTGAAATTTAAATAAACTACCCAGGCAGTGTTTTACAGGATGTGTTCCTTGTTGGCAATTTGTTGTTGCTGACAGCCTCGGCTCCTCGGGCCGTTGTTCTGAGCCGCTGGGATTGGAGCACGCACAGCCCCAGCTTATAAATGTTTCAGGAGCACACGATGGAGCAGCAGAGTCTGAAAATATAATCAGCTATTCTTTTGGAAGGGGTTAGTGTGAAAGAAGCCAGATTTGGTGGGGTTTGATTTTAGTTTTGATGCAGCATCAGTTTTAACACTTCAGTGTGTTTTCCTTGTGCTGCTCCCTGCGATCTGTCAACTTCTCTTGTCCACTGGAAGTAGAAAAGCCAAGGCAAGCCTGGAAAGCTTCAGGAAGAAAAGCTTTTGGTGCCAGAAGACTCTTCTACTTCAGGTCCATAAAGGAGGATATTTTTGGAATTGATCTCTTTAATACAAACATGCTTACGGCTCTTCTTCACAGTATTGTTTCATTATTGAAGGCTTTTCTCTTGATTACCCTGCAGAAAAATTTATGTTTCTCACCGGACTTTAATGACAAAGAGGCGTGTTTTGAACTTTACAACGTTGGGGTTTGTTAGTTTGGCTTTTTAGTTGTTGTTTTTAATTAGAGACATTCTTTATAACAAGATTAGCACACGGAATGTGGCTCTTTGAGATCTGCTCCACTGGGGCCTTCACCTTTATCACACCCAAACTCCAAAAGTTCCCCCAAGAGCTGCTCAAAAACTCCTTTGTAAAGTACAGCCTATTCCTTATCTTTCCATGGTAGCATTTCCCAAGTGCCTGTCCAAAGCATTCAGTTCCAGATCTCCAAATTAAAACCTGTTCTAAAGAAATACACAAAAAACTGGTGCTCTTTTGTCTCCTCTGTCAGACTGTGATGTGAGACGAGGTAAAAGAAAAGGTGTTTTTATGCAAAATGGGGTCTCCATTTCTTATCTTTGCTCATCCAAAATGTCAAAGTTAAATGTATCAGACAGGAATGATTTGTGGTAGCAGAACAAACAGTTTATCAATCTGGTTATGATTTCATTAAATCCTTTGATCCTCCTGATGCTGCTGTTTACTTTAATACTAAATATCATTGATATAAAGTTTTTTTATTTTAAGAATCCAATGTTTGATTTGGTGTTTTGGAATAATAACATGACCTAGAGTTGTTTCATGACTATAACTTTTGTTTACCCACGTGTTTTAAAACATATAATTATAGAATTAAGTTAATAGTTCAAAGTGTTATGGAACTAACACGTTGTTAATTTGACTACTGTGAAATATCACAAAATTGTGATATTTGCCACCCTATTCAGTCCTTTTATTGTGAAGGAGCTGTGCATTCCAGTTGGTAGAAAACAAACCAGACCCTGATCTTGTTAAGATAGTTTAAGTGAAACACTTGGCCCTGGCATGCAAACTCTGATATTAGCTATAAAGTTGCACTCTTAATTAATTTGATTTAACAGATTATTCAGAATCATGATTTTTAAAATTATTAATTACCTTTATTTTTTGTCATTGAAACACTGTTTCGAAGTTTTCTCCCTCTCCCAAAAGAATCAGGATCAGAAAGTTTTCCCTGATTATTTTTTCTTTTTATTCAGTATTTTTAGTTCTGCCTATACAAAGGTTCAGGACAGAATTAGTCACTGCTTTAATTATTGTTTCCTTTCTATACTGCTGAATACTCATTTCACACACATCCTTCCCCAGAAGGCCCTACCAAAACATGTTCTTTGTATGGCACATCCCTGGCTGTCCTAAAGTGGTGCCATTTCACTGACATAACAACCCAAGCACTTTTCCTCTCATTTCAGATGTCTTGGGTAATTCTGGCCCAGACTTTTGTTAATAATTGTGTTTCTAGCATTCTAATCCTGTTCCCCTGGAAAACATGGCAGAAGTCCAGTTAAATTCTCTGAAGCCAAGAATAAGGTGACTGCTCAGAATTGGGTAATGAGACCCTGCTGGTTGTTTCCTGATTCTCTTACTGTGATATCTTGAACACAGTGAGCTCTGACAAAGTGCACTCACACATACAAGTGATTTTTTTCATGGGTATTGCTTCAAATTTGCTCTGTCCCACCTCTTGTTTGGAAGATCACTAAATGAAAAGAGTTTTGCTGTGTGTGCCAGTGTTGGACTTGGGTGAGAGCTCTGCCCTGTAACCTGGCAGCAGGTCCAGCCTCACTGCCCATGGGTCGTGTCCCACCTGGCTTGGCTTTGGAGCAGCTGAGGAGCAGCTGTACTTTGGAGAGAGCATCCTGAATTAATTTAGAATGAATTCCACTGAACCCTGCTTGGGAGGGACCTATTCTTAGCTTTGTGTGAGTGCAAAATGCTCAGCACTTGCTAAGCCAGAACCAACCCCTCCAATCCTCTGCTAAATGCTGGGGCAGGTGTTTTAAAATGAAGTCATGAGTAAAAAGCAAATTGCACAGCATGAACCAAGTCCCCCAGCCACGTTTAATGCTGCACCTTCAGGCTGCTGGGCCCTGGAAGCTTGGATGGAAATATCTGTGGCACTGGGGTTGGCATGAAATATTATTTATTCCTCAGACCTAAGAGGGAGCAGCAATTCATTAGCTGTGATTTAATTCCTTATTGTCATTAGAGCAGAGGATGATGTGGTTGTGAGAGCTCAGAGAAGCAATGCCAGTGTTCACCTTTTTCCCCCAGTACAGTAAGAGTGGTGAGCCTGCTCAGTTCTCTTTATCTTTGTGTACAGGATCTGACTCCTGCTGCTGCATGAAATATCTTTTAGTGATGAATGGAGGGTTTCTGTACAACACACAGACCAGGGCTCTTTTTCACACACATCTTGAAAGCCTCATGCTCTCATGAACTTTGTTTTATCTGGAAACACAGCGTTGGTGGTGCAATTCTATGGGCTCACAACAGCAACTAAGATAAAGGCAAAGTCAGCTCAGCTTCCACTTGGAGCTTTCTGAACCCCTCATTGCCTTTGTGCCAGTGCAGGGTTGTGTTTCTGTGCGTGCTGAGCCTGAGCTGCAACAGTCACATTAATTAATTGCTCATAATAGAGAAGTATATTAGTCAATAAACACCTTTTGTGTGCAATTAAATGGTAAACTGAAGCTGAGGGATTTAGTAATCCCTGGGAACCCTTGTGAATATACTGCAAATCATCGTGTTTATTTCCTGCTGGGTAGTGGAGAAAAAATGGACAATCTGTGTTCCATAAGGTAAAAATGATGAGGAAAAAGCTCATTTTCTGTTGCCCTGGAGCACGTGCTGTTTGCTCAGTTGTGTCTTTACTGAGAAGTGGCTTGGTGTCCAAAGACCTTTATACTTAAAAAAAAAGAAGAAAAAAAAAAGAAAACAAAGGTTTTCCTCTCCCCACAAATAAACCCAAACCCGCACACTCATGTTTAGAAAGGGAAATAGGAGATTTTTCTCTGAATTTCTTGAATGTCTCCTAAAGCAGTTGGGCTCTCTCCTATCAGATACAGCATAACCCTCAATACTGAACAACAAAGTATCATTAACCTCTTGTAGACTTCAGAGTTACCAAAAATGAATTTATTTGTGGCATTTAAACAAACCCAACAACAGGGAGGAGTCTGAGAAAAATCTTTCACCAAGGGTGTTTTCCACACATTTCAAACTGCTTGGGTTGAAATCTCTGCTATAATACCTACATTTAATGCAATATTGAGGAAAAGGGAATAATCTGTATCAGGTTACCAAAACCCCAAACCCACTCAAACCCAACCCAACAGCTTTATGGCAATTTATTTTCTTGCAGGTAGTACCTTCGTGTTTAGATGTGATTCTGAGGAAACTTAATGAATGCAAGTAAGGAAAGAAAATGTGTTTTTTCCCCATCATTAGGCTCTCCTCTACGAATGCCTTATTATAACTGTGGCAGCCCAGCAGGATTTATAACACTGAATACATTGTGTCAGCTCTCTTGTTTGCAGGAGGATAAAGTTCCATTATTCAGAGCTTTGCTTCAAATCCTCCCATTGTCGTACAATTAAACACAGCCCCTTTTTTTTTTTAGGACTAAACCTCATACTTCAAGAAAATAAGCTTTCAGGATGAAGGATGTGGGGTTTATGTGTTGCAGGTGATGCTGAGCTGGTGCCATGAAACCCATCCAAGGTGGGGGGGGGCAGCAGGTGGCTCAGGAGGCACAAGTTCCTTTGGGCTCTTCCTCCTCTGCCTTGGCCAAGGAGAGTGTGCAGGTTGCAAAATGTCTGTGTTGGAAGTGTGTTTTTTTTTCTTCTTTCCATATTTAATTATCACACTAAAAGCAGAAGCTGGATTTATGATGCAAATAAGTGACAGTGAGGTGAATTGTGCCAGGGAACTGCAGGTGTTTGTTTGGACCTTGTGGAAATGCAGGGGATGGATTTGAAGGGATGCAGAGGAGCTGCAGGTCTCAGTGTTGTCTGTTTTTCTGTTACTGAGGGCACAAATAAACATGGTATGTGCCTGTAGGGCTTCTGAGTACACTCATGTGTCCCAGGAGGCCTGCAAGGATTTGGGTAGTGTAAGAAGGATATATGGGATAATTATTTGTATTGTTTTAAAGTGGGATTAGTCACCTCGAAGGCAAAATCTGTGTATTCACTCAAGTGTCTCTTTTGGTCTGATTTTTTTTACATCATCAGATTAAGCAAGAGGATAAATCTCAAACAGGAACAATTCATGTCTCAGAGCTGGAAAGTTTGGTTTTACTTGTTCTCAGTCACTCAAACTGCAAACTGACAGTTCTGGTTTTGGCCTATTAGAATATTACTCTCTTTGGACAATGGATGATGTACATGAGTGTTTTTTTACTGATGTGGAACTTGCAACCTTAGTAATTTTGTGGTCCTCTGGCATTCAGAGCACCAATTTTCTATACAATTAAAAGAATGTGGATTTTCATAAATATGTTTTTTCAATACTTTCCCTGACCACAAGCTCAAGGAGGTCTTTGATCACTCTTTATTTATTCCTGTGGTTTGAAAATAAGTTCTGAAATACTTCAGAAACTAGAAAAAGTATAAACATTCCACAGATTCTTTGCCTGATGTAAGTCCCAGAACTTAGTCCTAAAGCCCATCTGTCACCACATAGAGCTTGAAAATAAATGAACATCACCTACTTCATCATAATTAAGTTTAGGGGTGTAATGAGAAAAAAGTTTCTTCCTGTGTTGTGATCTTGGTGTTATTTATTGCCATAGTATTGTTCTTGTTCAGTTCATATAAACTTTTGTTTTATACTATTTTAAAATATACACCTTAGATATAGTATTATACGAATGATTGCTCAAAAACTTAGTTCCTACTAATGTAATATTGCCCTGATTTCATAACCTAAGTTCCACTCAGAGTTTAAAAATACAAAGAAACATATTGGTTTTCTCCAAGAAAGCAATTTGGTGAACTCTTTTTTGTTGATTTTCTCCCACTAATGTTCTTGCTGCAAGGGAATTTCCCCACTTGGAGGGTTTACAGATTGCTAGGACAGTAATAAAACAGATGTTGGTATAGATTTCAAACCCTCTCCAAATTAGACTTTCTCCTGACGAGCTCCTGAGTGTTCCAGCCCTGCTGTGCTGGAGTTTGCAGTTATTTACAGCCCCAACTGCACTGCAGTCACCACTTCAGCCTAAAGCTCTCTAACAAGTTAAGTCTGTTGTTAACCAGCTTAGTGTATTATTTATAACCAGAACATCAGTTAAGATAAAGACTCCACTGCGCTGTGCCCTGCCTGGAAGGGTTTCTGCCTAATTATGGAGTCAAGTGGATTTTGCAAACCCGGCCTGAGCCACAGGGCAGCTCTGTGTGTGTGCCCAGATGCTTCTGGGTCACTTCTCTCTGAGCTGCCACTGAGTTTCCCTCTGAATTCTCTGTTCAAACTTCTGCTAATCAAAGAGGAATAGATTTGTTTTTGGAAGGAATGAGATGAGAGTGCCCCCTCCCCCTTTTGCCCATCGCTGCTGCTGTTTCTTCAGACCTGGAATAATAAGACTCAGAATATTTCCTTTTTCTTTCTGAAAGCTGCCCTTTCCTGTGTGTGTTCAGAGTTAGCAGAGCCCACCCTGTGTTTTCTCTAAGCCCAGCTTGATATGTCTGGCTCTCTCAATCATTACCTGAGATCAATATTTCTCACCCCTTGATTATTTGTTCTTCCCTTCAGTGCCCTGTCAATGTTTTTGTGCAGGGGAGTGCAATATTTTGGATGCCACGGTAGCAGGGCTATAAAAAGCACCATTCCTGGTTTCCTGTGTCAAGAGAGAAATCCCTTTGAAACCTTTGCCAAAAACTCCTCTCCCTGTGCCCTGTTGGGATGTGTTTCCCCTGTGTTGGCTGAATTCAGGACACTGGTCCCCATCCCCCAAAAAACACCGAGCAGTTGCATTGTGAGAGCATTTTATTTGCGTTTATCCATCACTGCACGTGATGAATAAACAGGATTGTTCAGAAAACAAAACACCTCACCTAAATTCTGTCTGGAATTATAGAAGGAATTTGCTTTAACTTCAGAGGGTTTTCAGTCAGGCCTGTACTGGAACATTTCAGGTATTACTGTCATGTAATTGTTCTGTAAATTGTTGTCTTTCTCTTGGTACCAACTGCTCTTTCATCTTGAATTAAGATGCGTAATTTGGGTCTTACATGTTAAAATATCAAGAATGACACGTACAGAAGTTACATCTATTTTTGACTTTTGTTTGTGTTATTGAATATAATATAGTCAGAAAAATACATTTACACTTTTTCCTTGGGGAAGATGAATTTCTGGTTCAGGGCTCTTCAAAGATCAAAGACAAGGAAAGTGTTGAGGAAGAGTGAAGGAATATTTATTTTTTCATTGAAATGCAGGTTTTGTTTTGAAAGGTAGGAAAGAGAAAAAATAATTTCTAAACTGTGATCCTAGAGTATATAATTAAGAGAAAATTCATTAGTGACCTACAGACATAAGGTTGGTGTTATTTTGCTGTCAGATGTTCATCTGATAGAACATCCACCCTTTTCTGCCAAAACCTTTCTTGAATTAATTTGGTAGCCAACCTGATCCTAAAGAAAGAAGGATTTTAAATAAAGTAGGACATAATGATGACCTAGTTAATATTGTTTATTAAGAATAGCTGATGAAATGCAACAGAAAATTGCAAAGTGTGTAGGGTTTGAAATGGCAGAAGCAAAGCGGAGCAATATCTTTAATTTGGTTTTTAAATAAGGGAGAACAAAGGTTAGTTTGTAAGTTCAGGTAACAATGACAGTGTGCACAACAAACCAAACCAAGCAGAGATTCACCCCTGTTTTCAGAAATTCATGTCTGTAAAAGGATGGGACATTAAAACTGGCAGGGCAGATACTTGGCTGGGAATAAGTCCTTAATCCATCATTCAATTTACCCCAACACCCAGGCCAATGAGTAGGCCCTTTGCAGATTCTATTTAACATTAAATATGTGCTCAAATGCCTCCCTTGATGTTAAATATTCAATGCCTGGACAGACCCTTTGACTTCAGGGGGATTATTGGTGTGCTTGTACAGCACAAGGCTTTGAGTGTTCCATTAAATCAGGCAAATAATGCTTGGTCACCCCGTGGAGGATCAGGGCCAAATCCCACCCTTCACTCTTTAAATGCCATTTTTGCACGGAGCAAATGATACTTCAGGGGGTGTAAAACACCTCCCTCTCTGCCTTTGGGACAGGTTTATATTACAGAAAGTTTTCAGGGTGCTGCTTCACTTGATGCTGGAGGGTTATTTGGTTAAAATGGTTTGTTTTCTCCTGGCTACATTTATAAGGATTTTTTTCTAGTGAAAAGTGATTCTGTTTTATAATTTATTTAAATAAATATTTTATGATTCCATTTGTTGCCTGTACAGAAATAGGGGCAAAATAACTTAGCTTATAATTGCAGGATTGTCAGAGAGTATGAAAATACTGAACAAAATGTCTATTCTGAGGTGCTCGTGCTCTGATAGAGAAAATCCCCTTTTCCCTTTGGGGTGAGATGTTCCTTTTTCTGTTTTTCTTGTGAGCTTTATTCAGATTTGATGGCAGGTTTAAAATTGGATGGCCTTTTTAAAGAGAAGGGCATTATTGCTTGTGGTTGGTGTTTGCATGACAATAATGGAGAGATACCAAAGCACAGCCCACACTCAGTTTATGTTCCATGGAGAGGCAAATTTGAGCCCTTCCCAGATTAATTTAAAGCCCAATCCCCACTCATCAATTTCTGGGATGTTTTGTCCTTATATTTAATTTCTCCATGGGATTAAACACCCTGTTAACTCACTGCCTACAGCAAAGTCATGGTAGTGGAGTGACAAAATCAAAGAAAATAGCAAGCCCATGAATCTTGTTGATTTTTCCTTTTGATTTTTATCTCTCTGTGATTCAGAAGCTCAGAAAATCTGTTATCTCAGAAGAGATCTGTATCATCCCTTTGAATCAGAATACAAAAGAAGCAGGGAGATGCTGCTGTTGAATACTTTTAATATAACATTGTATTGACTAGTTATTTTTAGCTAAAATATATCTTTGTATCAGGGATATGAGATATGTAGGGCAGATAACTTTGTTCAAGGGTGAAATTTAGCATTAAAATAAGAATCAGAGAAGTGAAATCTTCCAATGGTGAATCAATAACCAATTAGTAACACTCCCTAATTAAGTGCCAATCAGTTCTTATCATTGGATAATGTACTGTCAAACCATTTAGCCTGAAAATGCTCTGTTCTCTCTCTCAAACTGAGACTTGTATATCACAGAACAAATGTAAAAATGTCTTAAAAAGCTGTTGGGGCAGTTGTGAGACTTTCCTGGAGAAGCAGAAAATTAATCTTAATATTTTCTAATATAATGAATGTCCTATTTGTATTTTCTCTGTATCTTAGCTTTAATATCCAGAATTTTCTGTTCTAAAGTGATTTATGATACAAGCCTTTACTAAGAACGTTGGTGTGAATTTGAAAATACCATCTTGGTGGGATTTCTCTCTTTTTTTTTTTTTTCTTTTTCTCCCCACTGCAAAGTGAACCAGAACAATACATGGTGCTATGGCAAAAGTCTTCCTCTGTACAGAATATTCTGCTATTATATTTATGTTAATATAGCAACAAAGTAGGACCACAGAGTTGGAGCTACACAGGCCAAGGGTTTTCTGAGGGTTTTTAGAATTGGAGATACATTTTAACAACTGCCAAGTAGGAGACAGGGATTGAAAACTCCTTGTGAGCTGATGTTTGCTTTGTTATTTAATTCTCAGAGTCAAAAATAGACAGTTCCTAAATGAGGGACCTCTTTTGGGAAATGAAAAATGATGAAAAAATGAACAAGTGCTGGTCAAAGTTCCATGTCCAAGGGGTGAACCCCCCAAGATCCCCCTTTACTGACAGAAGTTGGTGTTTATTACAGAACAAGCCTGGATTTGGGTGCAAAGGCAGGAAACCAGTTGGAATATGGTCTCATTATAGCACAAGTGAGGTTTATACAGTTTCCTTTAAGCCTCACATGAAGTACTTTGAGGGCTTCAAAGCCTCATATTTGTATCAGACAACTGGCCAGCAGCTCAATAACTGGCTGTTAGTGCTGCTCCAAAATAGATCCTCGCAGTGCTGCCACCTCCGTTGTGCTCAGTACCCTCCTGTGTGTCTTTGGCTCTGTGTGTATTTTTATTGTGCTTTAATCATGGAGCCTCAGAGAGGAATTGTTAGTCTAATCAGCTCTCCATCCTTGTACAGCCTGATTAATGCCTGCCAGGGCAGCTTGTTTGTGTTATAGGAAAGATCTTCCTGCTCTGATCTCAGCTGTGGTGTTTTTAGTGCTCCCTGGCTGGTGATAAAAAGGCCAACTGCTGAACAGCTGCATTAACTGCTGTTCCTCACTAGTGCTGCTCCAGCAGGCTGGGGCAGAGCTGCTGGGCTGGCTGCTCTGCCTCCAGGGATGCAGGAAGGTCTGGAGGTCCTGATGGGTCCTCAGCCAGGGAGAGGCCAGGCTAGACCTGGCTGTGGTTGCTGGGGATACAGCATTACCATAAGCAACAATTTCCCTAATTTGTTCTTGATTTGCTTGCAGTGATGGGATCCTCCTGTGTATCTTCTGATATTGTAGCTGCTTCCAAGAGAAATTTGTAATACCAGATTGTTTTGTTTTGTTTTTTTCTGCATTCTGGGAAATGTCCCGTCTGGTTGCACAAAGCATTAAGGAAATTGAAGTTCTTCATGAATCTGTGACTCAATCAACAGCTCGGTGTGGTGAGCCCTGGCAGGCTGTCAGAGGGGGGTCTCCTGGTGGAAGCAGGGCTCATTCCACTGGTCCCCTTGCCCAACTCCTGTTATCCCTGTGGAGCTCTGAAGAGCAGCCCCCAGGACTCCACTCCCTGTGTGGGGGTTGTCCCGTACTCTGCAACATTTTGCCAAGGACCTTTGGGACTTTGGATGACATGAGTCCCCAAGGAATGTCACTGAAAGTAGAGTAGCAGCTGCTCCTTGGGGAAGGCTTAGCAAGGATATTCCATGGTTACCTTGGAAGCAGTTCCTGGTGTGCAGTTATTTTTCAGGGAGGTACAGGGAAAGGCCATGGTAACATCAAGGGATTTTGAAGATATGACCAGAAAACAAGAAGCTCTTGTATTTTTTTGTTGTTTTTGTTTCAAATCCGTGTGGTTAAATGTAAAATTTATGGGAAAAGTAAAACATCAGGCATCACTGAATCCATTCTTACAGACTGTTTTTTATGGAAAACACTGTCAAATACAGCACTTCCATCCCTGTGTGCATCAGGTCTTAGGCAGGCTTAAAGCAAGGGGAAAGAATGTTTCTTGATGATTCCTGTGGATTTAAAATCATTTCTTCATTGAAAATTCTTTTAAACCAGGCTGGTTTGCGCTATGTCCATTATTTAGGACCTCACAGGATCAGCAGGGCAGAAAAGATGCTCAGTGGACTTTAGTGAAGGATTTTGTCATTATCTTGCAGGGTGGGTCTGTATAAAATTTCTTGTGCCTATATTTTTGCCTCCTGTTTTAAAAATTCCTCAAGAATCTGGCAAATATCTAAGCAATTACCAGGATTTCAAAGATCAACTGCCCCAACAGGCTGCCTTTTGGAAGAAATACTTTGCCTCAGCAAGTGTTGCCAGTCAGGCGTGTCTTGGTTTTAATTTAAGGAGCTCTAAAACACTGAGCTGCCCCTATTTTGCCTAATACAAATGTAGAAGGCTTTAAAGACTGGCCACTGGAGCAATCTCATTTTAATAGAATACCTGCAATTCTCTTTCTGCTGAGCACTGTGTGGTTTAGGATTGCAGCCCTGGGAGCTCTGCTTAGCCAATACTAAATGGGATAAATGCTGCATTCGAGCACTGCCATAGCAGTGGCAGCTGCTTTGCTTTGCTTTTGTTTTGTTTGGGGTTTTTTTGAGCTGCAGAGTGGGATTCATTAGTGGTTCTCAAGTGCTTCAAGTCCTTTCTGCATCAGGTTTTGCACATTTTCTCCCAGTTTGCAGACCTCATGCAACACCTCAGTGTGGCTGTGTTATATCTCTAATTATTGTTACAGAATCTGGTCCTTCACTTCTAAATCATGGTTATTGGAGATCCTCTCCAGAAGGCTGGACATAACTGCAGTTCTGCCTAATTTCAGCTGGAGTTGTCGGACTTCTTTGGCAAAGATGAACAGTTAAATCAGTCTTTTCCCTTTAAATTACTTGCATCGATTTCTTTTAATTTGGTTCTACTCTGGAGGTTTTATAGGCCTGAGTGGCGTGTGCTTATGCTTTGTGTGCCAGAATCTAAGGGGCTTTAATGAGTCTGTTTGGAATCCATAATGAAAGATAGTTTAAGTCTGAGAAAAACCTCAAAACTTTGTCCTTGGCATTATTTAGTAGCCAAGAGTAGAAAACCATCACAATGCTACATGCAACTCCTTAAACACTAATTATTCTGCTCCTTAACACCAAGATACTGTAAATGGTGCTTTTCCCCTTCTGGATGCTCATGTGTTTATAAATCTGCTTTCTAAGTTGTTCATATTTAAAGTTGTTATTGAAATAGGAAAAAAAACAACAAAGCAAAAAAAACACCAAAACCCAAAGTATTTTGAGGGGAAACCATTATTCAGTGTATAAGGAACAGAAGGAAAGTTGAAGTTTCTCTTTAGTCATTTTTAAAACTGCACTGAATAATTTATTGTTCAGTTGGGGTAATACTTCAAGGGAAAAGTGGCCTTGGTGTTCCTCAAGAATTTCACATTTGT
This sequence comes from Hafferia zeledoni, assembly GCA_035583235.1. Classification (NCBI taxonomy): domain Eukaryota; kingdom Metazoa; phylum Chordata; class Aves; order Passeriformes; family Thamnophilidae; genus Hafferia; species Hafferia zeledoni. The sequence goes on from JAWWEV010000022.1 coordinate 16,981,503, forward strand.
GTGACCTCGATGGTAGCAGAATCAGTGAAACGATGCTCTAACATATAAAATGTGTTATTGCCACATAAAATATCTTGTTTCTGAACTTGTCCTTTTTTTTCATCATTTGTGATGAACTCAGGGTATATTATGCAGTGCTGCATAAAATTGTGTGTTCCCTGTGCCTCGCTGGGAAAGACTCATCCCTCAAACCCCAACTTTGTCTTCCATTCATTGCTATTTGCCAAGACTTCACTCAAAACTTCCCACCACAATAAAAATGAGCACGGCAGGCAGGAACTACAGGAACTGTCCTGGCATGTCTCAGGGGGCTGGAGGGTGAGCAGCCCATGAATTCCCTTTCAGGATGGTCATGGCAAAGCCCACAGAGCAGGCTGATCCATTTTTGGGTGTATGGAAGTGCTGCTGTCTCAGTCCCATTGGACATATTTGATGAGAACTTGCCTGCCCTCTCCTTTTCCCCCCCCCCCCAAGGATTGCCTTTTTCTGGGAAGAGCAGTGCTGTGGATGGCTGAGTTGCTGCTGGAACATTTGGAATGTTGTGGTAAATGCTCCACCATGTGTGGTGAGCTGGTTTGAATTCTGCTGTGATAATTCACATTTGTGCTGCTGAGACCACAAACATGTTGTTTAGGGGGAGTATCTTCTCCAGCCACCAATCATGAGTCTTTGGTCATCTTACCAGGTACCAGAAACACATGACAAAGCAAGTGTTACAGAGAAATCCTGAACTATCCATGAAGAACACTCAGCCAGGAAAGAAATATGCCAAATAAAAATGGGCTATAATGTGCTGCTCACTATAATATAGAAAGAGACTCTGGTAAATGCAAGTTCAAGTTAAAAACACTGTGTTGAAAGGAGCTGTCAAGTGTATAGAAATACAGAAAATATAGTCAGACAGTCATCATCTACAGTTCCTTAATGTATAACAGACCGAAAACTTGCAGTGAAAGAGCACAATAACTAATTGACAGCTCCGAGTTGGGCTTTTTTGTTTTGCTGCAGTTTTGCAGAATCTGCGATAGAATTCCAAAGTGTTTCCTTCTAGAAATTAACACAAGATATTTTGGGGGTTTGGTATTATTAATTGGGGGGATTTGTAGGAATATTTACTATGGTCCTTCACATCTGAATTGGTTTTGTTTCTTAAGTTTTAATGAAACATCTGAATTGAGTTGTTTCTTGGGTTTTAATGAGACTTCTGAATAGGGTCTGTTGCTCAGGTTTTAATGGCACTTGAACTGTTGAAACAGTTACATAAGGTGTGTTTTTAAGTCCCCAAATTAACAGCTAGAGAGGCATTCTTGGAAGATAAATATCTCCCATCCTTATCTGCAGTCCTAGTTGCTTGCATGCAATGCTTGGTGTCTTTGTTAAAATCAGACACAGGTTTCCAGCACTTCCCATACTCTAAAGCTTTGCAGTTCTCAAAGGTACCCAAGTAATTCTGGTGAGTAAATCCCCAGTGCTCCGTTAGGTGTGTCAATACCCACCTGTGGCTGAGGGCAGACTGGCACACTTGGATTAATTACACATATTAGGGCTCTACACCAGATCTGATCAGTTGGCTCAAGTTTTTCCACAGTGCCAGAGGGCCTGGGGGGGACTGTGTGTTTTGTGAGAGTGCTCAGACTGGGGAAGGGAATCTGTGACTCTGCAACTGGGAATCAGAGCACAACATGACTCATATTTCTGCATTCAGTGTGGCTGGGTGAGAGTCATGGAGACCCCAGATGTGCCTTCCTGACCACAGGTTTGTGGGAACAGCACAAACTCTTCACTCAAAAGTCATTAAATATTTAATAAGCATTGGGGAAAAGTTTCAGGTGGATCATGTGTTGTTAATATTCATTACAAAGGAGATATTTGCAGGCACACTCCACATTTGGCAGCATCTACTGAATAATTTTTTTTCTGAAAACACATAACTAATGGCAGAACATAAGTAGTGTGAGCTCTAAAAATTGTCCTTCTGAATGTTTGTGCAGAAGAGAATTCAAATACAGCAAGATGGAAAAAATGTTTCAGAAAGTTATTTTGATTATTCATATTCCTAATTAAGCAGTTTGCATATTATTTTAGAAGTGTGCTGGATGCTCCACCAATGGGAGTACCATTTAGTGACTAAATTTCTTAATGGCCAGAAGAATGTATGTCTGTTCTAGCAAAATAGCAATTTATTTTCTTTGCTTAAGACACCAACCAAACTTCCAGTACAAATTTAACTTTGATAGTGTTGTCAGTTCTACTATGGGTGTCAAATTTAGAGGCTAAAAAACTGCTTTGTTGTGTAACATTCATTTTTGTTGCTTTTTCTGCATAGATCAATGCTTGGCCTTATATTTCACCCTGGTTTAGCCCTGCAGTGCTCTAAGAGGCCATAACAGAAACAGAACCTGGGCTTGAAAACCTCTTCCAACAAATATCCTAATATATATATATATTAAAAAAAAAAAAAAAAGCCAAACAACAGATGATTTTCCTTTAGATCTGGACAAGAATTCAAAGCTGTGCAACAACAATGGAAAAAAGCAGAAACATTACTGTAAAAACAACAAAACATCCAACATTTCAAATGACAAAATATTTGCTTTGCACCTTTACCAGATTTTGAATAACATCAGTGTTGGATAAATTTGTGAAAGCTCTGTGTAGGACCCCAAAGAGCTTGTTGACATGAATTGGAGAGTGAAATGAATCTGTGCAATCAAAAAAGAGGGAGACAAAGCATTCTTTTATTCTGAATTTTCAAAGTAAACATAATATGCTTCTGTGAAATGGTCGTACTTTGATATTAAAAGAAAATAAGATTCTTGTGGTTGTTTTTGTTTTCCCAATTGTATTACAGAGCTTTGGGTAAGGCAGGTAAGGAAGCTTTGCTTTAATAGTGTTACAGAAAAATGAAGATTTCCTTTACCATGTTAACCCCAAATGTAAGGTCTGAAAGTATTGATGCAGAAAAATCAATTCATTTAGTGAAGAAAAATATTATTCACTACTACCTTGCTAGATTCTTTATTTCTGATGGAAGCAATTTGTTTCCCCCAATAAGTGTCAGGAGTCATCAGGGTATTTAGAATGGAGTTTATTTGAGGACTAAAAGAAATGGTGCTCTCAAATGAGAGAGAGAGTTGAGAGGTGGGAGCAAAACAAATCATTTTAACGCCCTTCAGAGCAGGGCCTGACTAATCAGATTGTTGTTCATGGCTCCTTGCTGTTTGGAGGGCAGAATAGTATAATTTAGTGAAATATTTGCACTACAATGCTTGCAAATTTGGGGAAATGGAATTTGGATTAAGCCAGGATTATTTTTGATCTTATCCCTCTTTGCTTCCTATTTTTTTGGTGCATGTGAGCAGTGCTGATGTACGTGCATAAAGAAAAGGGTTTATTTTCTTTGAAGTGTCAATAACATTGTCAGGCATTTATCTCAGTAAACACCCAGCAGGATGATTAAGTCGGGGGGAAGCTGAATGCATGAGATACAAATTAATTTCAGCATTGTTTATAATCTGTACACTACACCAAATCCCCAGTGCTGAGCACGGGGGAAGAGCAGTGAGCTGTGGAAAAGATGTCCACAGGAGAGGTGCAAGTTAAGGGTTATGTAAGGGGTTCTGGAGAAAAACCCTGGTTTGGGTCAGTGAGATCATTCCCAAGAACATCCTTTACACTGGGCAGGTCTTAGGAACGGCATTTCCAGAGCTTCATGAAGTGCTGGAGGACCCAGATCACACTGTGGCATGGGGGGAATGTCCTGCTTTAGGTGTGTCTTGCACTGGCACTGCAATCTCTCCATTTTCTCCAGCACCTCTGGGCATTATATTGGCATTACCCATGGATAGTTGTGCAAATGAAGAAAGATTTTTGTGAAGACTGGTATGTGATAGAAGCAGAGAATCACAGACTGGTTTGGGGTGGAAGGGATCTTATAGCTCATCTAATGCCACCCCCCTGCCCTGGGCAGGGATGCCACTCACCAGATCAGGTTGGTCAGAACAAACAGCCTGGCCTTGGGCAGTCCAGGGATGGGGCATCTACAGCCTCTTGGGCAATGTGTGCCAAGGCCTCACCACACTCTGAGTAAAAATTGTCAGCACAGTTGCATTTTAGCAATATTTGCCAATTAAAACTTAATCAAAACCTGAGAGCAGCACAAAACCCTCTTGAATTTAGGGCTCTGAGCTCAAGTCCATGAATAAGTTCTGCCAGTGGGTACCAAGGAACTTCCAGCAGGCAAGAATGAGCATCCTCTTCATCTGAAAAAGTAAAGGCAGAAATATTGCTGTGAACAAGGAATCCTGTGTCCCAAATCTCTCTGAAGCAAAAAAGTGAACAAAAAAAGCCAGGCTGTGTTTATGGCAGCAGAGAAGGTTTCCTAGAAAGGCCATGGAGAAGCCACTAAACTCCAGACTCTACTTAAAAAACCCTTTCAAAATGTCAACTCATTAATTACACAAGAATATTTTGTTTTATTGAATGACTTATTAAGTTTGTGTTAAACTTCCCCACAGGTTGTGTGTTAAAGATCTGAGCTGTGTTTGCACACAGGATGGTACTGCTGTTTTCATACTGCTCATTATTGAAATAGAAAACCTCTATAAAATGTAACGTAGGGATCTGGTTTGAGTTTTATGTGTACACCATCTATTTAAAAACACAGCAAAAACAATTTACAAAAATAGAGGAGAACAGTTAAATCATTTCTTCAAGAAGGCATCATCCTATATTTATAGTTTAGTAAACATAACATTAATCAGCTGGAAAATGTTCAGCAAAATATGAAACCATTCTGGGCTGTAGCTCTGAGAAATATATGTAGCAGAATATATCTGCCTGCTGTACTTCAAAAGGGAGTGCAAAGCTGCAGAACCTGTGGGAAAATCAATTTTCTGCAGCATAAGTGGCTTGCACAAAATTTTGCACTGCACCATCTCCATTTCTTTTTTCAAATTTAACTGATTGACTTCTGCTCCTCTAATAAGTATCTGGGCTCCAAAAGCATTCACGTGTTGTTGAAATATTATTGAAATATTTGTTGGAAAATAAAAGATAAAGACATGATGATGCTGAAAGAAATCACAGGAAATGAACATTTCTCCCTGTTTTGCCATGGGAAGTTCTGGCTCAAGCCCGAGTTCCACCAAAAACCAGGGAGCAGTGACTTGAGATCCTGCACCAGCTCAGGTCCCAGTGAGGTGACTCCCTGGTGACACAGCGTGTCCCTGGGCCTGGCTTGGCAGGGAGGTGACTGTCCCCAGCTCTGGAGCTCCAGAATCCAAAATGTTATCAGACAGTTGGGATTTGATCAAATCTTCATTGAAGGCAATAAGTAGAACCTGCCTCTGTGTGTTTGTTCTGCTGAGAGCAGAGGCAAATGTGGCCCCAATACAGCTTTTACCATTTTTTAAGACCCATCCCTGGAGAATAAGCATTTTATATTCCCTCTTTGATGTGCTGCCCAGGGACTTCAAAGAAAACTTATACAAAATACATCCTCTTAAAAAATGCTTTGTTTCTAAATCCTGGTTACAATTCCTTATGTAATTTTTGCTTGACTTTATAGATTACATTAGATTTAATTTTAGATTATATAGCTATTTCTTTGACTGGGTTTTGTCTGTACCATTCTAAAGGTGCATTTCCTGGGTAAGCTTTGCTCCTGAAACCAGCAGTGTGAGTGTAGTACATGATCCATCCTCATTTCACGTGGGGACACTTTCATTTGGGGATCTTTTCAACTGAGTGCCTCCTCCATCACTGCTGCAGCTTAGTCTTTGGAGGAGAGAGGGATGTATTACAGTAAGTGATGTGGCTTTGCTGGCTTGCAAACACTGTTCAATCTTGTGAAGCAAGATCAGGCTCTCTAATGTAAAATGCATTCCTGCTAACACGGAGAGATTCTATTCTAATCGTTCTCTTCCAAGGCATATCTGCTGAAAAGTGATGGGGAAAAGGAAACTGTGGAAAGTTTGAAGGGATGGTGAATTGCCACTTTGGAACTTGCAGTATTTTCTGTGGCTCTGGTTGTTCTGCCTGTCCCTCCTGATCTGTGTGTGACCTCAGGTCATGTGGCTGTTGACAGGAGAGTCACTGGGCACAAAGCAGAGTTTAATAATAAATGTGCCAGTGTGGATTCACAGCACGGGTAGCTTTGAATCCACAAAAGAGTTTAGTTTCCAATCTAATGTAATTTTAGAGATTCTGAGGTGAAAATGTTGTGGTCCTCAGTAATGCTGGTATTGAGGTGAATCACTCCTCACATCCACCCTTCTGGTGCAGTGAAAGCCAGGAACAAACCACAAGGGCACTGAGGGATTAGAACCCTCCTGGCCTCCTCCAGCTTGCACTGGGGGAACTCTAGTTTTGATTTGGTAGTGAATCATCTCAGTATGCCTAAGTTTCCCCACCTCTTTCCTTTGGCACAGATTTGTAGGGGCAGTAGTGAAGGCTCCACACTGTGCATGTCCATGAGCTCCAGGGGCTGGAGAAGTGTGGGGAGCTCTGTCCAGGGCTGGCCTGATGGGGTGCCAGGATGATTTACTAAAGTGATGAAGGGCTCCATATGGCAGAGTGCTCCTTCTGTGGGGAGGGAATCAACCCATGAGCCAAGGACTGTGCCCACTGCTTGGTAGGAAAGATCTTTGCATCCCCTTCCCCCTCCCTTGGGGGTCTGGGATGTGGCCTCGTGCTCCTCCCTGAAGGGCTGGGCACACAGTCTAAGGGTGGCTCAAGCAGCGCCAGCTGGGATTGTCAGCAAAGCCCTCCTGAGTCAAAACCATCTACAAACAGCACAAAACAGAGAGACAGTTAATGTCAAAACCCTCTTCTGTCTGTCTTATGTGTTTTGGTAATGGCTTTGGCACTGAAAATGACTGAAATAATGCCACTGAAATGGGCATTGAAGCAAGATATAGCTGTGTCTACACTGGAGCTTTTGTCAGTATGGAAATGTCAGAAAACATTATATTCAGAGCACAAATTGCAAGCATAGAACTGACAAAGTAAATTTTGAACTGTGTGCTCAAGTGTAATGTTTGAAACGTATTCCAAATTGGCAAGTTGCAACCAATCATGGGACAGAACCAGTGCTCCCAAAACCTGACAGAGCCAATGTTGAAATCGGAATAATTGCAACTACATTTTCATAGTAATTTAAAGGGAAGAAGCATTGGCAGAAATTCATGAATAATTTACATATAAGAATTTAGCAATCTGTGGTGAATAGAAAAATAAATGGCAAACCCAATAAATAAATGATTGTTGTGAATTATTTGCTCTGCTCTGATGTTTGCTAAGAAGTGTCTCTTTTGGGGGGCTTTCTTCAAATGCTGGATTTGAACTCCTGCTTCTCAGGAAGGTGCTGTGTTAAAGCAATAGCAGAAATGTTCATATCTGTGAGGGAAAAAAACCCAATAAACCACAAACAAAACAGTAGGAACCTGCAACAGAATGTTTTATGAAGAATACACCCAAAACCCCCCTTATTTGCCATGTAGCAGCTGCAATGGCAAAATTTGTGCCTTCATGAGAAGTGTGAGCTGATATATGTAATGATGAGTTACACACTGCAACAGCTTTTAATTAATTATGTATAAAGTTTGGAGATTTATGGCAGAGGTAACATCTGAAAAGAGAAATCCCTAATTCCCTCCTGTGCCCGTGGGAATGTGATATTATTTTAATAAACAAGAAATTAATTTACACAGCACCAGTATTTGTTTCAACATAGAATGGATATTGGACCTGTTTAAAAAAAGTGATAGAGAAATAATTTATCTGGTTTGCCTCGTACAGTACTTGAAACAAGGTAAAGGACACTAAATACTGTCACTGGTTGGAAGGTGGTGGGTTTTCAACAGGGCCCTGGTGATTTTGTGCTTTTTTGGATATGTATTAAATGTCTTTTTTAATGCTGCAATTCTGGTTTTGATGTCAGTCTTAAGCAGTATTACTCACCAGTTTATGGGTGTAATGCCTCGTAATTAACATTATGCCTGTGTGAGAACAATTGGTTTTCAGCCCAGACATTTGTTTAAGTTTGAAAACCTGAGAGATTTTTTTTTTAATTTTGGGTTTCTTTTTTTCTTCCTCCTTGCTTAAATTAAAAATAAAAAAAAAAGTATTCTTAATATTAACTATTTTTTTTGTTTCACCTCGAATGAAAATGTTTGGAATAATTGGCAGAGGCAGAATTAAAAAAAAAAAAGACCATTAACACTT
>JAWWEV010000022.1:16992770-17012939 GCA_035583235.1 Hafferia zeledoni
TTACACCTCAGTTCCTGGTTGAAACTACTACAAAGTTGCTAAGCAGCCATGTGTATAAATAAATAACATCATGCCACTTGAAAACGTTGGGCAAATCATGTTTACTAAATGAATTCTGTGTTTGTCACCACTGTAGCCATGAGCAGAGTGGAGCACAAATGAGGTATATCAGTGCTCAGAAGGACGGGGTTTATTTGTCACCAGAGACTAATGCTTTGGAAGGGGACATGAGCTGGAAAAATGCACAGATTCAGTGGTTTTGGGGGGTTGTATTTTTTTCTCTTTTTAATGGCTTTATAACCAGAAGCAAAGGAAAGACTGACTGATTATTGTCTTACCTCTTTAAGCTTCATAAGCATTATAATCATTGCAGTTATTCTAATGTGAAGGAAAAGAGACACTTATTCAAACATATGTGCTGAGGTTTCTGCCTTGTAATGCTGCAGTCAGGTGAGAGTGCAAGAAATCCATATGACTAATCCTCAGTGCAGTCATCAGAGCATTTGCAATTAGTGGTGCCCATACCAAGCCCAAGGAGAGATAAGGGAAGATGAGAAATCATGTTTTTGAACTCCACTTGACTTGGAAAAATGAAAGCAGTAATTGTAAAAGAGAAATAAAGTGAGTGGATGTAGATCTGCCACTGAATAGTGGCAAATTTTGTTGTGCTGGCAACTATGATGGCAGGTGGAATTGATGTAGCTTTAGTAATAACTGTAATTTATTAAATCCAAGAGAATATCTTGTAATAAAATCTTAGCTACAATAGTGACATGGTTTTTAATATATAATTACTGTGTGATAGGGCCAGCATGTTGTCTGATCTGTCCAGAGAACATCACCATATGAAAACAGGCATGGCACTAATAAGAAATAATATAAAATTACATTACTTAAAAGAAATCTCATTCACTAGGAGTACTCTGGTGTCCTTAATCTCCACACTGGAGATGTTCTGTTCTCATTTTCCAGGTATTGCTTTGTTTTTATGAGTCTCTGTTGTGGCTGTTCATATCTGGGAAGTTGGCCCAGGTGGATTTTCACTGCACTCTTTTGTTGACTGTGGAGTTTAATAGAAGAAAAAAAAAATCTATTCACTGATCACACTTTCTGTGGAAAATGTCTGCTATGGCCTGATCCATGTTCCTGATGCTGACAAAAAGGCTTGGAATCAAGATTCCAATCTTAGCTTGTGGTTCCAGGCATGCAAACTATAGGTTGACAACCAGACAACAGTAAAAGGCACTGCAGCAGAATGTATATTTATAATACAGGTCATGCCAAGTAATTGTCATTTGCTTCCTATACAGTACTACTTGTTTAAACTTAAGCATGTGTAGCAATGCTGCCATTTAAGTAGCAAACATGAATAACAGTTTCATCTGGATCATCAAATAATCACTATTGTGCTATGTGTGTTTTCTGTTGCTTTTTTTACATTGTTCCTTAGTTATTAAGAGAGGAAGAAACTTCAGTAGCCTGATATTCTTTCCTTGGTTTATCTATGTAAACAAATTTCAGGTTGCTTATAAATGATCCTGACTGACAGAATACACTTTTCCTCAGGTCAGTTCTTCTGTGGAAGATGCCAAAGCCTGTCTTTCTTTAAAGTATAAAAGCCTGTGTTTGATGTGAATAGAAAGTGTTCTGGGAATGACTGTGCAGAGCAAGATTACATGGTGCAATTTTAATTACATTGTTCTCAGCAGTGCGACTTGTCTGATCTTAGTGTGTGAGTCAAAATGCAAACCAAGGTTATTTGGTTCTATAACTGTTAGTCAGGCATTGATATGGTTTGAAATAGATGAGAATAACTTGAGCAAGTCTAAAATCCAGCAGAGTTTGGAGAGGTGGCTTTCCTCGCTCTTCTCAGGAGCTTTGTACTTTAGCAAGCTGCAATTAAGCAGTTTAGAGAATGATCTGTTAGTTGGAATCGACCTGTTGCTTGAGTAAAACAAAAACTTAATTACTAACTCATTTTGAAAAATTAAATGCAATTTACGTTTTGAAGGCATTCTGTAAAGCTGTTCCTTAACTGTGTCCAAGGGCTATATCTTAATAACCTGCTTTTTAGACTGAGGGCTGAAAAGGATTGTAGGTCTGTTATTTGTGCATTTATCAGATCCGTCTGTAGAAATCAACTCTATACAGTTAGCAAGTAAAAAGAGATTGGGAGAACTCACTTAAAAGAACATGGTGAAATCATTAAGAGAAATTGTTATTCCTCTGTCAGATTCATTGATGGAGAAGAAACCAAAATATTTCCCCTGAAAATGGGAGGCACCTTGTTCCAGTTTGTCACTGGGAGAGTTGAACAACCTACAGAATGAATGGTTTGAGCAGATTTTCAGGCATGGCAATAGTCATTGAGCAGCTGGGAAAATAGGCCACAACCTACAGTATCCCCTTTGAAAAGAAAATAGTGCACAATGGGTTTACTGCTCACTGTCATTTCCTTCCATGTGTTGGAAGTGATGCATCATTCTCTCTGTGAAACAAACTCCTACCACTGAGTGCTCTTTGGGAATGAAAGTTTTATTCCTGGGGATGCTTGTTAAGAACACACTATTGTACCTTGGGGAAGCTTTTGTAATTTTGATCATCCCAGAGGAAGGGCAGCTGTGTGCAGATGCCCATGGATTTGGGGTGTTAACATTTCCTAGCAGGTACTGCCCAAGAGTTTTGCTGCTTTGGAGCAACCTGCTGAATTACAGCTGAGTTGGCTCTTCACACCCAAGGGGAAAGCAAGAGCTGAGATGAGGAGGTGGAGGCAATATTGCCTCGCTCAGGATCTGTGGGGAATGTGCAAAAAGCACTTTGTAGTGATAGCTTATTTAATGAAAAGCTCCTGCACTTTGACTTCTTGTCTCCACGTGCTGCTGAAGCCAGGGAGATATCTCAAGCAATATTTCTTCACCCATCTCTGATAAGTGTATAAGGGTGTGAGTGGCTGCCATGGATTTGGTAGAGAACAAAAGATATTTTTTGCAGTAGTAATTTCTTCTTGCAGCCTGAAATCACTGAGTTATTTGAACTTTCCACCCATTCCACCAGTAAGACCCCATATTTCATTTCTGTAATTTATTTGTCTGTCTTACTGATGGTCAAACTTCAAGCTAATGGAAATTTGTGCATAACAGTGAATCTTCTGTTCTTCTAATAATATATCATCATTTCTCTAAGATTAACTTAAGACTCATGTAAAAATGATGTTAGCTTAGTATTGACAGAAGCTTGTGCCATTAAAAAGGAAAAAATAATTTTAAAAAGAAAAAAAGAAGTTGTGACATCACATTAAGAAATGACAGATCACTGTAATTATAACAAACCCATCTTTAAGACAAATAGTTTTAATTGTGAACTTGAGGAAAAATATCCCCATGACCTTTGACTAATTGTCTAGATAATGGAAAACCTTTCCTAAATAAATTTGTGGCTCTGGAGGCATTTGAAACACATCCTGATGTAAATAAGGTACTTTCCGTGCTGGTTGCACTGTAGTTGCTTTCTGTGAGTGATTGCTTGTTGTTACTTTTTGACATCTGCTGATAGCATTTTATTTATATAGTTAAATCTCCTGGGACATTGTTTTTTGTCCTGAATGCAACTTCAACTGATTAGTTTTCAATAAATTGCATAGATCAAGAAATTTGATTTTGTTAGCACTTAAGGTGAATGCTGAAACATCAGATATGTTCTTGTGCAGAAGACAAGAAAATTCCTGGTCAGCAGCATCCTGCCTCTTCAAGCTTTATTCAGTCAGCATTCAAATGAAATTATCCCCTGGATTCCTCTGGGAATTCTTGTACAAACCCAGACTTCTGTCACATCTCCCTCCACTATGGGGTACAATTAATTTCATATCGACAGGTTTCTCACAGCAATCTGCAGAGCCACAGATGTACTGAATGCATTTGAATGTCTTTGATTCTCTCTGCCTGTGTCTCACACTTAGCCAGAGAAGACTTTGTAAGAATCCAAACTTAATTTCATCTTGTGTTCTCTTGAGGTTCTGAGCAAAATGTTATGGAAATCCGCTAAAATGGCAGATTATCCATCATTTGCATTGCAATGGGAAAGCCTTTCACTGGAACTAACAAAGTTAAAAAGAGCCTTTTCTACATCTTGCTGCTGGCTTTGGGGTCATTGGGGCTGCTCAGAATGGATGCAGCATTAAGAGTGAAATGTCATATTCCTCCAAGATGTGACAGTTCCTTTGACACTGTAGCTCCTCAAATGTAGTATCAGTAGATTTTGTGTCCTCTGCATTTACAAAGAGGCAAAAGCTCCGGTTAAACTGAACTGTGTGTTGTGCTCAGAAGATCAATGACTGTGATACATCTAAAGTTTTGATTTTTCTCTTTTTTTATTCACCCACACTCACTGATATAATATTTTTGTTGAAATTGTAATTCTTCTCTAGGGTTTAGTACAGGAACTACAGCATTGCCATGTCTCGTAATGCAGCCACTGACCCAGGAGATCAGTCAATAACACATCTATGTTGTAATGAATAAGTCAAGATAACTTTCAGCTAAGAACAGCTCGTTACAACTCCTTCCACTTGATTAGATTTTTGCCCTAAATAAGCCAATGGGCAGCAAAATGATGTGTGAAGGTACCATGTAATGTGAGCTGGTGAAACCTGCTGGGGGGAGGAGGGAAGCCTTCACTTTGATTGAAGGGTTTGCATTTTCCTGTGATTTCAAGCAGCCAGAGACAGCTGATGGAGCCCTGTTGGTAGAATAAATTTGTTAAAGAGCATGAGGTGCCATTGAGGGATCTTCCTTTCGTGGTGGGAAAAGGCAAGAGGAGGCTGTGAGGAAAAAGGCAGGAATTCTTGAGTTGATGCTGGTGGAGGTGCCATAGTGCTCTGTGCAAACACTCACTGGGATCCCAACCAGCAACCCCAGTGCTGCAGGACAAAAGGGTTTCCTTTCAGAGCTGGGCAGATACAAGTTGTGATGCTTCTGGTTTTAGAGCAGGGTTTCCAGCTCTAGTTCAGGGTACCTGATGTGACACTGTTATTGGACAAGCAGTGCTGTGATGTGCAAGGAGAAGAGAGGCAGGTCTTGGTGAGATGTTCAAAGATGCCACAGTGCAGTGTTGAGTGTAGAAGGTGGGGAGGGAGGCACAGTGATGTGGGCCTGCAGTGGGGAGGGAATCTCTGGTTCTGGAATCACATCAGAACCATCACACAAAGGCAGAGGGAGCCTTCAGTCAGGGATCACTTATTGCTCAGGGGATCTGGGCCTCACAATTTCAAGGTATTAGCAATTTTCCAGTTCTGCTAGGGCTGTTGTTGGTGGAAAGGACATGCAGAAGAAAGACCAATGTGATTTTTCAGGTAAAACCATCTCACCTTCTCAGCTGCAGTGGTTTCTGGGTGAAATCCCTCACCTTCATCTACAGGAAGCTCATCTCCTATGTGTGTTTTACACTCGAGATGAATTTTGACAGCACAGAGAAGGCTGTGATTATTAATAAGCACCATTTCTCTCATGGAAAGGGTGTTCTCCAAGGGGCAGATGTGCCCACCCCGGTGCCTGCCAGATGAACTGCTGGCCTGATTTTTGCATTGGAGCAGGGCTCTGCTCAGATCTCCCCAGCACACACAAATCAGATGGGGATGTGTGCTAGTTTAGGTAATCAGTTTATTTTTGTAGGCTTTATAAGTGTGTGTCAAGCTGAAGTCTGTTGTTTAGTACTTGTTCTTCCAGAGAAGTTGAATATAAATGTGTTTTTGTCTTATTTCTTTTTATGTTTTCACGACCATTGTACTGTTGCTCATGTTTCCTCAGTTTTTGACTATCTGGATGCTAAATAAGTCATCATTGTAATTTACTTCAGGGGCACATAAAGAAATTGTATAAACACAAGAAAATCATAAAAGTGCAGTGGGAGATAATAACCTACTGTTGCTTGTTGGATTTCTGTAGCAATTCTACTGCAGAGCTTGAATTTGATATTAAACTGTTTAAAAGCCTTCAAAAAAGGCTTTCATAAAATTCATTTTGCTCATTTTATTAAATGTTCAATAAGATTTTGTGTGTGTGTAAAAAAAAGTCATTTGTACCTTTTTTAAGACATAAATCCATTATTTCTAGGGCACTTTTAGGTATGAAATAACGATAACAACCTGTCCTGACTGTTGGCAGTGTGTTGTCCTCACATTAGTCTGTCCCCAAAGTGCCATGAGGCAGCACTTTTTCTATTCTTTTTCCTTCTGCTGTTGAGGTATTTTTGCAGGAAAACAGCAGCACACTGGCTGTGGGCTGCCTGCCAGAACTCGTGTTCCAGAGGTGATTCTGAAGGTATCACAAAGACAGGGACAGAAGCTGTTTCCCCTGGTGGACAGTATTGTGGGATGAAATGCAGGATTTCTTTGGTTTCTCAGCTCCTGTGCCTTTAGTTGTCGTAACAGTGTTCTCTCTTGCCTCTGCATGGATTTAGGTTGTCCAGGTGTGTTGGTTCCAAGTAGATTTCCTCCTTCCCACAGGAAAATTCAGCTCTTGAAGAGTGAACACTTTGCATTTCTGCAGTTTGTGCTGAGCTGCTCTGAGTCCTGTGCCAGAGTCAGGCACTGAACATCCCACGGGGCCTGTCCCACCTCCCCCCAGCTCTCCTGCTGTTTGCACTCAGCATTGGTGTCTGTTGCTAACAAGAGCTTCTCCAGGTCATGGCACTTTATGAATTTTTATACACAACAGCACTCAGAGTCATTTCCATTTGCTTCAACCATCATTTTCTCTCTTTGTAGTTAATGAAGCTCAGCTTCACCAGTTTCTGTCTAACTTCTCCATTTTGCTAATGTTGTAGAGCAGGGAGGACTTTTGAGCAGAGCTGACAAACCCCTGCTGGGTTGGGAACTTGAGTTGCCTTTGTGCACTGTAATGTGCTTTTCTTGCATCTCTAGACCTCTCACAGATACAGCCTGACTTGTGGTTCTAAACTTATTTGCTGGAAAGAATAAGAATAAATACACTGGATAATATTTGTTTGGTCTGTGATTCCCACTGATTGGAGCAAGGCTAGGTTATATTTACAAAGAGGGTCCTAATCTTTGTTAATAGAGTAATTAAGGCTTAATTTTCAATGTGAAATTTCCTCACTGAGGAGCCATTTTGTTGCTAATTGTGATCAGCCAACAGAAAAATACGGATACCTGTACATAGAGACATACTGAGTACAGTTTGGTGTTGCTTATAGATAAATATGTATCTTTATTTATTCTGAATACTTCTGTAGGGATTGCATCAGAGAGAAAATTACAGGTTCTGTATTTCTGTTCCAAACATATTAAACTTTTAAAAATTAAACTCAGAAAATAAATTGCTTTGGAAGAGGCCTATACCAGGTTAATGCATGTTTTTGAATACAAATCTGTTCCAGCTAGCCTTCTTTTCATAGAGTTTACAAGAAATGCAAGTGCTAACCTTTCAATGTTTTAAAATGGTATTCTTTCAACATCTGTGGTTCATTATCATAAATATCACAGTTGTGTAGAAACCTCACATATGTGGCATATCATAACAGTGAGAATTGGATGCACTGAAAGGATGAATCCCAGGAGCTTGAGTTTTCCTGCTGAGATCTATAAAGGTTAATATTTCCAGCTACAGCTTTGGTTTCCCATCATTACAGTGACAGACTTGGGATCTTGCAGAAGAATCCTTTTCCCTGCAGGTCTTTTGATGATAATAAGCTCAAAGTCAGTATTAAAGCCTTGGGATGTTTGCAGGTATTACTAATAATTGATTGGTGGACAGAAATATTGTGTACAATTCCCATGTGAAGGAGCTTTCTTACAGAAAGGAGTAAAAGTCTGAGATAGGAAGCTGAGAAATGAACAGAGGGCGGTGAGTGACACTCATGTTGTTTTTCATTGGGAGCTGCTTGGCAGTATTTTCATTTTGCTTGCATGGAGTTTTGGAGCCTGTCTCATACCATGTGGCATATTAGGCACAATAAAGATGTTCATTTGGCAGCTGGAGCACGACTAGGAACATCACAAGAGTTATATATGCGTCAATAAATGAGAGCTCCACCTCCATCTAAATAAATATTAGATCATTGTTTTAATTGCCCATTGAATTCTTGTCACTGACACACGATCACCAGTCGTGTCTGGTGTAGCATTACTAATGTTTTACTTTGAGGCTAAAGCTGAACTGTTACTATTACTCATTTTCTGCACTTTTGTAGCAACTTGAGTCTCAAATATGAATCATTTTGTTGCAAGTGCTGTACAGACACAGAGCAAACAAGAGGCCTTTGCTCTGAAGAGTTTACACTCCAGTTAAACTCCTTCAGCTCTAACACAAAGTGAGTGAGCCCGAGCTCTCCATGAACCTTGGCAGACTCCATCCAACTCAGAGATTTTGCTAATATTCTTTTTTGGTGTCTAGGGGTTGTTTAAATATTAATCTGAAAAGATTCTATTAGAAGAACTCTTTGTAACAGGATGTTTTATTTCTGAAAAGAGAGATTCCATACCTTCTTTTTGAAACCTGGCACTTTGGGGCATTTAGGTTGTTTTTCAGCAGAAGAACAGTGAGCTGTTTCCTGTTTTGTGGCCTTCTTTGTCTTGTACTCAGAAGTTCTCAGTCCCGTGCCCAAATTTGCTCCAGTCTTGGGAGAGTTCAGTGTCCAGGACTCAGATGAATAAGCTGTGTATTAAGACCCAGTGGATAGTTCACTGCTTTATAATTTTTCTTTTCTTGAATGACTCCACAGTTATAGGCCTAATGTAGACCTGAAATGAGATGGTAATTAATTAAATCTAGAACTTTTATGTGTGGAAAAGACTTTAAGGTGTCACCTAGCCCATCCTCTTTGTTTGGAGCTGGATCAGATTCTGAGAGTCGTGGTGAGTGATTTTGGATTGAGTTTGTATTTGATTGAACTCACATTAAACCCCTGCAATGGTAAATATTCAGCATATCATCAGCACCCTCTTTTAATGATTAGCTGGAAATCTTTCTTCAATATCCATCTGAAGCTTCCTGTAACTAATATACACACATTTCTGTCTAGTTTCTTGTTACACTGGTTAGTACTGGAAGACATAAAGAGAAATTAGTTAATCCCACTTTGTGGTGTACATAGAGATTTGTACACAGGCTTTTTGTACAAAGGAAGACTTTTTTTACCAGATAATGAGAATTAAAAATCCTATTTGCTCTATATTTAATGGGCTGTGTTTTTTTAGGGCATCAGTAATTTCTAGGTTTAAGAAACAGATGTAGTGCTGCAGATGGAAAGCTGAGAAAGCTGATGAAGCTGCAGCTCAGATGTCTCCTGAGTGCCTGGCAGGGCAGGTGAGTGTGGTCAGTGCCAGGGTCAGCCCCTTTGGCTGGGTATATGCTACTGCAGCCTGCTCTGGGCAGCTCAAGTGCTGTAAATTTGGGGTATTTGCAGTGGCTTTTCCCCAGAAACCACGTGATTTTCAGGAAGCAAACATTCCCAGTGAGGGGCATTGTGAGAATGGTTGGGAATGCAATACAATCCCATGATGTTCCCTGGTCAGCCCAGTCCAGGAGACAACATCATTCTGATAAAGTTCACATTTGCTCCTAAATTCTGATTAGGGATTTTATCTAAGCCTTCAGTTCTCTTCAACTCTTAACAATAGGCTTTAGTTTCATCCCTGTTGGTTCTTAGGCCAAATAATCTTCAGTGTTCTCTATCCTTCTGATCACTTCATCTCTTTCCACCCACTTCTAATTTCTCTCCTACATATCAGTACTTCTCAGAGCCTTTTCATTTTCTTTCCTTCTCCTTGCTATTAACCTCATCAAATAGTCTCGTTTCTGGGGTAGAACTGGGAATTGAAAGCATCAGTGGTTTTGGATGAGGTGTGGTAAAAGAACAGTTTTCCACTTTCAAACAACTCTGCATCTGCCTTCTTTGGAAAATGCTGCAGGTTTTCATAAAGCAAGATCAATGGATGAGAAAAATAAAAAGCGTTACATTCCTAGTTCTGAAGGAAATCTAGAATATACATTCAAGTACCTCTCCTGATTCTGTGTGCCAAATCCACACGTGGGCTTTGAATTTCTCCTGCCCATGCAGGTGGCAAAGGGGCAGGAACCTCAAGGCTGGAGAAGGTTGGGCAGTAAGGTGGGAAAAACAAACTCCCAGGCAGGGTCTCCCTCTTTTTGGAGTAGAACATGAAGTGTCCTCCTTTGAAAGGGACCTGCAGTGTTTGGCTGGGAGATGCTACAGCTCTGAACTGTGGCATTTGGGTTGAATGGATTATTTTACTATAGTTATGCTCAGTTTTTTAAATTTGATTTTTAATCCTGATATCATTTCTCAGGGAGTGATGCTAAATTTTTCCAGCTCTAAGCTATTAATAGATAATTATTAGATCACCAAGGGGTTTTGATTATATGATTAAGCATATATTTATTCAGAGAATCATAGAATGGCTTGGGTTGGAAGTGACCTTAAAGATCACATAGTTCCAACCCCCTGCAATGGACAGGGATGCCACCAACACAAGTTGTTATTGTTATTTTTGTTGTTGTTATTATTATTATTGTTGTTGTTGTTGTTGCTTGAGTTATTTTAAGAGAATAAAAGAATAAGTGAGTGACATGTAATTCTAAAAATTTTCCTGCCTGGTTCCACTGCAGTGCAAGACTTTGCAAGCCGGAGTCTGCCACATGACAGCCCGAGATAGGTTTGTCTGGAGGGATTGGAGTCTCTGAGGGGAAAGAGCTTTTTGTTTCTTTTTTTATTTATAATCCCCCTTTGCTTTCAGCGAAATTCAGTGAAACAGCAAATGAGCAGATGAAATTCTGCTTTGCAGTCCCACTGCGAATCCAAGGATAGCTCTCTTGCCCTCAAGTAAAGCAGAGGAAATGGGAGCAGGTTTTAGTTAAAAAACACGTAATTGAGCTTAAACCTGGTGCAGCAGCAGGTCCTGCAGGTGCTGGGGGAACTTTTATGCCAAGACTGTGGTGGCTCTCACAGAGTTTGGAGTGTCATGGGGAAGAGAAGGGTCCAGAGTGAATCCACAGGGTCACAGCTTTGTTCTTTCCAACTCCTGCCTCGGCTGCTGCCCCCGTGGGGTATGAGGGCAGGGCAGGGCTGAGCCCTCAGTGCCCCTGGAACTGGGGAGTGGGAGAGGGGCAAAATGGCACCGGGGAGTGAGGGCACAGGGTGAGGGGAAAAGTGTGAGAGAACAGGGTGAGGAACAGGGCGTGAGGGCGCGGTGTGAGGGCACAGGGCAAGGGAACGGCGTGAGGGAACGGCATGAGGGCACAGGGCGAGGAAATGGCATGAGGGAAGAGGGCGAGGAACAGGGTGAGGGAATGGCATGAGGGAACAGGGTGAGCCCTCAGGGAGGAGGAGGAGGATGAGGAGGAGAGGAAGGCTCCAGGTGCAGAGCAGGCATTGCAGGCAGCCCTGGAGGAGCCTGGGCAGGAGCAGGGGGGTCTGTCCTGGGGCAGCTGCAGAGGAGCCCTCAGGTACAAAGAGTGCCCCGGTGCCCACAGTGCTCCGGAGGCAGTCAAGGAGCTGGAAATGGCAGTGACACTGAGCCCACGAAAAGGATGCGACAGGATGACAGCGTGGTTTTAGGTCTGTTTTGTTCTCACCACCCACATCTATTTTAATTGGCAATTATTTTCCCCATGTTCATTCTGTTTGGCCAGTGATAGTAACTCATAAGTGACTTCCCTGTCTTTATCTTGGCCCATGAGCTTTCCAGGCTCAGTTTTTGTTCCCAGTTTTGTCAAGGCCAGGCAGTGAAGGTTCGTTGGTGGTCTGGGGTCAGAAAAACTAAATTGTATTCAGATTCCAGAGCTAGCAATGGTTCTTTTTGGCTGTGACTTTGGGATTCAGTGTCAGTTAATGCCCAGAAATGAGGGATCTCCTCGAGGTCCTCCCTGTCTTCAATTTGGTCTATCTGCAAATAGACAAAATATTTGCTATATTTGCTGAAGAGAATTTCTGTGCATTTCTGAGCTCTGTGGAGTGCTCATCCACTCTGGGATTGTGCCTGTGCTTTAAGACCACTTAGGGAGATGACATAGTCAGGAAGATTTTAAGTATTGACCAGGCTGTGAGAGACTCAGGAATTAATTTTCTTCATTTAAAAA
Organism: Hafferia zeledoni; assembly: GCA_035583235.1. NCBI lineage: Eukaryota > Metazoa > Chordata > Aves > Passeriformes > Thamnophilidae > Hafferia > Hafferia zeledoni. Next base: position 17,004,881 of record JAWWEV010000022.1, read on the forward strand.
CAATAATCCAATGCAAGAAGCCTCTACAGTGACTGGAAACAATTATGCAAAGTGATTTATTTTCCATAAAGCTCCATTGGTTTTGATTTTCCATAGCCAGTATCCCTGTCTGTAGTTTTTTCTGGAAGTGTAATGCAGTTTATAAGGGGGAAATAGAAACACAATGTAAAATAAAAATAGTGAGAACACACAGGTAAGTGCAAAGTCTGCAGCAGCAGTAACTGGAGGAGCAGGTGGGGAATATAGACCAGATTATCTGCAGGAAAACCTTTCACATGCAAATGTATTGTTCAGATGTTAAAACCTGAAAAGTTGGCTTCAAAATTGCAGGTCTGTAGTGAAGATCTCTTGATCACATATCTGGTAGTTACAACACTAATAATTTATCCTGTATTTTGTGCGAAGTAAATCTATGAACTCAGAAGGAATTTGAGGCAAAGTCTCAAATCTTTGTGCTTTAGGGACCATATTCTCTTTATTTCAGCATTTCTAAATATTTTAAATCTTTCATGGAAAGTGAAACAAGACTATTGACAGTTATTGTTTGATTAAAGGTACTCCTAATCCTTAGATATATTGATAGTGCAGCTCATGGAGTGTATGACAGTTCTGGTAGTTAGGAAGAAATGTTATAGTTTGGTTTTTCTGTGACATTACATTTTTGTAGTAGACTGAGGTTGAATATTCTGTAAATATTCCATCCTAAGCATAAAGATGCACTCAGTATCTGAAACCTCTCTGCCAGCAGAAGAGCCTTTAGAGATCCTGGGCTGTGATGAGGAGGATAACAAGGTTGCTGCTGTTGGTCTAACTAGGGGAGCATTTGATAGATCACAGAATGTTCACATCCAAAGCTTTTTTTTCTGTCTTACCTCCCTGGTTAGCACAGTCAAAAACCCTCTTCATCCTTCTGAAGGTGCATATTCATGAGATTTGTTATGAATTTGTTTATGAATTAAAGTCACACAAATATAAAACTTTCCCAAAATCCATAGACAAGCCAATAACATGAAGATATTTCAAGTCTATATTCCAAAGTCAATACTTATAATGTGTTTTTTTTTCTTTTTTTTTTCCTTCCCCAGTGAAATTTGATGACTGCAAGGGGAATAACAAATTGAACTTCGAAGTTTCTAACCCAGACTTCACAGTGGAAGGTGATGGGTCTTTGGTTGCACTAAAGAATGTCTCAGAAGTTGGCAGAGCCTTCTTTGTCCATGCACGGTCTGAGCACGCTGAGGATATGGCAGAAATTCTTATTGTTGGAGCAAATGAAAAACATGGGGCATTAAAGGTAAGATAAATACAAAAGACTGGAAAAAAGGACCAAGGAGATGCTGTTAGATATATATATGTGCCATCTAGGCAGTTTTAATCTGTTAGCAGAGATCAAAATCAGTCTTCAATCCAGACATTGCTGTAACAGTTTAGCACTTAGTTTAATTTAAGAAGGGAATTTTCCAGGTTTTCAAAGATCTATTACATCTTCAGGTGTAGATGTTTAACACTCATAGAGAATTGATTCAAATGAAAGAGCCCAAGTGCAAAACTGGCTCGTTCTTCTGGTGTATGTTATGCCAGGTAACTAAAAATGTAAAATCATACTCTAAATGTGCAATTTAGAATTTATAGAACCTTCCCATTCACTGCAAGTCTAAGTACATGGGAATCAATTTTGTGCTGTGAAGTTTAAATTTTCATGTAGATCTGCTTCTCTGACATTGTTTTGTGTTAAACTGTCCAAACATCTACACAAATAGCAACACACATCCACACTCTGGTGCCTTTTGCTCTGCTCTGTCCACTGAATGTTGTGTCCTTCCTTTTCCCATTCTGAATTTCAGTGTGAAACAAACCTCCATACTGTGAGAGGAAAAGCACTTCACAAATTGATTGAATTGTTTATTTCACACCCAGGAAAGCAACAAAAGGAAATATAAACCAGCCTTCACTTCTGTGTCTTGGCATTTAGGAGAGGGGCAGGCAAGCAGTGACTTACTAGAAAATTAAGCCTGGTACCTTTACAGACCTTTAATTTCACAGAAGTATAAAGAAGCCATGATAAAAATGACTGATTTGTTGTCTTCATTTGGTATTTAGACATTCTGTTGCCACCATTCTCATTATATTTCTAACAATATATTAGTGTAACTTTAGTCTTCCATTAATAAAACAAAAATTGGCTTTAGCAGAAAGGTTGAACAAACTTCTGAAGTCGGTGGCTGAGGAAAGGTTTTGCTCTGTACTTTAAGCAGCACGTGATGGGAATGCAGATTGCCAGCAGCAGAGAAAGTACCAGAACATGTAACTGCAGAAAGCTGATCAGAACGTTGAAATGGAATTTAATTTTATTTAAATATGCTGTTTCTTCACAAAATTAGATTTGACACAGTCATACTTGAGGGAGTCTCTTACATGGAAGAGCTGTGAGTTTAGGACCACACTCTGCCAAATTCAGAGTAGGAAAGCTACACTTGAAGGAACAAGCTGGGCACTTGGCTGTCCTGTGCCTCAGACTAGCAAGGCATGAGCCTTCTGGTGCATTCCCAGGAATGTTCAAATGATTTTGCTGCCACCCCAGGTTTTGAAATCTTAGGAGCAGTTTCAAAATCTGAATTCTCATTCTCCAGTTAGAAGTTAGTGAAACCACAGAGAGGTTTGAAACATTTCTGACAGGAGGTCTGGAGTTAAACTTCAAGGGATTGGTTTGTGTGTGAAGATCTGACTCTCTGAGAACCACATTCTGAGGTTTTATTCTCAGAGAAGCAGCCCTTGGATGTCTTTGAGGGGTGATATTCTGTGGAAGTTACAATCTAGGGGAAATCTTGTCTCATGAGTAGGAGTTAACAAATGTGTCTTTGCACAGACTACGACACAGCTTTGCCAGAGCCCTTTGTGTCCTGTTTGGGTTCTGAGTAGTCTCCCCTCAGAATGTTCCAGCAGTATTAATTAATGCCTAGTGTTGAAATCTATCTCCAGACAGCATGGAAAGCCAAGCCTGATTTGGCCCCACTCCTGGATTCTGTTCCAACCACTTTCTGTTGCTTCAGAGAGAGAAAACCATTCCAAATCTGGCATATTCTACCACTTACCAGTCTTTCCTTACAGGTGCCTCCTCTAAACAGTATCACATCATCTCCACCTGCCTTTGTCACAACTTAAGGGTTTTGATGTTCAGTTCAGGGCCAAATGACTGCCCTTTTAGGATGGTGATCCTTGATGTCTGCAGTGCCATTGGGAGTTACATTAATGTGTCTTGGGAAAACCATCTGGTGAGGAGTATCCCCTTCTTCAAGAGAATACGAAGATCTTTGGGGCTGGCTGTCCTGCTCTGGCCTCAGCCAGCTCCCTGTAGCTGCTAACCCAGTATTTTTTTCCCAACCTTTTCAGCTATTTGCCTATTTTAAACACAACACAGACAGTGTTGTCTTTCTGTTTGTCATACTTGAGAAGGGTATAAAAACTACAGCGTCCTGTCTAAAGTGATTTTATGATAAATTTGAACTTAATCCTGTACTTTTGCAGTCTAAATGTGTCAGCATGGAAACAGCAGAACTGCTCCATCTGTTTATGCAAGGAGTCTTGGCTAAGGAATGCTCAGATGGAGCCTTAGTAATTCAGCATAATTCTGTAGGGTTAAGATGAGCACATGCTGGAGCACTGCTTAGCATTCAGTACTTAGAGTACAGTACCTTGTCTAATTAGGGGATAAGTAGTTCTTAAGTATTTCCCCTCTGCCAGCAACTGCCATTTCTTTTCTGAAAGCATGTAACCTACATCTGTGAAATCCCATTGTTAATGTTTCTAATTGCAGATTCCTGACATGTTTGGAAATGGCTCTCAACAATGATCTCCAAAGTGCTGACTGGCAGTTTGAGCCCAGGAACAGATAGTGTAGTTCCTAAAACTTTCTGATTGCTACTAAACATACTTTAGAGGAAGGTGGAAATTATTTAGGGGTGCAATCTGGAGCGTGCAGAAAACCTTTTGGCATTCTAGAGGTGTAGGCTGCTAAAGATGGGGGAAGATTCCACCTGGCCCCACTGATCACTCCTTTGTGATTAACTTAAATGAACTTCATGACCACAGTATCATCAGTGGCTGTTAGAATATCACCTTCTATTTAACTGTGTTATTTGCAGCTGAAGGACACGCTTTCTTACAGTTCTGCCAGAAGAGCAATGTCAAAGGATGGTCATGACTACAATATGGCAAGATAGGTGGTTCCTCAGCATCATCAGCCAACTTGGCTCTTGTTCTCTGATCACACAATGTTTTGCAGGGTCTGGTGGCTGCTGCTTTCCCTGATGTCTGGATGTTTCTGTAAAATACCCAAAACGCCATGAATTTCTGTACCTACAGATATGCAGACATGCTATGGAGCAAAAATCTGTCCATCAGATTCCTGCTGGATTGCTCCCTGCAACCTGCTGTTGCCCCTCTTCCTCCTATGATGTTGGGTCCATATACTGCACTCTGTCTTGACAGAGGGGATTGTTCCCAACAATCCGCTTTCATTTCTGAGAGGCTGTAGAATGTGAGCACACGGAGGAGTTGCCATGAGCCTGTGGAAGGTGTAACATTGCTGTTTCATGGTTTTGTGTATACACACTTGGACACTCAGGCAGAGTACTCAGTGAAAGAAGGGAAGTTCCCTTGCATTCCCCAGTTCTGGACAAGGTGTGAGCATCTGTGCCTGTGCCCTGCTCTGCCCAGGGCTCACTTTGTGCACCCTCACATAGCCAGGGCTGGAGTGCTTGGTGATATTAAAGAAGAGAGACATGGAAATGTTTGGATTCACCCACGATTCCCCAAATGAACTTTGGGTTCATTCTGAATAATTCATAGAATTGTTAAGCCTCAAATCCCTAATGGAAAAATAAATCACTCACAAACACTACTTGGGAACAAACTGGCTGAGCCAGTGACCAGCAGCAATATTTATTTATTTCTTGACTTCTGTCTTGTCCAGTGCTTGATCCCTGATTTATTTTATGGGAATAGTAGGACAACTGAAACCTGGAAACTTCCTCACATCTGGACATTTTTCCAGACATTACTGGATTTATGCCTTTATTGAAAGAGTCAGTTTTTTTGGAAGACAGAAAGTATAGCCAGCCTTTTGTAGAGCCCCATAGTAAATGGTGAGTTGCAAAAGGTATCAAGCTGGAGTTGAACTGTGTCCTCTAAGGCTAAATAAAATCCTTGTCTGCCAGTCCTTCTCCCCCTCTGAAATCTAATGCTGGTTTTAATGAACATACCCTTAGTATACTTGGAGCTAAAAGAAAACCTTGGGAAACAATCTGTCTCTGCCTTTTTCTGTGTGTTGACAGGTTGTTTTTTTTCTGCTTTTTCCTTCCCCACAGCAGAGGGAGTTATTTAGAACTTTTATTTGTTGCACCAAATTTGTTGTTACAGACACAGGGTGAGGGGTGGAGGGGAGTGAGATATCAAGAGTCTGGCACCCAAGCAGATAAGAGGGGCAGGCAGGTATTTGGAAATTCCAGGCTGGTAGTAAATTCACTGTATGGTGCTCAGCACTCTGCCATACAGAAGGCTGAAAAGATTAAATAGAAGCAGTCAAACCCTCAGGACAGTTTTCAGGCACTAGATAGAAAAGGACTAGGAGAAAGAAAAGAGATAAGAGTGAGGAGCACACCCTGAGACAGCACGTTGTAGACTAAGTTTAAAATCATCTCCAGCAGTAGCTCAGATTGAAGGAAATGAAGTTGCCCTTGTCCTGCTACTCTGCCCAGTGCACTTTGTGCCAGGCAGGGGCTGGGCAGAGGCTGCTGCTTGTCCCTCTGTCACACCATTGCTTCTGCCAACCCCAGAGCTCTGCTGTGGTTATTGCAGCAGGGGCAGGAGCCTCGGCAGCCTGGCCAAAAACACCCTCAGCCTCCTCCCAGACCCAAACTCTGATTCCTCCTAAGTCTTTGCCTCGATGAGGTGTTTGTGCAAGTTGCTTTCAACCTGTGCCTGTTTCCTAAAGTATCAAACAGAAATAATGAAACTAAGACCCTTGGATTTAAATGGTAGCATTTCTTGTTTGTGTCTTGCTCTCTGCTTTATCCCCAAAGGATAGAGATTGCAAATATTATGGATATGAGATAAAAAGTGCCTGGAGCCTTAAATCCGACATGTATGACTTTCTGCCTTAGGACTGATGATAACGGATCAATAATCTTATTATGGATCAGGATTCTCTCACAGAAAAAATATTCAGGCAAGGAAGTGTGAATAGCTGAGTTTAGTCATCTGGCAATTCAATAAGTTATTTGGGAAATAAGATCAGGAATCAGCCTCTCTGATATAGCAGGCAATCGTTCCCATTAACGTGTATTAGCATTTTTCAGTTTAGAATAGAATTCCAAATAGGCTGAAAATGACTGTGCAGAGTATGGAGATGGACTCTCATATGAGGTATTGACAAACAGGCTCCAAGAGTTCCGTGTTATTAAATTTTGCATATAGCACTTGCTGCAGAAAGCGATGCACTGCATAAATAAAATACCATGTTTTGCATTTAATTTGAAGGCACAAAATAGTGTAAGTCACAGGGGTGCATCAATATCTCTGATACATTTCTGAGTTATTACACTGATCAGGACAGTGTATAGAATACCATTCTGAGAAAAGCTGGGGAGAGCTTTTGCCTTTGGATATGAAGGTGTCCTTCAGGCATATAAAGAAGGATTTTCTTACAGAACAAACAGAAAATTCATTTTATCACTTTTGTGTTCAGCTTTGCAGAAAGTTTAACATACTAACATTTTCCTAGACATTAAGTTATTAAGTTGTTATCACTTCTGTTGCTTTTGTTATCTCACTGCAAACACGTATTGACTTGGAATTTATGCATTAAAAGCTGAGGTACAAGTGATTTTAGAATTTAATACCTTTGTGTTGATGGTATTTTTGTAAGTGACTTTTCCCTGCTTTGACTGCCCTTGAATGGATGCTATTTTTTTAACTTTAAAATCTGCAATGCTACATTTCAGGTTTCACAGAATACATCTTAATGAATGTCAATGAAAGCAAGAGCTTGTTGTCATCAATGGGTCATTCTGTAGTATCATTTAGCTGCCTTTTTGACTATATTTTTATAAAAGTCCTCTATGCAGACCACTTGCTGTCAGGGAAAAAACAAAGAGTTCCTTTTATATAAGAAATCCCCTTAACTACTCTTTTCCATGGAAATTCCAGTCACCTACTATCCCTTTTTATCCTTCAGCCAGATAATAACAATAACCAGATTCCAGCAGCCTTTGGATCAGACTCTGGAAGCAGGAGTTGTGCCTGGCACTGCTGTGGGGATGTGACTGGGCAGTTTCTGGGTGACCCCATGGCACAGCAATTCAGATTTTCTTTTCTAGCCTTGCTCCCCTTTTTACTCAGCTCCACTCGCTCCCCTCCCCTGTCTTGCCAGGCTTGTGCTTCCTCAGGCCTGGGCTGAATTTATACTTCCAACTTAACACTGCAGATTCCCAGCACCAAAGAAGTGCAGGTTTCATATACACTGGCTTTGGAGTTTGCCCTGACAAAGATCCATTTATCAGGGAATTATTATGGTGCCAAGAGATGTGGCAGTTGCCATAGCAACAATTACATATTGTGTTGAATGCCAGAGTAAATGCTATAAAGAACAGGAGCTACTGGTGGTTCTCATTAATTTAAGGTTCCTTTTTTGGACAAAGTGTGGCTCGTAAGTTTTATTCACTGGATGTGTAAGTGCTCAGATCAAATGTGTGGGCTCCCTTTCCTTCCATTTCCCTCAGTGAGCGACTTCAGCATGTAAATGAGAAGCACTTGGTTATTTAAGGAGAGAAAAATGGTCTTATAGACTGGAAACATGAATAATTGACTGTGAAACAAGGTGTTAACTTCCGTGAGTGTGCAGTGCTTTTCTCTCTGAGTAATCTACATTCAGATTTTATGTGAACTAGGGATGTATTTATCCAGGAAAAAAGACTTTGTGCTCATTGGTAGCAAGTGAGCCAAGACAAGTATCAAATATATTTAACAGTGACTCAAAGGTAAAATTAGATTATTTTTGAAA
>JAWWEV010000022.1:17013039-17031756 GCA_035583235.1 Hafferia zeledoni
TATTTTTGAAACAAAGGCAAACCTTCTTAATAATTTCAAATTATTTACAGAGTAATGTGAAATGACAGGCAGAAGTCTTTGTAATGAATGAATTTTATTAGAAACAGCTCCAATCATCATTATTTTCAGCCCTGACATGCATTTAGGCTGCTCAGTTTGTTCTCTCTGCTGCAACAGGTACATCACAGGCCATTTGCACTCTTGCTTGTGCTTCTGGGGTAAACTTAAGGTTCTTGTAGAAGCTCAGAACCAGATGCAGTTCTGAAATGCAACCAATTTTACTCTATTTTCTTTTAAAACACACTTAGGTCTTATCCTCCATCCCTAAGACTTAATGGTAAAGCTTCTATGAATCCCAATGAGGGCGATTATTTGAGAATGGCTGAAGTCTGTCTTGTATTTGAACTAAAATTCCTCCTGGTATAGAGTGCCAAGAAATACTTATTTACCTCTTGGGCCTAAAAACCTTTCTGAGAATTTGAATGACAAATAAGTTGTGTGAAGACATCTTGAACTTAATTAACTTTCCTTTATGACCTATGACACTAAGGTCCTTTATCCATTAAAAAAAAATAAAAATCCCCTAAATTCTCTGGATGAGTGATAAACTATCATGTATTGACATATAATTTTTCTAAGTTTTTATTATTATGGGTCCAGCCTGAAAGTATTCTGGTCCAGACAAACCTAAGCCAATCTTATGCATTAATCTTTAGAGACTGATGGAGTTGTGTGGAAATTTGTGCCAGAGGAGTGGGGAACATTTGAAGAAACCCTTTGCAAAGGGTTTAAATTTTGAATTTACTGTAGTAAATGAGGATATAAGTAGGAAAGCAAGAGGCTAAGCATGATTTAGTACAACATTAAGCAAGATCGTAAAGGATAAGTAGATGTCTCTTAGGATATGTAATATCTTTCATTTATAAAGCAGCTTTCATCCTGTAAGATCCTTAAAGTGAAATTATAAGTACACAGAGGCAGAATGTGTGTGCATGTCTATATACATCTGTCAAAAGAGGTATTTGTATAGATATCTTCATTTTTGGTACTTATTTCATAATACCTTTTCACCTCAGGATAGGAACAGAGTCTTTTCAAATGAGGGATTTGGGAGAAGGACCTGGTGATTTTGATATGGTATTAAAATTGCCACGGCAACCTTAATGTCTTCAAACTCATAATGAAAAAGAGCTGTTGCAGAAACCAGAAGGACACGTAACACTTATGTTACTGAGGAAAAATTGTCCATTTCTTCCATGGGTGTTCTCTCATCCAGAATGCAGGAATGATGCAGTCAGTGAATGACAACCCCCCCGAGTTCCACCAGTGAGGCCTCAGATTTATTAAGGAACAGAGACAATTCCAATAGGAAATCAAACTAAGTAGTGTTCAAAACTAAACTCAGGGTTCTTTTTCTGGTGTCAGAGACACGAAATATTGCTGGTGTTCTCTCACTTTAAGCTTTTCCATCAGCTTCCAGAAGCTGCATGGATTTGAGAAAGAGCCATAATAGGAGAAATCATTCACATGAAAAGATGATTCCCTGAGTAAGAGTTTAGTCATTTCTCTCCATCAGAGACATCAATAATAATCCCTAATGATTGCCCCAATAGTTCCATGCTGATTTTCACAAACCTGAAGGAACATTTATTATGGTTATTATAGTAACACCTATCTCAGCACACATCTTAAGCATTTAATGGAGCATCACATGATAAAAATCTACATTTGTCCTCCCCTAGGAATTAATTCTGCCATTGCAAGGACAGATGGCTCCTTTTGGACCTGAAATTACTTATTTGTTGATCATTGCAATTTTGTTGCTTGTATGATTATTTCTTTGAATCTTATTTTGCAGCCAAATTTTTTTTTTTCTTCAAGTACCTGGGATAACTTGACAAGTTGAAGAATGACAGAGTTAAAGCCTAATATAATTTGGTATCTCCATAATAAGCAACTCTACTAATGCTTACAGTCATCTAGGAGTTATCAATCATCCAACTCCTCACTTATATCACCACCAAATAAAACTGAATAACTTTTGCATTAAGCAGTTGATCCATCTTAGGAAAAAAAAAATAGTTGTACCAGTGAGTTTATGTAGTTTCTCTTCCTTACCAAGGAGGCCCCTGGGGTGGTGATTGCACAGAAGTTTGGAGAGGCAGCAGATTCATTTGAACCAGCCACTGGTCCTGCTATGTACAGTAATTGGATGTTGTTAATAATTCTTGAGTGCCCTCTGTGACTGTGGAAAACACAGATTCTTGGTTAAGGGAACTGGCAAACAGATTTACTAATAGGCAAGGAGAGACTGGATTTGACCCCCAGGTTCTTACCAACCTCACTGTGACTGTGGTTTGGTGCATAGCAGTAAACAAGAAGTTTCCTGGTGAGTAGGAAGAGATTTGTTAAAATATTTTCAGTCCTTGTTCTGGCAACTGGTAGAATCAAGTTCTAACCCCACAAAGTTATTTGGTCAGGATATACACTTTAATTTACCCATAAGTTAGCAAAGACCCTTTTGCCCAAAACTTGTTGAACCATTTGGTGTGAGTTCCAACTCAGCAGAAAATTATCTTGAAATCATTATGTCTGGTGGTTCTTTTCTATCTAGGATTATCTTGTGGTTCTGAGATAAATGAAGCATGGATGTCAAATATTCAGGCTTTCAAGATAAGGAATAGACTATAATCCTTTCAAAATGACATCTGGATCTAGCTCTTGGTGATCAGCCTTCCTCTGGACTAAGTTGCATGATCTCAGTACAACACTTTAAATGCTTAACTTGATTTAAAGGCTCTCTAATGGTATCAATCACACTGGAGAACTACTGAATATTTTATGTGGCCAAGTACCCTGTTCTACAGTTGAACTGGTTTGGTTTGATTTGTTTCTCAGAAGGGATCAAACATGCTGTGACATAACCTGTGAATTCACAAATGGAAGTTTGGAATCTTATTTGTGTGTGTGTGAACTTTATCTTCTGATTACTCATATCTCCTATGAGTATAAATGTATAAATGACAAGACCTTATGCAACTTTAAGGACTTTGCTAATAAGGAATATCACAGAGTAGAGCATTTTCATATCCTATTTACCTGGTTTAGTTCATCTAGAACCCATTTGGTGCTGTATGTCAACATATTAACTGTTTGTGGGGTTTTTTTCAGAATTGATCATGGTTATGCTTTCCAAAGATTTGTGTTCTAATCACCTGGACAAAAGGTCATAGCACAAGTTTTTTTTAAAATCTGGAAGACTGTACCCAACTTCCATTCTCTGATATTCACACAGAAAGTTTTTGTGTGGGAATTGCCAGGGTGTGATCCCATGAGGTGCCAGGCTGTGCTGGGAGCTGATGAGCAATTCAGAATGCACTGGTGTCAGTGTGCACCAGTATCACTGGGCTGGTTTGCCCAGCCCATAAAGGAAATGCTGCTGAGAATTCTGTCCCTGTTTGCAGTACTAACAGTTTCAAAGGCTGTGCCACAGTGCAGAGGGTTCCTCGAAGCACAGCACTGTCTGCTACAGCAGCACAGCACCCTTAGAAACAGGGCACTTGAGTGCCCTCCTGAGTCGTGTCATTTGGATTCAGATACTGTTGAACTCACTGACAAAAAATCCAGTACATTCAGAATTCCTGACTGGCTGACAAATACTGAGCATTGCAGTTCCTTCTCTGCACAAGAACAATATTCTCAGACCTGTGACTTTTTTCTTTTCCCTGAAGACAAAATAAAAATTCAGCTACTTCAGTTTGATAAGAGACTAATGACTGCTGAAAGACTGTGCTGGTGACCAAACCCCTGGTGGGACCAGGTCACTCAGTGATTGTGCTCCAGTGCGACAGCATCTGGCAACAAGAGTATTGACTGGATCCTCTGTTCCTATTGCTGTTCCTGCTCCAAACTACAAACTCATGCTGTAGATACACCAATATCTACACCAATATTCTGTGTTGGCATTAATTCTGCCAGCCCTTTGCAGCAGAGTCGCCTGCTAGAAATGAAAACACTTAAACTGAGTTCCTGATTTAGGAGATGGGGATTTCTTTATTTGTTTTGGTGCTGCCTCAGTCAACAGTCACCAGTCATGGACTCATTCATTGACTCTCATTGGTGTGTCAGAACCTGAACCTCCATATTGAGAAGTTCATTTACAACTGTCCACATGTGTTTCATTTCTAGCTATACCTGTAAACATTCATAATAAATTAGTGTGGAATATCTTACAAGAGAGACTTTAACACATGTTGTGTTCAATGGTTACATTGTGTTTCTGTTTTGAGAAACATAATATGTAGGTATAAAAATGAGGAATGATATGTGACAATTTGTCAACATATTCCTGCAACTTAATAAAATAATAACCTTAAAATCCATATAGTTGGTTGTTCCATCCACTCTGTTTCAATAATGGCTGCAATATAACACAGGAATTTTTATTGTTTGTCCCTCTTTTGGTTTTCAGTGGAGGTGAATTGTTTCAGTAGCAGGTCAGGGGGAAAGCAGTCAGCTCTGCTGGGGATAGTTCAAACTCTGTGCCCTAATCCCTCCTGGAGCTGTGCAGGGCAGCTTCAAGAACTTTCTGACTTTAGCTGCAGAATTTATTTTCTCTGTGCTGCTGGATTGGGTTGTTCTTATGTGATTTTCTCTCCCCCCCCCACTCCCAACAACCATCCTTTTGAGGCTGATATGGTCATTAGTCAGAAAGGTCTCTTATGTTCATATTGACCCTCAAATCAGGGATTCAGGCAGAGGTGAGGGGAGGGGATGTTAAAATTTCAGTTTAAGATTAAAGGTCAGAGGAGGAAGATTTGGCTCTGAATTTCTCTCGTATCTCTAAAACTCGTGCCTGACAAAGCTACAAGTTACAAGGTTGATTTTAGGCATGATTTTCCACAAAACCATGTAATTAATCCGTCACAAGAAAACACAGAAAGCAGAGCACCAAGTGCAATCCCCATTAAGGCAACAGGAGTTGTTCCACTGACTTTAATGAGCTTTGAATCTACTCATAAATCTGCTGTGAGGAGTGTCCAAATCAAAATTTATTTGAGGGTGACCTTGATGTTAATTGTTAGTGCTTCCATGTTGTTTAATTGCCAGGAAAACTGAATGCATTAGTGGGACTATCATATGGTGTAGTCCTTTCTATTGGATACTATTAGCATCAAGCTGATATATGTAATATTAATTGTGCATAATGTTAGTGGGTAGTCACAGTCTGCCAGTTATATTTTGTGTCTGAGAAACAGGGGAAAAAATATCTCTTCAGTTATTTTTAATGTCACTTCTGCCTTCATCTGAATCCCTGCAAAATTAATGCTTTTTTGATCAAGCAGCACTTCAGAGGATCTCAGAAGTTTCACATTTATTCAGTGGCTTTTAATCCCAGATTTTGTGTACTGACTGTAATTACTTTAAAATTATATCTCAATTTTGTAAATAACATAAAGCAGATTCTGTTCAGTCCTATGATGTTTATTAAATTTAACATCTGCCAGAAAAGTTCAATCATCTGTATCCCAAATGGAAATGTTTCCTTCTTTAACATGTCATATTTAATTCAATTAGTGGAAAAATATGGGAAATATATTAGAAGTATAAAAGGGAAAGAGTACCTTTAATTTCTATCTACTAAACAGAAAAAGAGTTGGTTTACTTGAGGGAAATAATTACTATGGCTTCTAGAGGTATGAAAATATCGGACAGATATAGTTAGAGGATTGAGGGGGGGAGAAACTATTGTTTTTGTTTAATGGCTTTCTGAATTCCTTGTCAGTGCTGGTAATTATTGTGTCTTTTCTTTTTGCTGGCACTTGGTGCATTAGGCTGCTCTTAGGACCATTTTATTAATGGAAAATGTGTTTCTGCACAATTGTGAATTAGATAAGTGACTTGATTAAGACTCAGTCTTTAAAACTATAAAATGAGAAAATAGCATGAATTAATCTTGAGTCTAGACAGGAGGAAGATAAGACTCTGCTTTGCAGTGTAGGGGTATGTTTAGGGGAATGGAGAGAGCAGGAACAGTCTGCATTTGCATGATTTCTCCTGCATTTTGCTGCAGTATTAGAGAAGCACTGAGAAAAATCGTGGCTTTAGAGCTTGTTCATACATGCAGTAAATTCAGCATCTGCCCAAAGAGCTTCTGGGGAAAAAAAACCCAAATGCACAAGTTGAACAAAAGGAAAAAAAGGGATTAATGCCGACAATTTTCAGTTTGATACCTCTCTGCCTCCAATTTCTGTGTATAAAGGGGAGATAATAAGTACATTTAAGTACATTTTTTATAAAAAAGAGGAACAATGTGTGATCTCACATTGAAGGTGAGATATTTGAACACCAGAGTAACAGGAACCCTTTACCTTTTGCTGCTGGAGATGATTTCGGAAGGAAGGCTGTCACACTGGATGGTTTGGTTTAACTCTGTTCCAGGTCATCTGCCTGGGGGTGCCATCTGAGCTCAGCTCCAGGGGCACATGCAGTGGCATCTTGGAGGTCTTGGCATGGCCTGAGCTTTCCAGGCAGAGCTGAGTGACTTTGTTTCTCTCTAGAGGGGTAATGAGCAGGTCAGCAAGAGCAGGATGTCCAAGCAGACCTTTGTCTTTGCCTTGTTGTCCTCTCCAACAAATTTCCTCTGTCATTTGGCACCCCATTATTATCATTATTATCTAGTGCAGGAAGACTAATTTGTTATCCCTTCTGATAATAGTGTGATTTATATGTGTGAAGTGTATTTTCCCACCATATCATTGGCCCTGTGAAGTTAATGCTGAGTTCTGTGGAAGTCATTTAGCAGATGTCTGTCTCTCTCTAGACATTCATGGATGTGCCACAGAGATTTTATGCCCACTAATGAGCATCAATTTTATGTTCTCAAATACTTCTTCCATTTATTAAGCCTAATGTAATATTTTTAAGCACCTGAAAACAAAAAAATAAAAAAGGGGTTTAGAAAATTTAACTTTCCACATGCTGCAACTTTTATCATGGGGTGACAACTGGCTTAATTCACTGTAATAATTCTCTTATAAAAAATGGCTTTACTAAGCATGTTTTTCCACCAGAAATTTTCGTTTTGATTCCCAATATTTCATATCTGACACTGTTCTAAATGAGAACAAGGCTTTCCAGTTGCTATTGATTTGCACGTCATTTCTTCATTTCACTCCCCCATTCAGAAGGAATCAGCGCTGACAAGTTAATGAACTCCTGCTACAAATACACAGATAAGCCACAGGATAGGTTTGGGTCCTGCCTTGTTCTAATTACCAAAGGTTTTCCTCAGGTGCCTGTTTGGTGTTCACTACAGGGAAACTGGAATGCTGTTTTATATAACTGCCAACAAAGCAGACATGTGGAACAGGGACAGAACAGAAGGCTATTTATAGGAACCTTTAAGCAAGTCTAAATCAATTTGCTCCCAGTGTATTAAAGTCTTTAATATTTACACGTAGAATACAATTACTTAAAATGAAAGTACACTGAGCCCTAAGGGTCTACATGTAGTGAAGATCCATAAAACTATGTCTTCTATTTTTAAATTAACTTCTTGTATAAATTAATAGCTTTGGACAGTAGTAGTGGAGATCAGGAACATAGAAGGGGCTCTCACACTTGTTTCACTGGGCTGGTTTGTAAATTTTTGCCCCCAATATGCTGTCATGTACTGGTACCTAAGTAGTTATCCCAGTTTCTGTTTTGGTGTTTTACACAGAGAAATCATTGAGTCTCATTCAATTAATCTTTTGGCTGCTCTCTCCTGCTGTTGGGAGTTATGAGCTGGCCAAATATGGTTCAGCATCAGAAAAAACTTAAATCCTGAGGTCTATTTTGTTGCCTTATGGGTAGATTTTTACTGTCCATACAACTAGAAGGTGCCTCCAGAAAGGAAGAACTGCAAAACAGAGTAAAATTGAGCTCTGCATTGACTGATGCCAATCTCTATCATGAGCTTTTACTTTGGGGGCTTGTAGAGGATGAGCAAATTGTGGTGTAAATTTACTAGAAGGGAATTCTCCACCACCTGGGAGTTTTTCTGGAAGACACTTTCTGCTCTACCAGCAGTGCTAGAGACACTAAACCTGCTCAGGGAGTTTGACCACCAAATTAATTTGTGGACTTTTGGAATTAAAGGCTTGCTCTCTAAATGTTTGCATGGGTAGCAAGCAGCAGAAGTGGAGTGATGGAAGAGAGAGAAGCCATGAATATTATCTAACTTGTGAAGCACATTTCTGTGGTGACCTTAAAAGGCAGGGAACAGCATGTTTCATACTTTCCCCCATAGTTTCTCTGCTCAGAAGGACAGGGTGGAGATTGTGGCACAGTGCCCTGAATTCCTTGTGCGTGCCCTGCCAGGCGTTGCTCCGGTGATGGCAACAAACTGTTTTCTCTGAGGAACACACTGGTGGGGTTTGGCCAACCAGACAAGTGGCATAAACACAAGTTCAGAATTTTCAAGGTTATGCCTGCACAGTATGAGCTGCCTGTTCTGCTTCTCTGTTGTGCTGATGAGCACAGGATGCTCTGAGTCGGGAGGAACCCACAGGGATCAAAGTCCAGCTCCTGGCCCTGTCCAGGACACCCCAAGAATCCCACCCTGTGCCTGAGAACGTCCAAATGCTCCTTGAACTCTGAACATGGTGCTGATGGGAAAAGGGAGGGGCAGTGGGTCCTTCAGAGGGTCCTTCAGTGGGGACTTCAGAGGGCTCTGATTTTTCAGGAGGAGGAGCTTCTGTACAGCAGAAGAAAGTTTCCTTTTCTCCTCCCTACTCCAAAAGAAACAGAACTCAAAGCACAACTAAGGAGAACCAGCAACAATAATGGCATTTATTAAGGATACCAGGATGGGAGGTTGAAGTGGGTATTATTGAAATCTTTTCCCCAAATTAATATTCAGGTCTTGCAGCTGGATATGCACGGGGATAAGTCTGATGAAGGATTCAATTCTTTGTCATTTTAGTATTGTTCATGTTTTCCTAACAGGAGAAAAATGTGAAATAACAGAAAGATTGTTCTTTATTTCAAGATTAAAGGTTCAAAAGCTTAAGATTTGAACTTTACTTAAATCTTTTGAAGAGGTTTGAAAAGCTATTATGTAATCACATCTTTCATTTCAGCTACAGCTGGAAACAATACTATCAACATAGCATAAAAAAATATTGTTTTTATCTTGTTCCTATTTGTATTGCAAGGGTGAGTATCTCACAGGACTTCTAAATCTGCAGGCTCAAGGAGTTTGTGATTATTCAAGATAAGCTTCAGACAAACTTATGAAAACTCTGCTATTTGGTTTGTGCAAATGCAGATCTCACGTTTTTGAAGTGGAACCGTGTCAGATGAGCAGAGTTCACTTAAAGTCCTGGATTTTAAAGGGAATGAGGGTTTCAGTGGGTTTCTTGTATTTCCTTAGGAACTTTAAATATCACCTCAAGGAGGTGGAAATAGATAGAAACAGTTGCTGTCAGGATTGAAAACCAGTAACAGGAAGGAAACTTGTTTGTACAAATTTTCTAAGAGAGGAACTGGGTAGGCAGGTAAGGGCTAGAGAAGGTGAGATGTGGACAATAACAAGGTAAAACTTGTGGCAGACACAAGGGGTCATGAAGAGCCCTAAAATTAAAAAGAGAGGGGCTGAAGTAGCTTGATGGGAAAAAAAAATTAAGAAAAGAATGTAAAAAATGTCTGTTCTCACAGGTTTCCTTGAATTGTTCATGCCCCTCCCTCTGCTTTATTTTCTCCTTGCAGCCTGTAGAATGAGTCTCATAAAACTTCCCTAAGATTATAATGCAATACCTTGGCACCAATCTCTCTTGTTTATGTGTCCATTAGTTCAAAGCCACAGACAGGCAATTTATTGGGTATGAAAAATGTCACCTATGACACCCTCATTTGCATCTGAAAATTGATTTTTGTCACACTGGGATTTTAGGACAACCTTTTTTGGCAGCCAACATTGCCACAAAGCATCATAAAAATAATTATGTGACCACAGAAGCAGGTGAGATCCACTGTTAGTTTTAAGTCTCTCCAGAAGTGCAGTTGGCAAGACATTATTGATGAGATTGTGATCCTTCTTGATGATTAAATATTGACACCTAAAGTTAAAATATACCTTATGATTACCAGCAAAGTGTATAACAACGTAATGGGACTTGATTATGTTTAGTCAAACCTTGGAGCCTGTGAGCACAGTATTACTCATGTCAGCTGAAAGATTGATGAGCCATTAATTAAGATTTTAAAAAATTGATAATTACTGAGCTATGCAATGTTTCTTATGAAAGTACTTTTAAACCCTCTTTGAGGATCAGTTAAAACGTGTCACCGGCTTAGCATTTTTGCAAGTGTTTTGTTAATTAATTAATTTGTTCTCTGCTTTCTGATGTGTCTGGCTCTTGGAGTCTGCCAAGTGTTTGTCTCTTCACTGGTGAGATGGTTAACATACATGGGAAGATGTCATTTCCATTGTGATGCTGAAAAATCCTATTAATTATCAGTGTTAAGTTGTTCAAACACTTTCATTAGTTGTTTTGGCAAAACAATTCCCCAGGGTGAGATATATTTATACAGCAAATTCCTCTAAAGCTGAATCAACCATAAATGGATTATGCAAACTTGTTTCCTTTCTTGTAGATAAATTGTTTTACAGCAGTGTTCATTATGAGAAAGTTCTTTGCCCACTGTAGTACTTTATCAGCACAAAATAATCTACAGCTTCACTTTCAATGGTAAAAAGGCACCATTCTTTAATATGAATCCAGCTTTTAATCTTAGCCCAGGATGTTGGTTCTTTTATTTATTTTTTCTCCCTTACTCAGAGCACAGGCAGAGGGTGGCAATTTATAAGTTCCTATCGCTTAAAGCAAGTTTGTGTATGCATTTATGAAGGGAGCAATATACTGTTGGAAATGGATGAGCATGATCTGACTGAGATGTGTGTTAGAGAAAGAAGGGAGACAAAAAAATAAGTCATTTTCTGCTATTTAGGAAATGTGTACAGTTTTATACAAACATGGAAAGTATGCAGGGGAGAAATCTGGGATTACTGCTAAAATGAGAATTTATACGTTTGTATATATGTTTATATACTTTCTAATCAAATGAATCTTTACTGTTTGAACAGCTCATGAACAACCCTTTGGCACAGGGCTGCTTTCTGAGGGCAGTGCCCAGGCTGTGGCACAGCTCCTGGCTGCTTTCCTGGAGGGCTTTGCTGGGGTTTATGAGACAGAGCATTAAACAGCACCCATGGGCTGCACATCCACAACTCACACACACTCAGTGCTGTCTCTGTGAGCAGAAGGGTTTGCTCTTAACCCTGGTTAGTCACAGTCCACCCTAAACTAAGCCTGGTTTAAATCCTGGGTGGCACAAATATTTTGTTCTGATGTCAGGCTCCAGCTGCCTTTTGGGACACACTTTCCTTTGCTCCCAGGAAAGTGAGTCAGAGACCCATCAGCAGTGGGATGAGATATTTCTATGAGCTATCACAAGCATCACTAAAAATCAGGCCCAATACTTTTATATTCTCTTGTAGAATGCAGAAAAAACTCAAGATGTATTTTCTTCTTTGCAAATGGTTTTACTGTGCTTGCAGCCTGGGTTTAAATATTTCTTGGGAAAAAACCCTACTTGTTTTCTAACTTTCTCTTCTTTGTTTTAGCAGTATTTCCTCATGCAGGGTTTGTTTGGGTCAGTCTTCAGGACTCTGGCTATATTTTGAATGTGGACTTTATAGTTTGTAGAAGTGGCCTGGCACAGTCTGAGTGTGCTCAGTAACATTGTTTTACCATATTTGGTTCTCTTCAACTGAAAGAACCAGTCTCTGCTAGGAAAATTCTATATTTAGTTTCCAACCAATGATTTTGCTTTTATAAGTTGTTGCATCCCACAAAGAGGAAAAGTCATTACTATCAATGTAGAAACATTTAGGCAAATATATGTGGTTCTTTTTCAAAGTTAAAAAGAAGCAAAAATGTGTGAGTTTCCAGGTCTTTCACATTGATAAAATCAGCAGAAAAATGATTCTACTGTATTTGTACATAATCCACAGTCAAATACCAGTAAATACTTTTTCAGCCTTATTGAATGACACCAGACTGTTACCATCAATATGAAAAAACCCACTTGCTTCTGTTTCTTGACTTGCTCAAGACTCTAAAAAAGAAAAATAATAATTTCATTGAGTCCCCATGATTTTTTCTGACCTACCTACCTCTGTTTTAATCTAGAAAAATACAATTCCTTGGACAGTTCTCAGCAACAGAGGTTCCATTGCATGGGTTCATTTCAATCCATAGCATGACTATTCTGAACCTCATTCCATCTTTTTTGAATTTCTTTCTGGTTTTGTAATTTATGCCACTACTACTCCAAGTGGCACAGGCGTTACATCCCCTGTCAAGTCATTCAGATCACAGAGATAACCTTTTTGTTTTCATCTTGTGCTGTAAATGTAATAAATCAAATCCTTGCCAAAAGCAAGGTCTGAATTTTATATCATGAAATTTGCATTTCATGCTCCGTTGCTTATTCACACAAGCCATCCAATCTGCAAAGACAAATAACACCACATGACTTGTGTAACTAATACAGACAAATGTTTCCAAGCAACTGCCTGAGCACTCTGAAGATCAAAAATTACTCATCTGAGAAACTTGCATATAATGGTAGCTAATGTATTTGTTCACAGATTTCAGGGGCCCTTAATGGACAGTTTGTAAACTGAAGCAGGACCAAAAATGCATCAAATTATGAATGCTGCAATTTATTAACTTGTGTCTATTAGATACATTAAACAAAATAAAGCCATTTGAAGCTAAGAAATTGCTACTCCACTTTACTCCACTGTGTAATGGTCAGGAAAGAGCAGCCTGAGCCGTGAGCTCAGGGCTGAAGGTTTGGTTTTTGGAGCTGTCTCCCTTCAGACTCCAAAGGGAATGGTGTGAAGAAAGCTGCATAATACAGAGTAGAATTAATTTTCTTACATTCCTTGGAAATGCTGCAGTTTATTGTAGCAACATGCTGGGCATGACCGGACAGACACAATGGGCCTTTGGTCACATTTGGAGGCAGAACATTTGTACTTGGCATGAGAAATGAGAACCAAAGTATTCATCTGACAAATTCATAGAGCCATTTAAACACAGGCCAGTGGAGGTTCTGCTTGGACTGGCTGCATGATGGATAATTATGGGGAGCAGAGAAATCCTTCTCAAGCTGTGAGAACTCGGGTTTTTAATTCTAGAATTGTCCTTTTTAGATTCCAGTGTGTCAGTAAAGGCAGCAGAAATCACAGGGCTGGCCTTAATGACTTCAGTTACTTGGGGAGCAAGAAAAGGTGTAGAGATAAAAATAGGACTTATCTGGCAGAAATGAATGAATATGAAACACGAACAAAAAATTAAAGTGGAAATAAAGAGGTGAATAATATTGTTTTGGTCAGAGCCCAGGTTTTTGAATGCATTTGAATGTATCAGTTCTTTCTCAGAAACACACTGGATTAGAAATCAAGAGACCTGAATAGTGGTTTTAGATCTGTAGAGTGTAAGTGTTAAAAGAACAGGATAGACTGGAAGGCCTCTGGAAGCAATTATTGGAACAATACTGACCCTGCATCTCCTCTGTCCCCTGTGAGGCTTTGGCTGCTGGGCTGCCTGTCCCTGCTCAGCCACTCCATTGCAGTCACTGAGGAGCCATGGGGTGTCCCAACCCTGCTCGGACAGATTTCACACTATTATTTCCTTTTAATACCCTTGGGTGCTGCTTCCCACTGATCAGAAACAGAGTCCGTAGCACGTGGCCAGTGCTGCAAAAACAAGCAGAAATGGAGTTGCCAAACAAATAGGTGCAAGGGAGTAAGTTTGGGTCTGTCTTCTCCTGGCCAGCAAACTTCAATAAAACCTGTTTACTCGGTGTTTGTGTAGGTGGTGACTGTTCTCATCCCACACAGATGCTCAGTTAAAGGTCAACAGGTGTGAAGTGGGGAATATAAATATTTCTGTGCTCCTGTGGCTGAAGGTTGTTAGGGCAAAATGCTCAGATCCAAACATAGGAATTTTAATGATATACAGTAGTGAACTATCAGTGTCACATTTCATGCATTGTAAAGCTGTACTTGACTTGAGTTTCTGCAGTTACAATCCAGAAAAACAACAACTTCAAACCATTGTAAACAATAGTGCTGCCATTTTTTAGGCTCTTTCCCCTGAAGTATGTGGCAATTAATATTGTTAGCAGCTTGATGTTACAGCTCATGAATCATTGATCTGTTCCAGTACAGCAATTAATTTGCCTCTGATTCCTGACAGGTACAATCTTTGAATTTCCTGGAGCAGACTTAATTGCCAGCATGTGATTAAGGAGAAATGTGAGAATCCACCAAGATTTCCAAGTCCTATGTCTGGGTCTCAATCTTGCACGTTTCAGTTTTCTTTTTGAAATGTTGGGGAAAAAAAGTTGAGCGTTGGTTTCCCACCCCAAAATAAATACAGCAAAACCAAAATAATGTTGCTGTTTCCACCTGGTGTGTTTTACAGGATCTGTAGAAGCTGAATCTAGAATCAAGTTTGAGTTAATGACTTCAGTTTTTTATGTGCCTTGGTGGTCATAATTTTTAAAAAAGTTGTTTTATTACAGGTGAATTTTTTGCTACCTTTCATCTAAGTTAGAACCTCACCTGTGTACTCTCTTCTTCAGCAATACTATGTGGGTCTGAGACTGTCCAGCTAATGAAGGGTTTAGAACTAAATGGAGTTTAATGGGGTCACTGTGGTGGGAACAAATAGCACAGGGCATGTTTAGGTCTTGTATTTTCATCTCTGAAAAAAGCACAGAATGAACACCAGTGGGAAGTAACAAGAAGCTGCCCATGAGATCCTCCAGCACTGCCTCTTCAAGGTACCACAGGCCAGAGCTAAGCTGTTACTGTCAGGCTCTTTGTATTGAAGAGTAGAACTACAGCCCAAATTGTGAAGTGGATTAATACACTACGATTTCAGCTTTTAGGACTCTGTTAATGCCTGTTAATTAATTTGTTCCGAGGAGCTGGGCCCGGTGCTGAAGTGGATTAATGCACTAACATTTCAGCTCTTTCGACCACATTTCCAGCCCAGCTTGTGACTGAGCAGCTCTGCTCCAGCCTGGGCCTAAGTGGCTGTTCTGTCTTCATCACAGCCCAGAGCTTCATTTGTCAGGCTGGCAGCTCCTGCACGGGCAAGCACAGGGAATGCAGCTCTGTGGAACACCCTGCGTGCACAGGCAGGTCTGAGAGAATCCATCCAGTGGTTTTTGCTGTGCATTCTGCTGTCCAGGCTTAGGAAACATTATTTTCCAAGGGGCCAATACAGCCCTGCTCTGATGGAAAGGAGGAAGGAAGTGGTGCAGATCTGTGACAGCAACATTGCATTGCATGCAAGAGTGTCCCAGGTCTAGTGGAGGGTGTTGGAAGTCCCCCCAGTTAAACTGTCCTTGATTACTGCAACCAGAGACTTCTCAGACTATTAATAAAAGGGGTCTTGTTTAGTTTTTCAGTATGATGTAACTGGCAATTTGCCCATAAGCAGTTCTTCTATCTGTAATTAGTGCTGTGCAAAGAGCAGGGGTCAAGTGGAAGGCCCAGCTGATGATGCACAGTCACATTTCAGGAGAGTTGTAGCACATCCACTCAGTGTCTGCATTGGGATTTTTTTGTGTGTGTTTTGTGAAATCTCAAGCCAGAACCTGAATTTCTCATTCCCTCTTGAGGATTTGCTAGCATAGGAAAATAAGATGTTTTTCTGGACAGTCAGGACTAGTGATAGATGGGGAGAGAAGGAAGAGATAATGTTTAATGTGTGTATCTGTCCAACATGTCATGGATTCTCATTTAAAAAAAAGAAACCTGCTTTTACTTAAAGAGAAAAAATGCTGTGGAAGGTTTGGAAGCCCTGGCTCTGCTCTGAGCCTCTCTGCTCTCCCACGTCTGGAATTGCTGCTTCCAACATACACACTGAATTTAAAAGCCCACTGTTGGGATTTGACAGAATCTGTGCTTTCCTTGAATTGCCTTGGGTGGTTGTTCAATGGGAAAGGGGCAGGGGAGGGGAGAAAAGGGTCCTGGAAGTGTTGTGGTGGGATCTCACCAGCTCCAGAGTGATCTATGGCATATAAAAATCTATTTGCTGTGGTAATTCCATGCAAGTCGTGTCAGCTTTCAATGAGAAACTCAGGGGTTGAAATATGGCATTATTAAGAAATTCTGTTACTTTTCTGGTCTTAAATTGATTGAAGAACCTTACCAGGAGTTTTCCCAAATGTACCAATATTTCAGAAACTTTGATACTGGCCATGCATTTAGTGGGAAAGCACAACTGGTTGCCTAATAAAGCTCTATTTGGTGTAATAATGCCAAGTGGTAATGCCAAGATAGCAGTTACTAATAATAAAAAAAAAAAAATTTGAAAAAAAATTAACTACTACTAATAAATGGTATTTCTGGAGACAAAAATTTCAATTTGAGATGATTTTAATTTGGGTAGAGTTGTATCACCAGCGCCCATGAGAAACAAATTCAAAATTAATGTTAAGGAATTAGTATTTTCAAAAGAAAAATGAGACTTGCAGAATTATGCTGAGACCTGGAACAAGGAAAAGTGAGGTGTTATTTGGGAATGCAGGAGGTGACAGGAAGAACAGAAGGACTGTGCAGAGTTTAGAAAAGAATAACAAGGTAAATAATCAGTGCTTGGAATAAGAATTTACAAGGGCATGTGGTGATAGAACAAGAGGTAATGGCTATAAATTGAAAGAAGTTGGATTTAGATTGGATGTTAGGAAGGAATTCTTCCCTGTGAGGGTGGGTAGGCCCTGGCACAAGTTGCCCAGAGAAGCTGCGGCTGCCCCATCCCTGGAAGTGTCCAATGCCAGGTTGGACAGGGATTGCAGCAACCTGGGCTGGTGGAAGGTGTCCCTGCAGGTGTGGCACTGGATGAGCTTTAAGGTCCCTTCCAACCCAAATTGCTCTATGGGATGAGAGACTGTTTTGTTGAGGGAATGAGGATGATGAATGAACTGAGGGATAACAAGGAGTATGTGGCAAAAGAGCTTGGAAAGAATTGCTGGGAGCAGGTCTGAGCAGCTTTGCAGGAGGTGGGAAGAGCTGTGTTTTATGCTTCCATTCAGACGTGGCACTGGGACTGCAGCTGCTGGATCTACCAAAGAGCACACATGACTTTATCATGCTTTTCTTGCTGTAGGGCAGCATGGAATTGCTTTTGTGCAGCACTGCTATAATGCAGTGAATTCCACAGCCCTGGGATCCAGAACATGGCTATAAAAGATGTTGGTTTTCTGCTGTGTTCTTACAGCTGCTGCCCTGCAGCAACACAGAGAGCTGGTTTGCCAAGGTAAAACAACTTCTGCTATGAATAGTATTTATTTTACATAAGGAATAAATTGTCTTTATTAGAAATTGTCCTAATATCCCAGAAGTGAAACAAGGAACTGCTTGTTCTTTGCTGCTTGTGCTATTCCACATTTGGAGTTGTCAGTTGTGTGCTCCTGACCTGCAGATTTTGTGGCTTTATAGAGGTTACTGCCCCACCAAAAGGGTTCATCTTTGACTCATTAAACAAGCCCCAGAACTGAGAGATGTGTTCTGTGAGTAATGGTTCCTGCTGCTGGGCAGTGATGGGCCATTCATTCCAATCTTTTCTCTCCTCACTGGGGGTAAAGGGAAGCTCTTGCATTTTGAGTTCTTCCAATATGAGTGGAGAAAGGAGTCCACTCAGTAGGAATATGGAGAGTTAGAAGTTCAGACCTTGTGGCCATACTGTGCAGTGTATTTTCCACATGGCCTTGGCTTACGCTCAAAAGGATCAGATTTTTGAACTATTTTAATTGCTTCAGAACTCCACTGAGGGTCCAGGGCTATTTTCAATAGCAGGTTGGCATCTAATCCAGTGCTATTTTCAACAGCAGGTTGGCATCTAACCCAATGGCAGATACTTTCATTAAATGAGAAAAAAAAAAAACAAAACTGATTTCAATGTAAATTTTTATTTACAGGACAGTTTTCATAAGGCTTGTGTGCCTTGGCAATTGCATCAGCAAGTGTTTTCCTCATTTAAATTACATTTACTTCAGGATCTGAAGGTTCTGGGACACCTTTAAGAATGTTGCATTTCTCCTGGCACTCTGTGAAAGCAGCCTGGGTTTGTTTGCTTTGCAACACGTGTAAGCACAGGAGAGATGGAGAGAAGGGTATTTTTAACAGTGCTAAGGGATGTGTTGTTAGTGTGTCCTGGTGAAGACAGAGGTATAAGGTCAGCCATTGAGCCTGTACTTCACTGCTCTTTGACAGATGAGGCAGTCAGAGCATATTTGGTTGTTTGTGTGGAAGGGACACCTCATTATATTTAATGAGGAGTGTGGAACCAATATGAGAGTTTCTGTAAGAGGGGGTGATTCACATATGATTCAAAATGAAAATAACACTCTCTAAATGATGACAAGTCTGAAATGTTAATTAAAAAAAAAAAAGAAAGAAAGAAAGGCTCTTGGTTGTGAATTATTCTCAGTACAGGTAACTCCCATGGTTAATGTGTACAAAAACAAAGTTAATGGCACTTAGTTTGTTATTATCTTAAAAAAAAAAAAAAAAAAAAAAAAAAACCCACACTTCTCCCTGACACAGAATTAGGCCACAAAGAAGATAAATAAAACAAATAC
>JAWWEV010000022.1:17031766-17052092 GCA_035583235.1 Hafferia zeledoni
TTTTTAATTTTTAAAAAAACAAATTTAATGGCACTTTGTTTTTTTTTATATTAAAAAAAAAAAAAAAACAAAAAAAAAAACAAACAAAAAAAACAAACAAACTTCTCCCTGACACAGAATTAGGCCAATAAGAAGATAAATAAAACTCATACTTGAACAGAGACAGGACTTTTCCATTACAGAAAGATACTGCAGAAGTTCAGGGCAATAATTGAATGAAAAAGTCATTCCACAAAAATAAGTTCAGATGTGTCTCCATGGTAGTTTTTATCACTTATGTATCAAAAATACTCTAGAATATATTAGCATTAAAATAGTCCTGATTTGTACATGCCCAAATGATTTGAACAAGGATAAATGTTTTCTTAGTGTGTTCTTTACTCTGAAGATGACAGGAACCTCCCTCCTCTAAAGGTGCATCTGGCACAGGAAGGTGAGTGTGCCCTGAGCTGAGCAGGGGCCTGTGTAGTTAATGGGTATATCAGTTGGGCACTGCAAGCTTGGGCCTCTCTATTTATGTAGCAATTAAAGACTAAAACACCCAGAGTAATTAAAGCAAGTTCCACAGCAGTTTCCATGCCCCAGATGTTGTATCTGAGTGTGCTCCGCAGGCTTGGAAATGTTGTTTTCCGAAACCCCCAACTCCCCTCAGCTGCATTTTCACTGCTTTGTTCTTCCCAAGTACACAAAGTGGGTTTACAGTGACATTTACAGGCACTGAGGACAGGCTTCTTTTGAGCAGATGTTTGTGTGAATGCCACTGACCTTTACCATTCTTCAATTTATTCATTGAGTTAATTATTTGTTAGACAGTTGTTCATTAACTAATGAATAAAGTTCCAGTATGTTTCTTGGATTGTCTTATTACTACCAACATGAGAAATTCTGCCTTGGCACATGTTTTAGAAATCATTAACTCTTAATACTGCTGATAAAGACAATATCTTGATGATAGCAATAACATCCATACAGGAACTAAGTATTATAGCAGGCTTTGAAATTTCAGCTGAGAATTATATAAAAATTATTTCTCAAGTTGATCTGCATGAAATTTTCTTTTTTTCAGTATTATGTGGAGAAATTATTTCGCAAGAAGATTGATATACCTCTGATTATCCCTTCCCGCTCCCTATTTCAGGTGAACTTTGCTTCCAACAAGCATCCAATTAATTTTACTTTTTGTATTTAGAATTGACCCCGTTTTATACATCAGCCTTAGTATATAAAACCACCTGAATGGCAGAAACTCAAGCATTTTTCTGGTCCCCATAGTGGATTACAGATTGCCACTCCAGTGGTGCTTCCAACCCTTATTGTGACAAATCGATACCCGTATTCAGCCACCTCATTCCTGTGACAAGTTCTAATGAAATTTTCTTTGTCAAGAATAATGGTTGCTGCTGCTGGAGAGTGACTGGGCCATTTATTCAAATATTCAAGCCTTGCAACGCTCCCAAGAACCCCTGGTAAAATAAAGAAAAACAAAGCAGAGAGTTCTGAAGGGATGTAGGGAAATTACAACTTGCACAGCATTGTAGTTTGGGCAGAATGACATCTCTCAATAAAAGCCTGACCTAAATGCTGGAAAATTGAGAGGAAAAAGTGTTGGTTGGTTCTTGCAAACAGGGAATTGAGTTTTATTGCCAATGAATCACCATTTTGGGTGCTGTGCTGATTCCATGCCTAGACAGGGGAATTAATTAAGTAAAAAATAAGATAGAAAAGTAGATTCTGACATGATGGACAGTGAAATTTTAGCTGGATTCTGATCAGGTAACCCACTGCCCGTGAAAGTGATACTCTAGTTAAATAGTAAAAATAAAGAACCTCATAGGATTTCTCACCTGCCATTTTGACTTAAAATGGTCAGAAAGATTGACTATTTTTTGGTGTGCATTTTCTTAGGTAGGCATGTATTTATTATAATACATATAGTTTCAATTTTCCTTATGTTTCTGATGCCAAGCAGCAGGTGGGGGAGAAGCAGATGGTGCCTTTCTGGGTGCTGCTTGGACACCTCCTAGGTGGACATTCCTTCCTAACCTCTCCACACTCCTGGCACTTAAATAGCTCTTTGGAGTCATGGTGGCCACTGTGGTCTCTGATCAGCTGGTTCCAGCAAAGAGGATGGAAAACTCTTTTGTTTCTCTTGTGGTGAGGATCAAAAGAAGTCTGTTGTTATAATGCCAGCCTGATATTGTTTTAAAAAAAAAAAAACAAAAAAGGCAGCAAAATTACCAATTCTGTCTGGAGTAATTTCACATCCCTTATGAATTGCTTCTTCAAGAAATTAAATAGGTGACTTCAGTAAAAAATATTATATATGCAGTATATCCAGCCAGAATGAGAGTCATATTGGTGCTTTAACTGTTGAATCTGGTGCTGAGCTCATACATAATTCCATGACTCCTGTGTTGTTTAATGATTGAGGAGAAAATCATCAGTTGCAGCTGCTTGGCATTAAGCAAAATTTTGGTTTTTTTTTTCCTTTTTCCTGTTCTTTACAAATGGGGAAATCATTGTGATAACCACCAACAGCAGTGAATTATTGAAAGTGTTGGTGAAGTACTCTTGACCTTTCCTTCTCCTCTGCTTACCTGCCTTCCATGGTGATGCTTTTGGCTACTCATTTAATCAGTCATTGCTGTGAGACACCAGGGGATGACAAGGCAGACAGAAATCATCATGAAGAAATCACTAATTAAAAAAAACACAGTGAGATTTGCGGAATAAACAGTGTGAAACACACTCAGAGAAGTACTTACATTTCTGTGCCCAATCTGCAGCAACTTTCTTCTCCATGCAGCAGACTAACTGGACTTGGAAACAAAAACAATCAAATAATTCTATTTACTTTTTTTGTTGCTGTTCCAAAGTCCTCCTTGGAAATCTGGACTTGAAGGCCTTAAGTCTGTCTTACCACTCTGATGCTTTCCCTTAGATCTTCCCTTCTTTATTTTAATGATTGCAGTGTTGACTCATTGAATATGATTTGGGGTTTTCTTCCATTTGTGGACCTTTGGGAAAGAGTAAGGATAACCTGTCATGGGAAAGTGATGACTTAATTTCTTAGGGGTCTATGAACATCAAAATGTGGAAATCTAGATATTGAACAATCTAAAAAAAAATTCCTTTTCCCTCCTCAAAATGGCATAGAATCAAAGATGGAACATTCCAAGCCATGTTGGATGGGGCTCTGAGCAGAGTGATCTGATTGAAGATGTCTCTGCTTATTGCAGGGGGTTGGACTGGATGGTCTCTAAAGGTCCCTGTCACTCTGCTCAGAAGTGGCCCAGGCTCGTGCCAGCCAATCTGCCTGCTGTGTTTACAGTGTAAATGGTTTTGAAAGCTTAATGCTCTGGGCATTTGCCTTTGGACAGAATTCAGCTCTTTCCTTTTTATTTGACACTTCAAATGTTTTTATCTTGAACTTTCTCATGAATTTTTATTAAGGGAAAATCTTTTGGGAGAGGAGTTGAAAGACAAAAATAGGGACCCGAGTGGCCTTCAGACTGAAAGATTAGAGAGAAGTGGCAAAGCCTTTGAGAGAGATGGGAACTCTATCTGGGGGAGCCTCAGAAAGTTATGAAAATTGGCAACCTTGTGAGAAGGGATTCTCTGTGTGCTTCCCACTGCTCTTTGACTTTATCATGACTAAAGCAAATGGGTGAAAACTTGAGTTTCCCTTGCTGCTGTTTGCTGTCAAATTTGAGGAGTGATGCTGGAGCTGGTGGAGGTGGAGCAGAGTTTGGGTAATAGACACTCCGTAGGTGAGAGGCACCAACACAGATGGCAGCAGGAGAAGCCTGTGGAGGTCTTGGGTGATGGATCCAGATTGTGCCACCAAATAACTCATCCCGCTTTGAAGTTTTATAAAAATACAGCCTTGGGTTGGAGCTTTTATTATGTAATGAGGCATCAGCTAATTAAACAATAGTAAGGATTCCAGAGCTGAGTGAGAGACTTGGGTTTGGGAGTTTCTGCGTTGAGTGTTGTCTGTAACATGTAACTGCCTTATTGGAATCAAACATTTAATTTAACTTGTGATATTTTTTGATAAAATTGTCAAAATGACCTGAATGAATAGTAGTGATCAAAACCTTTTTCAGTTCCACAGTTCCCAATACACTACAAATCTGTACTTTTTTTGCTGTTGTTGTTGGGGTTTTGTTGGTTTGGTTTGATTTGGATTGTGACTCTCTGTTTGTTTGTGGAGTATTTTTTGGTGGGTATCTTTGTGTTCTTTTTTTGTTTGGTTGGGCTTTTTTCTTCCCAAAAAGGGCCCTAGAGCAAGGAGAGAGCTTTGGGAGATGAGGAGGGGCTGCTTTTGACCTTGATAGCAACTGTGCTTAGAGAAGAGACTAACAGAGGCCATAGGAGGAAGCAAAGAAAGAGGGTGGAGCTGGGAAGCTGCAGCTCATGCAGGGAGAGCACTGAGAGGATCAGAAGGCAAAGGTGTGGTGGGCAGAGTCTGCCAGGGGCCAGAGGGCACCTTGGAGAGCTCACTGTGGGCATGAAGTGCTGAGTTGCCTGAAGCTCAGCTAGAAAGAAACACTCCAGAAAGTGCAGCAGGAAAGGGAAGACTTGTGTCTAAACCACTTCTACTTTTTTTCTGATAGCAGAGCATGAAGTTTTCTCTAAGGAGAAGAAAACTCCAACCCAAAACACCCAACACTAAATAATCTGCTAGTTCATATTATAAGTTACACCTGGATTTTGGAGCTTATTTTTAAGTTACAAGCTTTTGGTGTTTATTGAGAATTCATTACCTGCTGACAATGCCTGCAAATGCAGTGTTAGTTTTGTTTGTTTGAAAGCCTGGATTGAGAAGCACCTGAGTACAGATGCAATTTAAGATATGAAAGTTATGCAAAGACATTTGAAGTGTGGCTTTTTGCTGCTCTTGTTACAAGTATTTGAGGAAAGCCAGACCTTGCTTAAGATTCATGATTTCAACAGTCATCAGGTGAGGATTGTGACACACTTGCTTAGGTTTGTAATTTGTCTACAGGAATAGAAAATGAATCTGAACTCTCTACTGACACTGTAATAAGTTCAGTAACCTGATAGATTTAAATACCTGGTTTTATGTTATCACTAATTGCTGGAAAACACAATACAAAACTTAGAATCTGGTGGTTCATGTTGATTTTGCCTGAAGATGCAGGGAAAGGGAATAACAACTGAATATTTGTTTGGAAGGTTTTATAACTGGTCTTTTTCTTTTCTAGGAAATCTTAAAACTAGAA
This sequence comes from Hafferia zeledoni, assembly GCA_035583235.1. NCBI lineage: Eukaryota > Metazoa > Chordata > Aves > Passeriformes > Thamnophilidae > Hafferia > Hafferia zeledoni. The sequence goes on from JAWWEV010000022.1 coordinate 17,037,016, forward strand.
GGCACCTCTGGAATTCCAAGGCAAAAAAGGGCTATTTTGGCAACTCCAATATTAATTCCTGAAAATCAAAGACCGCCATTCCCCAGATTAGTTGGCAAGGTAAGTCAACAAAGAACTGGACTGAAATTTTGATATTAAGAATTTGATCTATTTGTCTTAAGGTTTTACAGTGATGGGAATATCCCAAACAACATTTAGAAATGTCAGCTCAGTCAAGAAGATTGTTCTGTGTTGTGTAAAAAGATGACAATGGCTTTGTGTTGGCAGCTGACAATGGCTGTGTGCTCATGGCAGGTTTCACAGGGGCTGTGCTGCTGGAAAGCATTAATTAGAGGCACATATTTCAGTGCAGCTGCTCCGTTTGGGGGAGTTTGCTGCCTGTCTGGGGGCTGGGCATGTGCTGAAGGATACCCCACTGCACAGTGTGGAATATCTTGTTTCCATCTCCACTCCTAGAAAAGCTTCATTGCATGGAAAAACATCTTTTGTTTATTCTTTATGTTTGGTTACAACCAAAGACAGAACAAATCTTTTTAGATTTTCCATCTTTATTTTTAGTGTTTTGTAAAGGTCTGACAAAGAAGTGGGAAGTTTTTTCTCATGTCTGCAGGAGATCAGAGAGATCAGAGTCTTGACACCCACTTTTCCAGAACATCAAATATACAAAATACTAAAAAATAAAATACCAATAATTGCTCAAATGACCATGTAGGCATGAGATGTTTTAATTACATGAATATATTTTTCATGTAGATGTGAAGCTTGTTCCTAACTCCCATTGATATGATTGCTGGAGACAAATACACAGCTCAGGGGCACAATTTTACTCTACAATTGATGTAATTTAGTGATGCAATTGTGTAATTAAGCCAACTGGCACCTAATCAGTTACTTAAATAATTAGGAAAGTTTGTTTCTCTATCACTAAAAATGAAGAATAATCTCTGAGGCCTTCATTTTTCTCCCCTTTCCCCATCAATTATTTATACTGCTTTCATAAATTTCTGGTTTTCTATCCTTCTGAAGTATTTTTTAACATGTTCTGAACTTGCTTAAGCCATTTTTAGTGTCTCCCTCCAAATTTCAGTCTCTGAGAATTGATGATCAGTTAGTTAGTGATATGTTAAACAGTTACTTTTTAAGACTCTGCAATTTTGGAGTTGTCAGAGAATGGAAAAGGTCACTTATACACAGTCTTTCTTCTTTGTTGTGGTTGTTGATTTATTTCTTCTCACCCTCTCCCATCCCTTCTGTTTATGAGCACTGAGTATTTGGATCTCAGGGAGCCTGAGTGGCTCTCTGGGAGTGCCTTCATTAAGCGTTTTTATTGGGAGTGTGGGATGATATTCTGGTAACTGAGTCTCCTCAAGCACAGTGAGATGAATCAGGTCCTGTTTGCTCTGCAATGTTTCCCTGGCACGTTGTCATCCTGATTTGTTGCCACTCCTGAAGTGCTACTCGGGGCTCCCACATGCCTTGGATGATGTACAAACACACAAGTGTAAGAGCATCTGGCAGGCTGTTTGTCAAAGGCCCTGAGAAACCTGTCCCAGCTAATGTTTAAATTGTAGCAACTGCAAATGATCAGCACCTTGAAATACTTTGAGCTGTCATCATTTTTACAATTCTTTATGGGATGTTTTTTTCTGTGTAGTTCTAATTTAAGTATCCAGATGAGTATTTTGGCTATACATTGTAAATGTGTCAAGTGAGACAAAAAATTTAGAGGTATTTAAAAGAATGAAATGACATATTGTAGGTTAACTGCAGTAATTTCCAACTGAGTCCTGAACAAAGCATAAATAAAAAGGTTTGGAGTCTCAGACTTACTGATGGAGGGGAAAGAGTCTGTTGTTCCCTAACTAAGAAACTCGGTCAGGGTCAATGCAACAATGACATTAAAATAAACACAATTCTTTTAGGTCTTTCTGACTTGTCTTGATCTTCATAAGACAGGCTGTGAGGTCTTCATAACTAGAATGAATGTCACTTTTAGTCCAGATTACTTGTTTCAGATCCTGCTCATAAAGGAGAAAAAGTTGATCATCTGCCTCACTAAACTTTTAGATGTTTATTGTGAACTTTATGTGTCTTTATGAATTAAAAAGAAATTGATTTAGTTGCCCACTTCTGTAAGGCATGAGGAACACATTTATTTCCTCTGCCAAAATATTTCAGGTCTTCAACAGGGCACCACATGGGCTGATAAACTGCAGCTTTGGTGGGTATGAATTTCTCTTGAACTCCAGCTTTGCCATCTCTGCTCTGTTGCAATCCCTGCAGAGGGACACTGCAGATGCATTGAGTAGCTTTGGTTTCTCTGGTGTTTGGGGGAAGAGAGAGAACTCTCAAAGAATGAATTATTTGTGTGTTATAGTAGAATTTCAAAAGTGAGAAGGAATGTGACGCTTTCCTGACTGAATGAAATATGTGATAGTGATAATTTCAGCTATGACTCGTCCTGTTTAGATGGTCACACAGAAATTAAGTTTTCAGTGAGTTATTTTCCCTTTCTTTCACCTGCTTTAGCAAATTCCCAGTGTAGTTTATCCACCTGCCCTGACTGTCCCCTGCTGTCCCCTCTTTCTATGCACCAGGTTGTTTGGAAGTGATTGCAGCAGCCAACAATGGAAATGCTTCTTAGCACTTATCTGGGAGCAGGGCAGATGTGCAGAAATAGGAGAGCAGGGGGAGAACAATTAATTTTATATCATAATTAGGAAAAAACACCATTAAAAAAAGGCAGCTTTAGAGGACTTCATCAAAGTTAGGTTTATTATAGATCAGGAAGGAGATATTGCACTGGGTAAGTGGAAACATTGCTTTGTTTAAATTACATAAATTTGGATTAGCATTTAACTTAACAAGGAAATACACATGTAGAGGCTGCTCTCTGTGCTGTCCTGGCATTCCAGCATATCCACTCAGGAATTGCATTATTGCCTTGCCATTTACACACCCTTCATTAGGGTGTCTCTTAATTAAATAACTATCATACACATGCTGTGTTTGGAGGTGGAGAAATCTCACCTTTTAGCAGAATTTAAGATTTTACATATTATCTTTCATGCCTGAGGGAGAACAGTGAGATTAAAATATTTTAATACAATCTTGGTAATATGGGCCTTTGTGGCCAGATGGCCCAGGCTGCAACTCTTGACTCTTATTGATGTGTTTTGTTGAGCTCTTGCTGGTACAGCACAGGGATATGATATTCAATTTGCAGTCTCTCTCCATATGTTACTTCCCCGGTTTTGTGTCCACCTGAAGTCCAATGAAACACAAAGCAGTGGGATGCAGGATGAGCTTGTAATTACAGTGACAGGTTGTTCCCCACCATCCTGTGGAAGTGTTTCCTTAGACTGATTGAAGAGTGGTGGTTCTGTGCAGCCACTCGAGCACAGTCTCCACACACCTGTATGGTGATGAACTGCAGGATAGTGCTCTTTGGAGTTTAATCCTCACACTAATGCAGAGCTCGAAGAGCAAGAAGGTAATTGTGGAGATGGCCAACAAGTTCCAGCCCTTCTTCCACACATGAGGAGAGAAAGCCACTTGTAAAGGCAGATTGTCCTCCAGGCTCAAAGGATCTGCTCTGCATGTTGTTGATGGACATCTGATAAAGCCAGGAATCTGTTCTTTATTTTAAAGGAATTGTCCTTCATGAGTGTTGTAGTTGTTGGCATGCAAATTCTGGAAGCCATGAGTGGCCTGGTAACAACTGGCAGGAATTTTTATGCTCAGTGAAGGTCAGAACTGAGAGGGAACACAGGAGTCTTTGAAGGAAACTGTTGAGTAAAGAAAAAACCAAACTTCTTTTTTTTTTTTTTTTTCCAGTAAGGGAAAATGTTGTCTGAGTTATTTGTCTGTTTTGTTCTTTTGGAAGGAAGGGCTGTTTGCTCAGGTATTTTGGATCAGAAATGTCTGTGTCCTTCCTGCCTCTGATCTGGACTCTGCTGCAGTTGTGCGGCAGGACTGACCCCAACAAAAGCTCAGGAGTAGAAGTGGTGCAGGCAAACAAGAAAGACAGAAGTCTTTAAGATCTGTGAGGAAGTGGTTGGGGTGTTTTTGTTTTGTTTTTTCCTCCTCTGAGCTTTGAATTTAAGGCAAAGAGAAAACACATCTTGTCTGTTAATGCAGCAATAGAAAAAACCTGAAGAGAGGAGGAAGCTAAAGATAACTAGATGGAAATGCTGCTGAATGCTTCCCATTTTTGAGAGGATATCTTAGTGGGACTATTTTTATATGATAAATTATGTGCTTCCCAGAAGAGAATTGTTATGGGCTAAAGATGCAGCTGTAAAAAAATATGAAACTTCAGGCAAAAAATTGAAAAGAAGTGTCAAGAGAGATGATCATGATCCATCAACCTGTGAAGAGAAATTAGAGAGAAAGTTTATGGATTAGAGGAGGACATGTGAAAGACAAGAGTGACAGGAACAGCAGTGAAATAAAAGCTGAAGTAAGAAGTGCTTTGGTTCTGCTGGGAAATTAAAGCAGAAAGGGAGAGTGTGGGGAGAGAGAGTCTAAAGAGAATTGGAGCAGGAAAAGAACTAGGTAGAGTGAGTGTCCAAACCTGGAAGGCAATGGTGGATGCTGACACAGAAGGAATGATGTGCAGAACACAGGAGCTGTATCTACAGCCCTTTGCAGCACCAGGAGAGGAGTCTGTGGGGCTGCTCAGCAGCTGCTCACTTGGCAGGGTCTGAACCCCAGCTCTTGGTCTAAATCTTTGTGTCAGTTACTAAAATTGATGTGGAAATAAGAGAATGTATTTCTCACAGCAGAACTAGGCATCAGTCAGGTCTACAGGAAAAATCTACTGGTTTTAAAAATTACTTTTTATTGTCCATTTGCTTGTTTTTGAATTATTGCCACATCAAATCATTGCCACATCCAATCCAGTGATGGTGCTGTTCCAAAGAGGATGCTCAGAAAATGGGAGGTGATATCACCAGGAATTCTGACCTGTCCAAGAGGCAACAATATCTTGGTGACAGCTGAAGTGGTGCCATCAGAGAGATGGGGAAATGATTTGTCTCCTGCAAAGCATTGCAGGAACTTTTTCTGAGAGTAGATGGAATTACTCAGGAATAAGGAATTCAGTTGCTTGGATCAGTCTGATGGCACACAGAGAGCACTCTGCTAAAGTGTGTCTATTATTCCATGCAGGAAAAGACACAGCCACAACTGAGGATAAATAAACAGGCAACAAACAAGGTAGAAGTGTGAACAGAAAAGGTGGGAGGAGGGGAAAAAGGTGTTATTGGTGAATATCACTTAGGTATTAAAGGAGGTATTAATAAAAGACAGTATTATAAATAAAGCACTTACAAACCAGCCAGAAAAAACACATTGGGATTAGAGAAAAATCAAGTTCTGGTACTACTCCAGTAAGACTGGGCAGAAATATATATGAGCTCAATTTGTTCATTTTCTGTAAATCCAGAGTGAGTGTAAAATCATTTAAGTGAAAGGAATACACTGGTGTAACAACAAAGGGATATAAATTTTGGCATAAGATTAAAAGAAAAGTTTCTGGTACCCAGAGAAGAGGAATTAATTTCCAACAGAAGCACTGAGGAGGGAACACAGAGTTTGATAAATATATGATTCCAGTTTCATAATAAAGCTGCTTGTGATCCTGACAGAGCACACACCTGGAGTTCTCCTCTGCTCTGGGGTTCTGGGAAAGGGGCAATCCCTGCTGGGCTGGGCCTGAGCTGGAGATGTCAGAGTTTAACATCTGATTGTATTCCTGCCTTGCACTTCTCACCTTCCTGGGAAAATCCCAACCTCCCTCAGCAAGGAATGTCCTGAAAGGAGCAGCACTGAAAGGGCTTTCAGTGCAAGGATGTGAATTATGAAGCTACAACATATTAATTTTCATCAAAGGAGATGTATTTAATGTCCTAACAAGGAATTAAGTGAAAACAGTTCTTCGAATTTTTTCTCTTTTTCTGAGAGGTATCTTTTCAAACTTTCCTTTTTAAAAAATACTGATATTCACATAAAAAATTTCCAAAAGAACACATTTGTTCTTTCAGCTAACACATTTTAAGGGACAACCTTGTTAAACCCCACCTGTTTACTTAAGTAGCAGATGCCTTGGAAAACTGGAAAATAATAAGAATTTATGATTATTTTTCAGTGTCTGGTGCTATTAAGAAGAATAAAAGTATTTTTAAACATTTAAGGAATACTTTCTAGTCTGGTTACTATGGTTACAAGTTTTTGGAGATAAAGCAGTTATATGGCAATGATGGAATGAATTTGCTGACCAATATTGATATATCCAGTGCCTCATTTCCTGCTTCATAATAAATCATGCTAATGACCCTAAGGAGATCAGCAAACAAGGAATTTTGTGCTCTAAAGCTGTTCTGCAAAGCATATTCCAGTCTACCTGTCACACTGTGTGTGTTAACTTGGATCTCAAAAGTTGGTGTTCACAGACTCTGTTGCAGATGAAGGTAGAGCTAAAAAAAGGTGTGTCCCTGCCAGTGAATTTCCTATGCACAGTAACTGAGATGAAATAAAACTCAGGTAAATAACTTTCCATTGCCACACTCATTTAATTGTAGAGACTAGCTTCAAATATTTTGATTTTTTAGCCATAACAGCTATTTTATCTAATTATACCCAGTGTTAGACACCTTTCCAGGGTGTTTCTTCTATGTGGTTTATTGTAGACATCTTGCAGAAACAAACCTGAAGCATCTCCCCCAAAATTCAGGCCTGTTCTATCCTCCTCATCCCAAATAAACCCCCAGATTCCTGTTTTAAGAATCACTGATGAGGTTTGGAGTTTGTACCTGCTCTTGCCATGAGTGGAGGGTGCCAATGGTAGAACAGCCAAAAGGTCCCTTCCAGGCCTGCAGAGAACAGCTGGGACATTGCCATTCTCTGACTCTGGGGTTTGCAGGAAACCAAACTGGGGGAGGTTTTTATGGTTTTGTGTTTTGGGGGGTTTTGGTGGTGTTTGTGTTTGTTTTGGTTTTTTGTTGTTTGTTTGTTTTGTTTTGTTTTTTGTTAACTTTCATCTTTACAATCCCCCAAGACAATTCTACATCCTGAGTTGACTAATGGGAAGTTGTTATTATCCACCTTGACTTTTTTTCTACCTTGTTTTAATTCAGTTGTTTGGGATGACCACTCAAGCTGCCCAGTTTGTAAAAGTTATTTTCTTATTGAATGGATCCCTTTAAGCAAAGACTTGATCTCTGCCTTCTTAGGAGGGCCAGATTTTATCCTCAGCAAGATGTAGAGCCTAACTGTAATCTTGGGTTGGTAAAACAAGGCAGTTGGAACCAGCATTTCTGTTTCCCTGGTACCTTTAATTTGAAACATTTTTCCTCAAGATTTACTCATAGTAACACTTTCTTTTGAGTAGGATGAGAAATGCAACAGACTTACACAGTGTTACTTAGCAGAGTGCTGAGTTAATATGTTACCAGTAAGAGGATGACATCTCAGAATACAGAAATGAGGGGAGAGAACGTGACCCCAGAGCTTCCTTTAAATCAATTAAGACATTTCTTTGATAGCTGTGAACTGGCTCATGCTGCTTCAGATGGGACTGGTTGTTATCTGAATATTAAACCTTCTCCACCCAATCGTTTTCCTGCTCTATTCCAAATCATTCCTTTGGTTTCTTATTATGCAGTCAGTTCTTAGCAAGTTTATAGTGTAGTGTAAAGCAATATACGAATGAATGACGTTTTAGGGACAAAATTAACTTATTCCTGTCAATTTACAAACTAAATACTGTCATACTGTCAACCTTGGTGCTTCCATTAATGAAGGACTTTCACAAAGGCGTTTTGCAGACTGGTCTGGCATCATATTTGACTTGTTGAAGTGGTATTAAGAAAAGCTGATCAGCAGAGTATTTGCAGAAGGAAAATTACATGTATTGTATCTGGCTGATTTGTAAGGTGGGGTAAAGAGCTGTCACTTGGGCAACAACAGCAATTTTCTTCCTCCTGACTAACTGCTGGTTCTCTTCAATGATTAGTAACTAATTTTAACCTTGTGTGTGTGTGGTTTGCTCTTGGTTTGATCATACATAGATGATTCTTGATTTTTTTCCTCTTTCATTTTGAGTGATGTGTGGTAACAGATCAATAAGGTGCATAAAGGAGTCTGACACAAATATCTATAATGACAACTGTGGCTCAAGTCAACGAACATTTTCCCTTCTCCCTGCCAAAACATCTGTTGCCCTTTTCCAGCTGTCCTCTAAAGGCGCCTTTTTTAACCTTTCTGGTTAATTATCTTTGCCCCTTGGTGAAACTGAGCAGTGGGCTGAGTGATCTGCAGTCTGGGGCAGCACCACGGAGTGGCTGAGGTTGGAAGGGATTATTTTTTTTCCTTACCTTATTTAAAGGCAAGACAAAGTCTTTTATCATAATTAATAATATATCATTTTGAAGTAAATGTTCGTCTACTCTATTGACCTGTTTTTCTTTCAGGGTCAAATATATAAAAATGTAAATTATTTAATTGTAATCAATGAACCATTTTTGACCTAAAATTTCCAGCTACAGAAACCCCTTTAATAAGCAATTTCCTTTTGCTTATCTTTTGAAAAGAAGACTCTAATTTGACCATCTACTTTTAAAAAATTCACTCAATAAAAATCACTTCCTGCCACTAATACATTTTTTAAGAAAAGGTAAATGCAAAAATCAGGCAATTGTACTTTTGGATCAACCTACTTTTTAATGTTCTGTCAGTAAAAAGTTAGAAGCATTGATTTTTGGGTTGACCATCATGTTCTTTAAATTTGCAGAGGCTGTTTATGAAGTTGTGCTAATTATGAGAACTTCTGTATTTGGAATATGAATACAGGAATCATGCAAAGGAATGAGGACAGGCTTGTCCACGCCCCCCAGACTTTCATGTGCCCTCTCCCTGGTTCATGCTGTTGTCTTTGTAGGTGTTTTTTTCTCCATTTCAATCTCTAAGATGCTGCTGTGAGTGCAAGTTGCTGCTCCTGGGAAATGTCCCAGTTCCAGCTGGATTCATGTCCCCAGGTGTCAGTGGGATTGTTCTCCCACAGCTTCTTCTCCTGCCTCATATTTCTGCAGAGCAGGTGAACCACATGCACTAAATCTTTATACAAATTGAAATGTTAAAATAGTCCCACAATTTTGCCAGTGCATTATTTTAGCATTTTTCTTTGGCTTGGGCTGCAGTTTGAGCTGGGAGGGAAGAGCCTTTCTGAGCTTGTGCTCCTCACCAACACCTCCATGGAGTGCCAGTCTGTGCCAACACCTGCCAAAGCTCTTGGCTGTCACTGCCTGGTGATATCTGACCTCAAGCACATTGGAGCTGACAGAAATTCTCCCACCAGAGTGGGAAAGGAATTTTGATCAGGCCAACACTCCTGGGAGAACATAGAGGGAGAAAAAAAGGATGCTCAAAGGAAGTGTGGTCTAAGTTACTTGTGTTCACAGCAAGTTAGACTTTATTCACTGTGTTTTTAGGGAATATTTTTCAAAGTACACTTGGAAAAAAAGGATTTTCATCAAGGTTCAAGCTGCTTCAGAAGTTTTTCTTTTCATTTCTACAAAGCATGGACGAAACTATTAAGCTTTCATTTTCAACTGAGCTCATGAATGGATTTTGATAATAGAAATCTGTTCAACAATGAAGTCCAGAAATTGAAAGTAGTAGTGATCCCTATAATCCAATAACATGTGTTTTAATATATTAAAAAAAAGCAAGAGTGGATGTAGCTACAACTTGAATTCAGGGACTATATTAATTTAACAGAAATTCATGTTCAAGCCTGATTTATGTTATGTTCAAGTATTTTCATAACTGAAGTGATGGAAGCTGGTTCCCTGTAAATAAAAGTCTCCTGCAACAAACCCAGGTCCTCTTTTCTGTGATAACACCTCAAGCAAAACAACCCTGCATAATCCCACAGAGCCCTCAGCACCACTGGTGGTATTTTCCACTTCCTGCCAATTCCAGTGGGATCAGAGGGAGCAATCCTGGAGCTGCAGCTGCCCTGCTGGGAGATGGATCTACATGTGCAGAATGGAGACTCTGCCTTCCTTTCTCCACAGGTGTCAGGAGATCCTTCACTTACATTGCTACAATTTGTGTTCAGCATGTAGGAACTTCGTGTGTTGGATGTTTTATGGACAAATTTAGTTAAAACTGAGCAAAAGGCTTGAAATGGATGAGAGAACATCATCACTTCAGTGCTGGTTTTTCCAGGAGATGGGCTAAGGAAACAGGTGTTTGGCACAATATTTTCCTCAACAGGCTTTTATCCTTGACAAGGAAGCTGCTCCTTGCAAGGTTGGAATTATGGTTCCATCAAACAAAAGCAAAGAGCAACACCTGCAGTGGGGAAATCATTAATTATGTAGGGAAAAACCATAAGGGTCTGTATGAATTTTATAATCAAATGAGCAATACAGGGCATGAAGAAATTGTGTAAATAGGAAAACATAATGAATCGACTCTATTATTACTGAGCTGTTGGGTAATCCTGATTTGCTAAGGGTCACTGGAACATGAAAATTAATTTGAATTAATAGAATTTATTATATGTTAATTATTTTTAAAGGGTCGTATAGTACGAATACCAAATTTTATTAATTTATTTTCTAGTGAGAATCCTAATTATTAGATAATAAATTATATTCTTTTGTTAAAAAGAAATCCAAACTCAATCATGATACAGTCAATAATGCTTTTGGAGGGGAAAAAAATGTAATTATCTGCTAATGAGAAATCTTAAAAACCACATATTGAAGCCATATATTTTTTTCTTTATGGGGTGGTTGATGAAGAATGTTCTTTGTTAGTAGTTGAAAATTAATTGTATTTCCCCCCCAAGATTCCATAATATTGGTGGTTCCAAACTCTCCATCTACAGAGATACAAATGGAGTTCAGGGTCACCTGCTGTGAGGTCTGGATGTGCTGAATGTCCCATCAGTTGGTTTTCTCATTTACAAGAAAAGAAGCTTTGACCACATTTTTTACGTTGAGAATTCCCATCCTGAAAGCCTTTTTAATTCTGGGCTCAAATGAAGCACAAGTTCACTGATCACAACTCCTGGGATTCCACTCAGGTGGATCTAATTCATAGCAGATGAAGACAGAAACAATCCAGTCCACTGCAGTAATTACTTATAGCAGAGGTAAGAGCAAAAATAATTTTTTCTTCATATGCTTTTCAATAGAACAATTTTCCAAAATTTTAGAATTTTTAGAATTAGACTGAAATCTTCCAAGCTTTTGACTGGAGGTAAAGTACAGCTTGGTTGTCATTTTTTGTCCTTCATTCTCTCAAGGAGAGCCCTCCTGTTGCTTGTGTAATGAACCATGTGGACCCTCATGAAAAAGCTTTCAAAGTGAGAAATTATTGTTTTGAAGAGCAAGGGAACTTGTCTCATTGACTGTAATTTAACAGAAGGATCTGCCACTGCTTTCAGTCAGGAATTTACTGTCAGGATGTTTGGGGTTTTGTAGGTGTGTGTGACAATCCAAACCCTGAGAAACAGTTGATAAAAACATTAAATACAACCAGTTTTGCTTTCCCTGGAGGTTCAAAAGGACTATAAGAGGGTTCTTAATAATCCCCAACCTCCCTTGATAAAGTGAACTGGAAGAGTAAACTCTAAACTCCCAGTAAAAGTTTTTTCTCAAGTATTTCGGAAATAACTTGTTCCTGCAAGGGAGGCTGTGCCACTGCAGATGTTCTCAAAGAAGGAAGGGGACAGGAATCTGAAGGAGTACCTCAAAATGAGGTGTGAAAGGAAATGGATTCAGAGCAACACAGAAAAAAACAAATATTATACAACAGTGAAGACCAAGTTTGAAGAGAAATCAAACCAGGAATTGCTCAACTCTTGACTGTGACATGGAACTACTGGTGGGCCTTGGCTTCACTTCCACTGGGATGTGGGTGCCATCATCATCCCTTCCTTTTGAAGCATTAGGAAAGCTGCACCAACCCATGGAATTCTGCACCAGGTGGTCAGGCAAAGCCAAAGTGTGGCAGCCACTGGAAGAGAGAAACTCTTGAATGCTTATGAAGTGAATGTCAATGTGGATCTTTTGAAGTCAAATCATATCTCATAAATGTATTAAGGTCTGTGGAGAATTCAAAGGTGTGGGTAAATCTGATCAATAAACCATACTTGGGTTTCTGCACTGACAGGAAATGGCTTCTTTGGCTAAAAGAGACTGAAACATCAGTGTGGAAATAGATTTTCACAGGGAAGGATCTTTACAGTGATTTGGGCTGTTTAACACAACACAAATTATCTGGAAAAGGAGACAGTGAGGTGACAGGGTTTGCAGATCATCCTAAAGGAGTCTGACAAGAAATGAAAAGATTACAGTGTTACAGAATGATTTAACAGCACTGAAGGACTGAGGTTGTTGATAATTTTTGTCAAGCATTGTGATATTCTATAAATTGTCACAAGATGCAGGGGCCAAAGGTGTTACCCTGATGGTTTGGTCTCTGATGTTGGTACAGGATGGGGTTGGTCACCATTAAAGGCAGAATTCAGATTTATCCTGGGCCTGACCCACAGCCATTCCTGTGTCATTTTCTGTGCTTGGTTCACCTTTGAATTGTTTGTTATTTTTCCTGCTCCGTGTAAAGAAAACAAACTGTAGAAAGATTTCAGGGTGGCTGCACAAACAGTTGCTTTGCAGTTCTGTATTCCCACAAACCATCTGAAGTTTAAGCTCTTGTTCTTCCAAATACAATTTATAGCATGCAAATGTATCTGGAAAGCAGAGAGAAGGGGTGAGGAGTGTCTGACTCATTATTTGTCTTCAAATATTGCTTTATTATTTATAGAGCCATTCTGCATTTCAAAAGCATGTAGGCAATGGTAGAAATAAAAAGCTATTTCTGAAAGCAGTGTGAGATTTAAGTCACCCAGGCCCACATTTTCAGGGCAATTGAGGTGCCTCATTTCCTTCAGCCTGACAGTGTGTGCAATCCACAGCTGGAAAGTGGAGTTAAACAGTTCCTTCTCCTGACATCTGTGATAATTTGGGCATCTCCAGTTCTCCTGTGGCGTAAAAGGAGATATTACAATGTCTGATTATTGAAATAGGTAGAAAAATACTGTAGTCAGAGGGAGCCACTCAGTCTTGCACTAAATTCAACCCCTTGAACAGGCCCCCAAAAGCCCCTGGGGGAGTTCTGGGTGCTCCTGAGCATGGTGTGGTTCCTGGAGCTGCTCAGGAGGTCCCTTGTCTTGGTGTGGCTTCTTCTGGAGACAAGTGTTGTCTTACATTTTAAAGGGCTGCTGGGCTTGGATTTGGTTTCTTTCTGCTCTTCCCACCTGTGCTCTGGGCTCACAGATACACACACTGGTTTGGGGTAAAACTGTCCAATTTGCTGGCCATGAAGATGTTGCCCCTGAAGGGTGGGGTCATTTGAATGTGGGCTTTTTAACAGGATGATTTAAAGCCTCAGTTCTATCTCTTCCTCTACAAGGTACTGGTGAAGGTCTAAATTTAGCACCTAAATTTTCTAATATAAATTTTTCTAATATTTCTTTCTGATAGATTTAGTTTAAGGCTGATATACTGTGTTGTCAATTGAGAATTCCTGATGGGCCACAGTGACAGATGTAGAGAAGTCAGTGCTCATTGATGAGAGGTCTGTTTGCTTGCCTATTGATTTCTCTGGCTGAAATTGGAATGAATGATTTGCAGCTGAAATGACTGATTTTAGTTGAAATGACTGCACTGTTCTTTCTAAACATCAATTTCAACCATTCTCTGCTCCTCATATCCCAATCCTGGGACTGCTTTAAGTTCTTTCTGTATTCCAAACACAGTAAGTGTAGCCATAGAAACATACATATTAAGGGAATTTTAATTATTAATAACATTAGTAGACTTTACTAAACTATTTTTGTAGCCCCACAATGTGTTATTGACTAATTTAAAAGAAAAAAAATTGCTAATACTATTAAATAATTTTTTACTTCTATTTGAGAATTATGATGCTTTGCCTGCAGCCTTGATTTTTGGTAAAAGTTAAACAACAAAACCTCATCCTGGGGAAACCAACTTGCTTCATTAATCTAAAGGTTTGTTTTGCCTCATTAATTATTACTACAGTTTTACCTGCATTCCCCTTAAACTAGAAGAGAAAAACACATATATTTTAGGTTTATTGCTGAACTCTCTCTGGGGTTGGGTACACCCCTGTGCCTTCATCTTTATAAGTGTCAGCATATTATTTGGAGGATCTCCAAATATTGCAACTCTATTTTCACATGAGACTCACTGATATTTTAGATAAGTTCAACCCTTTTTGCCTGAAAGTGCAATGTGAATGTTAATACATCAATATGTAGTAACATTAAAAAGGTGCAGTATTATAAGTAACATATTCAATATTTGTTATCATTAGATGTTTCAGTCATACTGTAATTGCAGTTAAATAGAGGGAGGCAGCAATTGATGACATCAGAAATAGCTGCTACTCTTTAATTTGTTCCACATAATGGAACTAGAGTAATAATCTGTACAAACAGGTGAGTGTGGACTGGGCTATTTGCTGACACTGAGTTGAAGAAACGTCTTTGACAATGAGGAATATTTTGGATTCAAACCTAAGTGGTTATAGATTATCACTTTATAATGTCATTATCAGTAAACAGTGATTAGTACAAGGTGGAAACAGGCAGGAAATGAAGTTATGTTTTCATTTTTCGGTGTGTGTTCCCTTTCTTAGCTGCAACCTTGGTGTGGCTGCAAGTCCAGGGCACTGGGTGGGTTTGCACAGGATGGCCCAGAGCAGTCATGGCTCTTCCCTGTGGCTGATGGTGGTTGTACAATGTGAATCCTCTCCCTGCACAACACAGTTGGGTATTCATATTTTTTCCAGTTTAAAATACCACTGGAGATCACAGAATCATAGAATGGATTGGGTTGGAAAAGACCTCCAAGATCATCAAGTCCCACCCTTGGTCCAACTCCAGTCCCTTTACCGGATCATGGCACTCAGTGCCACGGCCAAGCTCAGCTGAAAAACCTCCAGGGATGGGGAATCCACCCCCTCTCTGGGCA
>JAWWEV010000022.1:17052110-17070863 GCA_035583235.1 Hafferia zeledoni
CTGGCAGAGCTTGAGCCCATCGTGCCCCCTTGTCCTATTGCTGAGTGCCTGGGAGAAGAGACCAACCCACACCTGGCTGGAAATTCCCTTCAGGATCTCTATTTCTGCTTGGCTTCTGTTTCTATTCCACCATTATAGGACAGACTGAATGTTTGTTTGGCAGGATAAAGCCCTGATGTGAACCCTCCTCCATGCTCCCTACAAATATCCCACTATTTCTTTTTTTTCTGCTCAGGTTTATTCAGTGTGAAGACTTTTGCTTCTTGAATGTCTCCCTTCTTTTTTTTTTTTCTTCAATCTCAGCTAAAGTGTTGAAATGATTTTTTTTCCACACTATTAGCTCCATTTACATTCTGCAAGATAAAGAACACACAGCCATTATCCACCAAACCTATGTGTGTAACAGTTTAACAATTTAACAGCTTCAACTTTCACAAAATCTTATTATTAGCTTTAAATAGTATTTTTTGACATTGAACAGGGCTATGGCAAGCAATTGTATGTGACTGGAAAGCATTTAGTTTTGTCAGAGTTAGAAAAGATTAAGGTGCTACAGGTAGGGGAAAATTTGGTATTTAGTCACAAGTAGATTAGAAAGCTCAGACATGTTTTGGTTTTAAATGTATAATAACTGCAATTAGGATTTATGTAATGATAAATGATACATTTAGAGGCTGATACTAACTCATGAGTTTATAAAATCTGTTACCTTAAAAGAGTAAAATTCCATTATTTCTATTGCCTGCAATTTGGTCTCGGCCTCAGACCACCATTGGGCAAAATCAAACCTTTTATTTTACTACCTTGTGTCTATTTACCCTCTGGTTAATTCCCCTAAAAAGTAAATTTTATTCAATTTCAGAGATAGAATTTATGTTTTCTGTATATCACAAGGGTTCCTGAATGCTGATATTTTAATTGTTATTAGTTGGTGATGGAAGCCTGAAAATACAGATGTTACATTAATGGATTATGGCATGGAATATTTTTTCCTGTAGTCTTAAATGTCAGAAAGTATTGGGGTTTTAAGGTATATTTGTTATGAAAAGACATAAGGTAGGTATGGATGGTCTAAGTTTCTCAGAACATTGAAAAACTCAGCTGCATTGGGATGACAACAGAGATAAGAGACCAAGAAAAATGGTTTTGAAGCTGGATTTATGTTTTTATTTATATTTTTATTTTTTTATAGTGATGCAGATGATAACAGTAACACCTGTCAGGTAACTTAGAAGGTTATTTTCTGAAATCAGTGCAGCCTGGATTAGTTCAGTCTGGAGCCTCCTGTGAAGATTTTGTTAAACTTTGGGAGTGTTTCCTATTTAAAAAGTGCAGAAACAGTCTGAGCTCTCTAATAACTGTTGGGGAAAACACCCAAAGTTTGCCATGTATAATCTTTAAGGAAGTTGTTACTGAAGCTGTTGTGATGTTTTAGGTTTAATTTTTTTTAATTATTATTATTATTTTTGGAGTCTTTTGCAAAAGTGGGCAATGTTGACCGTGAGAATCATTGTTTCACATTGTAGATTTATTTGTTACTTAGTGAAACTTCAGCAGAAGGTCTGTGTTTATCAATGTACTTGGAACATCAAGAAGATAATTTGAAGAATCTGTGTCATCTGAGTTTCTTGCTTGTGATGGTCAGCAAGACACTGATTTGGCTGAATTCTTGCATGAGGCTCCTTAATCAAAGGGATCACTTAAAGGTTTAAATCCAATGTAATTGGTCACTTTGTGCATTATTTGTAATTCATTCTCAAAGAAATATCAGTAAATGTTATTTATACTCTCAAAATAACCTGTTAGAGCTAAAAGCAAGCAGTTGTTCAGGTTTCCAATATCCTTGATATCATCTCAATCACATATCAGACTCTACCTTAAAGCACCAATCTTTGAACACTCCTGCATATGTTAGTGTAGAATATTTATACAAATATCTGTCCCAAGAGGAGAAGAGACTAAAACAAAAACACCCTCAACTTGGAACAAAGACAACTTTTGGTCTGCTGAGTCAGGACTTGTAGATGTTCTGCACATTTAAGTTTTATGGCTCATCTTCCACTCTTTTGAAGAAGGAAATGATAACATTTGCATGAATTATCACACTAACCAGAGCCATTGTTTTCTGCATAAATTAAGTTTGGGTAGTTGGTGTTGTTGCAGAATCGAATTAGATAGTTTTGCAAGTTCAGAATTAGGCATATTGAGTCACCTTGATTTGAGTCAATATGAATAATACCTTGCCTGTGATTTTGGTGCAGAGAGCCCTTGTAAAGGCTACAAATGGGGGGACCTGTTTGGAGTCCATGCACAGAGCAAGTTCTTGGTGCACCACTAGGAAGAAAAATACTGATTTCGTAGTAGTGATGACATTTCATCCATTTGTGGGCTTTTACAAACATATCAATAGTTCTTAAAAATACACTCCAAAGACCTTCTGTGTTTGTGTCAAAGGACAGGTGTCTCATGTTCTGGATCTCTACCAACCTCGCAAATTATTGTATGTTATATCTTGTGGGTCTGGTTTGTGATGTCATTGTTAATTAAAGGGCCAATATGAGAAAACCCAAATTATATTTACCATTCGTGACTTGAAGTTACATTTCTGCCTGTCATTTTTAGTAAGTTGTAGCTACTTACAGCTGGTTTGAATTGACATCTGATGGTTAATCATTTTAGATGAAAAGTGAGATGGACCCATTGTTAAAACCTGAAATGTGTTTAGAGACCCAAAATTGAAATCCTTTATTTATAGCATAAAGTATCATAGAGCATTGCTGCTAATAGAAATATTAAGTGCTTCGTGAGATTAAAATGTTTCAAGTTTTAAATATCCCAGATAACTGTCAAGTATTGTTGCCATCTGCCCTTGACAGAAGCACCAGCAGCTGCTGAGATGCAAACCTGTGACCTCCAGATAAGTTTCTACACACAGAAAAATATTTATCTTCCTACTCTGACCTTCCATGCACAAGACATGAGCCATGGATTTGTTTCCTAGGGAACTGGTGACTGAGGAAAATCTATAATTAGATCTGTGGGTTGCTTGCCACAAATGGGAATTGGGTGCTAAGCAGGTTCTTAAAGTTTCCAGAAGCTTTAGGTAGACTTCATGTAATGGAACCAAATTGAGCAAAAAATACCCTCCATCATGATATTTCTTTTTTAATATCTTCAATTAAAAAAATTAAATACTTTTGATAGAGTACTTATTCCTCTATGTTAATTTTAATTGCAAAATATTTTCCAAAGTCAAGACTCAGCAGGTTGTTAGTTAGAGCAAAAATGAGATTAGACACAACCTTCCGATAGATTTCTTCAAATTAAACTGAGTCTTAATTTTCAAGAGCAGTTTCAGGTGAATCATTCTCATCAGCTCCATTTTTCTCACTTTGCTACTCCTATTCACCCACTCAGGTTGGCTCTGCAACTTCAATGTCTTACTCTGCAATTCCAATTACTCTGCCCAGCTGGAGGTTCCCCCTTAATCCAGCTCTTGATTTCTCTCTTTGCTGCATGCACAGATCTAAAGAGAACTTTTGCAGCCAGGAGCCATGGGCAGTGCATGTGGCTGCAGGAGAGGGAACAGCCAGGCTCTTTCTGTCCCCTGGGCACCCAGAGCTGCCCAGCAGGTCATGCCAGCCTGGGCATGGCACAGCTGAAGGGCTCCCTTGCTGCTCCAGCCCAGGGCCAGAGCAGAGTGCCCTGTGCTTGCTGGGGTGGGCAAGAGTGGCCTGGAGTGAGGAATTCAGATTTTGAGCTGATTCAGAATCAATAGTGCTGTGAAATACCTGGGAAAAGGTGCTGGAAATTGGGTCTGTTCTCTTTCCTCCCTCTTCTTGTACATCTAACTCCATGGGAGGTAATTACACACTGTGTGTTCTGTCCAATGTCCTGAATTTCTGCAATTCCAAACCATTAAATGTGGCAATGTTGTCTCTGCAGTTCTCCCTTTTTGGATCTGTGATAAGTTTATGATAAAGCACCTCTGTAAATCCAAATAATCCATTTGTTTGGTTGTTTTTAAGGGGATTTTTGAGTTCTCCTTCATTTAATATTGTCAATCACAGTCAGACTTGTCCTAACAACCAACCACAGCTTTTGAGCTACTCCATCTGGCTGTCACTCAAAGACAGTGGTCCTCAAATTCCCTCAACTAACAGGGCTTGCAAGTTAGTAACCTAAGTGCTAATTAAAATATGATCATTAAATGGCTACCAAAAGCTCAAATCAGGCAGTGCAGCAGCCAGGCCTTCTGTGACAAGTAACTCTTCCAAGTCGTTTTCCTCTGAGAGCACAAAAAACTGTGTACATTCTGTGCTCCCAGTGGGAAGTTATTGTTGGGTACAGACTCCTGAGTTTGCAGAAATATATTTGAAACACCCTATTAGGAACAAGGAAAGTGAAAATTATTTGCAATTAATCTCCCGGCTCTTTACAAATTAAAAAAAAAAAACGCTGAGGAATCACCTGCTATGAAAGATAAGGCACGTCTTGATGTGTCCTTTGAATTACTTTGTTCTATGAGCAAATGCTCACTGTCAGCTACTTATTTTGGTTAAATCCTCACATATAAATCCCTGCAGCTGGTTCTTCAGGGGCAATTGTTGCCTCTGTGTTCAGCTGTGGGAATGAACGTGGACTGGAGGGACCAGACACAGAAACTCAACTTGTTTCCCTTCAGCCCCTGAGCAGCCCAGTGCAAACTGGGGCTGAATTCTGTAAACATTTAGGCAGAAATGTGATAAAGAGCCATGATGCTGAGAAGAGAGTGTTTGTTTGAATATCAAATATCCTATTTGTGCTGATTATTCTAAGAAGACCTCAAAAATCGAGCGCAGGTGGTGAAACAACTTCATCAGTTTTTCAAATATTTTCTCATTTGCATACATTAAGTTGTTTTGTTTTTTAAATATGTGTCTATGAAATTTCTTAAACTTGGCAAATTTCAGATTTACAATTGTTTTTAGTGAGTAAAATGTTCTATTTCCACTGGTGTAATGAAATTATTGTTGATATAATATCTTTTACAGGGTGTAGAGCCCAAGTCCAACAAAATACTCCAATAAACCACCTGCTTTTCAAGCAGTGCAAGTTCCATTTCCTTCATGTACCTGAAGTTCTGACTGTGACACCAGATAAGACATTCATTCAGTTGTGTCTCAGTTGCTTCAGGCGAGGAACATTTGTACCATTTGATGCATTTGCAGCCCCCAATGAGTCTTGCAAACACACATCAAAAATATGCTAAAACTGTGAGCTTTAGTTCTCACAACATCCTTCCTAAATTTGACACTTCCTGAAATGTTTTGCATGACAAAGCTCATGGTTAAGTCGCTAAAAAGAACCCTCTTGAGAATATCATTGCATGGTTTTTCATTTTTATAATTCATTTAATTTCAATGCCTGAGTTTTTATTTCCCATGTTACATCTCTGACAGTTGGTATGAAAGTTTCCACATTCAAGGGATTGCTCCACCCAGCACTCAGTGCTGCAGAGGTTCAGTACAGATATTAAAAAGCTTCAATTTAGAGATGCACTATTGGAATAATACATGTGTTTCTGTTTGGTTTGGGTCTGGTGGGTTTTTTTGTTGTTTTAGTTGGCTTTTTGGTTGGTTTTTTTTGTTGTTGTTTTGTTTTTGGGGTTTTTTTTGGTTTTTTTTTTTTTTTAATTCATAGGAATCTTAAGAGAAGCAGTGCAAAAGAATGTAAGTAACAAATAACTGCTGACCTTGTAATAGCAGTTTTGCCCAGTGGCCACTGAAATTTTAAGGTAAATGACTCTGTAAGAATGAAGAACAGAAAAAAATAACAGAATGTAACTTTGCTAAGGGATTAATTACATTGTATTTAAAGTTTTAAGTAATCTCTTTGCTTGACAAGCACCAAGCAATAATTCAGCTAAATCAGCATCTTAAAGTGCAAGATTCAGGTGTTTTCCAGTAATGTGTTTCACCCAGTTAAAACTAAGTCTTGTGGATCTGAAATAGAAAATAGATCCTTAAAACTGAAAATAACTGAATTATGGCTTTCTTTGCTGAGTGAAATCAAGTCTGTTGTCTGTATACATTTTTCTTTCTCTGAGAGATCTGTATATGTCCATTCTTATTTGGACTGTCACCAGCACAAAATAAAATAGTTTTAGTTGATGGCACAGAAGCAGTGTCTGCCCTAATAAATACAGTTTTTCTCAGCTTTGGTTACCCCACAAACCAAACTCTTCACCTTGATTTGTGTTCCATCAGCTTGACTGTCACAGGAGGTTGGGACACTGTTGTGTGTATTTGGAAATATTGTTCATTCTTGTCTCCATCAACTTAGCTGTTGTTTTAGATGACATCCTGAATGGGCATTTGTCCAGATGTGATTTGTTTAATTAAACATAATGAAGCTGATGCATGGCTTAGTATATCTGGGAACAAGAAAAAGTGTTACCTGAAAGGTATCCTGTAATATACAGTGTGCTGGATTTATCCCTAATTATTATGAACAAAGGACTTAGTTGCTTAGAGGAGCTTTATAACTTCAGTTACCATTTGAGAATAAATCACCTGGATTGTCTCGGCCATCACCTCTCTATGGAGTGAATCTGAGGAAAATCCTAATCAGAGAGAAGGCAAAGGTCAGGCCTGGCCCAACATCTGCCTTCATCAAAGAGCAAAAATTGGCTCCCATGCTTAACCAGTTTATTTAATTAATGAAGGTAGAGGTATTCATTTTTTATTTAAGAAATCATTAAAATCAGCAAATCTATTAATCCCTTTCTAGCCACAGGTTTGTATGTTTAGTTTACAGAACTGCAGCAGTTTCTGTTGGTTAATACTTTTGAATAACGATGGGAGGATTTTGCATTTGTTTTGGTTGAAGGAGTATTTGAGTCAGTGTGGAGCAGATGGAGCCTCTGACTGGAAAGAGCGATTTTCAGTATGGCAGGACAGGAAGTGTCTGTTTAAGTATTTATACAATATCTAAACAATTGGGTCTAACCCTTTGTTTTACTTTAGTGGAACACAGTGATTAAAGGAAAAAATAGTTTATCTTCAAATATTCCATAAATAAATTTGCTTCCTAGGAGGCCTGGGGAAGTGGGAGATACCAAACCCAAACAACCCTACATAAAATAGTATGAAAAAAACTCCCATGAGTGAGACATTATAGCACTCTGAAAGGAAAAGAACTGGGGTGTGAACCAAATATTCCTGTCTGAGGGTGGGATTTGTTTTCTCATTAAAAAGTGAAACTAATATGATGCATCTCTAATTCACTTGATGTCAAGAACTAAGAAATCATGGGAGTGGTTGAGACAAACACTTTTTAAGGAATGAAACTGGGAAAGGAGGATGGTCCTGTTGAGGACAGATTTGCTGGGCTTGCAGAACTGAGCAGTGTCTCTCTGGGGGCAGTGTGGCTTTTTTGTGCTTCCATTTCTCTCCCTCTCTGGAGAGCACTGATTTACTTTGGCGATAAACCCGTAACAACAGGGGGCTCACATTGCCGAGATGAGTTTAGCTGCGAGGGATACATAATGTCAGCTGAAAAATAGCACTTGGGAAATACGTTTTGGCCATGGTTCAGCTAAAAGCAGATCCTGTCAGCCACGTAATGCTCTGTTTTCTTCAAAGTGTCTTTTAGTTGAGCAGAATCACAGAGCCTCTGCCTTTCTGGAAAATAAAAATGCTGCTCTGTTGGGGTGTTCTCTCTGTGGCCCTGACTGGGCTGGTTGGACCCTTCAGTTCCCAGAATGTTTATCCTCTTCCCTAGCCCAGAGATGGGACAGTCTGGGGGAGTGAGCGACATCTGAGCCTTCATCCAGTGCTGTCCCTTGGGCCTTGGGTGAGAAACAGCCTCCAATGGTCTGTATTGTTGTGGGATGCTCAGCTGGCATCTCTTCTGTCCATGCAAAGTCAAGGCTGTTCTGATCTGTGAGACCAGAACAAGGGAAACATCAAACAGGGTGTCTGGATAGAGCATGGCCACCTCATCCATATTCTCAGTGGGTGGGGAACAGAGTCTTGTGCTGCCTTCATGACCACTCCCTAAGAATGAAGAGCCTTTATATGCAACACATTCCCACTGTCGTGTGGTGCAGACATTTTCAATTTTAGAACCTGTACTGAAGTTCCTGAAGCTGTGAAAAAAAATACGGAAATAACTATTTCTGTCTGGGCTTCAGGTGGGATTTCATTTGTGTCTTTCAGAAATGTAAAACTGAAATCCCCAAGTAAGCATTCCAGCAGTAATAATAGGGCCTTGTTTTATCTCAGCCAGGAAATTGGGCAAGCATTGTTCTGAAAATGTATTGTGAACCAGGAAAGCTTCATGTGAGCAGTGCTGTGTTTAGCCAGAGCTCAGAATATCAGTCTCGCCAGAGGAGATGTCAGACAATCCTGTTTTCTTCCTTGCTCTTGTCGAAGCACCAAACCATATGGCAAATTAAGCCTGATTTTTATTAAACTTTTCATTGTACTGAGCTTAGTGTGAACTGGGAAATGCACTTTCTTTGAACTATGCAGCCATTATATAAGCATCTTAATTAGGAGATGTTAATGTTCTCCCGTACATTCCTCGGAGTTTGCAGCTCCCTCTTGTGGCTAATTAAGGGGTTTTAAGATCTGGAAATGACTCTGTGCGATGCCAGCGGTGCCGTGGTACCCAGAGCAGCTCAGCCTGGGCTGCTGCATCGAGCAGAGGGTGCAATAACTGCAGGCACAGACCTATGTGAGACAGAGATAACAGAGAAAGGTGTGCCATGTGGCACCGGGAATGTGACAGCTCCCTCAGGCTTTAAAAGAGCTGAGTGGGCACATCCAGTGGTTCAGAAACCCTCTGCTGTCTGGGAACTCTGTTGTTCCTACACATTGGATGCTGCACATGCTGCTCCAGTGGGGATGAGAGATGGGATGTGTCATAGCTCCAAGGAGCACAAATCTTTCAGGCACCACGTTGGGATGTCTTGCCATCACAGTTAAGGATAAGATCTTTCTGGAGTTGAAGTTGAGAAGAAATTTTCTGTCTAGTCAGGTTTTCAGGGACTTATTCTTATTCCTGTTCTTATTCTTTTATCTTATTCTTATTTTATTCTTCCTCTTTCTTATTCTATCTTTTTCTTATTTTTTATTCTTATTTTCTTTTTTCTTATTTTCTTAGTCTTATTTTCTTGTTCTTACTTTCTTATTCTTATTCTACTTCTGCCTTTCTGTCTAGTGTGGAGAAGGATCTGTGCATGATTATCTGGAAGATTTTTGATCAGTTCCCTTGCAATGCTCAGTATTTGTTCTGCTTTATTTCTGTGGCTTTTTCCAACTGGGGTGTTGTGCCTGTACTGCATCTTCAATTTGTCATAAACTGGCAATGTCTGATGGCTCTGGTGGAAATGGCTGTGGTGGAACCAGGTCTGAGTGAGATTTCTGGGCTGGCCTGGGGCTGATTTCAGGCCTTTCAAGGCCCTGTTCCTATCCTGGCTGGGCAGGCACACTTGGCTTGCAATAAGTCTCAGACCTCAGGGCAGAAAATGATCAATCCATCTTTTCCCTTAAAAAAGTGAGCAATGATCATGACATTGCAACACCTTAAGCATAGCTTTGTGTTAAGAAAAACACATATTTTTAGGCTTGATGGAAAAAAAAGTCAGGGGTTGGTCAGAAAATGAACTGATCAGCAGGTGACTTTGCAGGAGGATCCATCAGGTTTGTCTCATCACAAGCCCAGAAGTCACAAAGTGGCTTTGCCCTTTTGCCACCTGCAGTGCTTTCTGCCTCTGTATTTTGGCATCACATACTCAAAAATACACAAGAAAACTTCATCCATTAGTGTTGCTGAGTGTTGGAAGGAGGAATAATACTAAAAAAAAAAAAAGAAGGTGAAACAGGTTTTTGCTTTGAAATTTCTCCCTTCCCCAAAGGGTTTGCGAATTGAAACTTTATCTCTGAAAATGCTGATTTTCTGTTTCGTAACTTGTGGCAATTTTTTCTCAATTAAAATAAAGGAATAATGATTATGGAGTCAAGTCAAAATCTCACTGACCAGTAATCTGCAAACCAGCATTGCTGAACCCACAGCAATAGGGCAGCAAACATTTATTTCCTCAGGGACATTATTAAACAACCTGCATATTTATTATCTCAAAATTGGAGCAGCTCCAGATTTCTAAGGCCACTTTTTCCCTTCCTTTCTCTGAGCTGTGATTCAGACAAGCATATAAATTTCTGACTTAATGTTTCTGCAGAAATATTAGTGATATGAAATTGCTAGAAACAAAAGAACATGAAACAGCAGAGGGAAGGAACGACTTGGTAAAATTATCAGTGTTAAAGGGCAAGATTAATTTATAATCCTTCAGATTCTGGGGTGCAAATGCAAATTTGAAAAGCGTGTAGTTTATAACTAACAGTGTGGAGCTCTGCAAGGTTATAAATGTTACTGTGGGAGGCTGACTTGAAATCGAATTTTTGGGGATTTTTTCTTATGGGAAAATGAGGTGATAGTACCAAGGAGTTTCCATACACACAGGGGTGTGTTTATCTCTAAATATAAAGGTGGGGAGTGCACTAATTCCAGCTGTGGGACTAAGCAGAGTTCTGGGCAGGATACTCAGAGGTTTTCATGCAGAGTTCTTTCCCTTAATTTAAAATCCTGAGAAAGGAAGAATGTGAAAGGGAATTGGGGGAAAAACAACCAACCAACCAACCTGAAAATCATCTATTTTGTAATGGCTTCACAATGGCTAATAAAAAGGAATGACTGCTTGGAAAATATTGGGTGATGGCTCTCTGGTATAGTAACATTGTGAAATAGGTGTTTTTCATGGCAATCAGTACAATAAGTCTCTCTCTCTTTCTTTTGATTTATTTTTTTTTTTTTTAAAGTTTGTGGCTGTTTAAAAAAAAAAACAAAAAAAAGAACCCACCAAAACCAACATTAAATGAAAGGTTGAATTCTAGACTATAGTAACCATGGAATAGTAGAAACTTTAGGAATGAAATAGAGGACACTAAAGGTAACATAGGAGCTGGCTAAGGACATGAGTGGTTTTTCCAGGGTTTAGCACAAGAATTGCACAGTGGCTTCTGAATGATTGAAATAATGTTTTATAGTTAGATTTTATTGGCAGGGAATACATCTCAGCATCAGGTAAAAGACTGCAATGACTTATGTGGGTTTAGAATTATTTTAAAGGGGTTTATAACATGGCCTATCCTGTGTTTTCTGCCATTCAGGTCATCAGGAGTGAAGTGACAGAGGGAGCAAAGTTCCGGCTCTCTGGGAAGGGAGTGGATCAGGATCCTAAAGGACTTTTCCGAATCAATGAGATCACTGGGGATGTGTCTGTGACCCGAACCCTTGACAGAGAAGCCATTGCCAATTATGAGGTGAGTTCTCACAGCACAAACATCTGTCTCTGCCTTCATAGTGGGGATTTTTGAATGTGTGTGTGCTCTTGAAAGATGTGCAGTTAAACTGAGGACTATAAAATTTCCTGAAGAAAGGTTTCTCCTTTGAAAATGGTAAATGTGTTTATTTCTACATGCAATGGAAACTTTCCTCTGCTTTCTGAATGGACCTTCTGCCATTTATCTGTGGTAGAAATGCTGTCTGAACGTTGTGGATGCATTTGATTTGGGAATATGAACTTTAGTTTGGGGAAAAGGAGATTTTTGGGGGGGAGTTGCCACTATGGTTATACATTTTTATTGCCCAAGAATCAGTGGAATGTACTATGGAACGCCACTTTTAGTAATGGATCTCCATAATAGAGATAAAGAAGATTTCACTAAGCAATAGCAGATCCATCTCTGTCAGGTGCACATCACCTACAAAGATCTGACTAAAGATTCCTTGCTTTGTCAATAAGAGCTGTGTTTTTCTCCATTGCACCTCTAACAAACGAGCTCTGAATGTGTAAAATAACCTTGCTCACAGTGCCCTGCAATGCATGCTGTGAAGAGAGATCTGTTCATTCTTGCTCTGGAAATGTGCAGCCAGAGAAGCTGTGTCTGGCCACCTTGGCACAGAGGAGCAGCAGAATTCCCAACACTCAGAGGGTTTGTGTCCCAGCAGGGGGGACTGATCTCCAAACCCTCTGGCAGCAGGAGAGGCACCTGGAGGGGCACAGGCTCTGGGGCAGCCCCAACCTGTGCTCTGCCTTTGCTGAGCCTCATCAATACTTGTGCTCTCAGTGCTGTGTCTCCTCCTCTGGCAGAGCCTGCCAGTCAGATGACTAGTCACCCTGCCTCAAACAGCCCTGCTAGAATGTACCATATGTTGGTTTTCAACACTTAAACATCTCCTTCTTCTCTGGGGCTGCACTGAAATGTGTGTTCCCCACTCGCACAGGGTTGATGGGAGATCCTGACGTCCTCCTTCAAGGAAAACATTGCAGCTTCTCTTTTTAGCACTGCTACTTGTCTTCATTCACCAGCTGGTTCCTCTTTCAGCAGTAGCTTTCCACCTTTATGTGTTTAGGATAAACCTTGTATATTTTTTGGCCTGAAAAACATAGTAAACTTTTCAACTCAACACATCAAAACACAAATGGCCCTTCTGTCTGATCTGGCAAAAGATCCACTTCAGTGAACTCAAACCCATTTCCCAGGAGGAGCCTTTTGGAAGCAATGGAAGTTATATACAAATAGTGTGTTGTAGCTGATTATCCAGAGCAATGGGAATGTACAGCCTAATGGGCTGTAGTGCTTTCTGAACTGTCCCACATCCTTGCAGAGCAAAGTGGAGCTGAAAAGTTCTGCAGGAGAATCCTCAACCTGATTACTCTGTCCTTGAATCCGGTTCCAATAAAGATGTGTCATAATGTCATGAAAACAACAAGATTTTATCCCCCATTCCCTTGGTACTCAGAGATGAATAACCTGAAAAATTCTTATGTTTCTCTCCAAAAGTGTTTTCTGGTTTTTTGTTTGAGCTTTCCCCTGCCCAATATTGATGTTCTGCAAGAAATTTCAGAGCAAAGGACAGACAGGGAAAGAACAGGTCACTGAAAAACACAAGTTCTTTGCAAGCCACCATATAACCAAGTGTATAATCAGTGGTGGGGAAGGGATAAAAGGATGAAATCAGTTTGAACCCTTCAGCTGCTTTACTTCCTATGCTTAGACAATATGCACTCAAGAATTGAGCAATGCTAATAGAGCTTTGGTGATCACAGTATTTCATAGAACTTTGTAGGTCTTACCACCTCAAAACCATTTAAAATTAGCTAACAATATTTATTATAAAAAATAGAGGGTTTTCCTTGAATGTTTGGAATTCTGTTTTTTTGCTGTGCTCTTTGTCCTGGAGGAATATTGAAGAACTTGTAGGAGTTTTTCTGTGGATTCATTACAAGAGATGCATTATTAAATTAGTGGAGTACTGAATTCTACACAGAGGATTGTCTGAGTTAATCCCTTCTTTCTACTGTATGTTATTAATTTATTTCTAGTAAAAATTACAAAATATTTTAAAATAGAGTGAAAAATTCTGTCTGGGGGTCAGGGCCTGCCAGCCTATTTGGTGCAGCCCATTTGTCTGGCAGTTGTGGTGTTTTCAGATGAGTTTAGATTTTGATTTTTAGCAAAAGCCACTCAAGCTGGCAAGAGGAATATAAGGCAGATTGAATTAATGACACCACCCTGAAACCCCTGAAATAATTATTTATGCAATTGGTCTGTAAGTTTATTATTTATGGATTCAGTGAAATTGATAAAAAATGGACAAGTCTGTGAAATTCCACCAAAATATTAATGTTGAGGGGATTAGTTGCCAAAGCAGTTCTGACCTAATCACCTACACATTTGAAAATGTGATGGTTTCTACTGAGAGAAAAGGAGCCTGTGCTGAGGAGTCCAGGTGAGACAGCAAGAGTCCAAATGCCACTACAGTGAAATTTAACTTGGATTTTATTTTCTCCTGTGTGTGGAATTATGCTAATGCAATCCTGTTTATTGGTGGAAAAAGGGAGATGCTCCTGGTGTGTTTGTCCCTGTAATTTTGTGGTTTGTCTTCTTAAAGGTCAGAGACTGTCAGTCAGGCTCAGTTTGAAGAGGAAGCTGTTTATGAGGAGGAGCAGGAGGCTGCAGGGCTGGTGTTACCCCTGCAAAGAGAGGAGGAAAATGTGGAGGAACTCACTTTTCCTTCTGAGGAGGTTTGTTAACCAGCATCCTGATAGCAATTCTCTGGGTCAGAGGCCACCAGTGGATTTACATTGAATGCTTTTACTTTGGGGCTTGCTGCAGCCTGTTGACAAAACCACCAAATGATGCTCTGAGAAGAGGCTTAAGCAGATGATGGGCATGGTATTGAGTTGCTTCTGGGCTGGGGAGATAAGAGGTAGCCTGGAGCCCCTATTTAGTGGGAGCAAAAGGTGTTCACTTGTACAAATGTGCTCTCAAGCATATTTGGTTTGCTCTCAAAATTTGAATAAATAAGGCTAGTCAGAAATTTCAGACAATGGCAAATAATTTATTTATATACTATTGAAAAGTGCAGATGTGTAAAAGCAGATGAAGGAACTTGGTGGGGAGACTTAAGATGGATTTTCTAGTTCAAATCAGTGAGGCACACACCATCCAAAAGCTGCCAATAATCTCTGCAATTCAGAGTTCACTTCAGACCCACAGTCCTTCCTGATTCCAGCAGGGAAGAAATATTAGAGACTTTTCAGTTCTGTCTTTGAGCAAAATTTAAAAAAAAAAAGGGAAAAACAAAAGGAAAAACCAAGTGCTTGTCTAAAGAGTTGTGATAACAGAGCTAAAGGATTCCAGTGAAGTTGGAAGGTGACTCGTGTTCAGTGTTGATAAAACACCCGTGAATTGGGAAACAAAGGGTCAAATGGGGGCCCACTGAAAAGAGAGGTCTGAAACCCAGTGATTATGGGGTAATCTGTTAATTAAAACCCCTGAGCTCCCTTTCAAACCCTCACGTTTACCTAGATAAGGTATTTGTGGGCAGAATGCTTTAATGCAAGCTAAAGCAGGAAGAGTTGCATGGATTGATAACCATGACCAAGGTGACAAAAAGTTGCTGAGTTAAACTATGTGCTCTTTGCCCAAAGTTAGGGAGGTACAGGAGAATTGGGAACAGCATTCCAGTCACTTTTTACTGTCCATCCACAAGATTTTGAGTGAGACATTCCTTGGGTACAGGAGAGACCCAGTTCTGTAACCCCTGAAGCAGCAAAGTGCCACTGGGATGTTCCAATCTCGGGATTTTAAAGGGTGTTGCCATCATTGATTGGCTTTTTCATAACTGCTTGCCAAGTGTAAATATGTGTGGAAGGGAAATAATCCCAAAATGATCCTCTGCAAGCATGAAAGGAAGCAGCTTGATGAAACTGTTCAGTGACAGTGTGCCAATTAGAGCTGTGACCAAATTTACCTAGGCAATTTAAGCTGCTAATGAAGAGTTAGTTTTAATTATTTTTTAAGTGTAGAGCTTTATTTACTTTTGAAAATGCTTAACAAGCAGAGGTGTGAAATCAGCTTGCAGCTTTTTTTGATAATGACAGAATCCCACTTGTGTTACAGGATGCCTTGAAATGGGGGGTGACAGACTGAGGGATTTGGAAAACTTGTGTTGGCAGGACTGAAAAGCAAATTGGGAGTGTGGAGTTCTGTGTGGGATTGGTTCTATATGTTGGAGAGCAAGTGGATTGAGGAGAGGGTAAAGATTTCAGAGCCATCAGCAGCAACCAGTGGGAACCAAACACTGAGGGGGATGTGCAGTCCTGGAGGACTCGATTCTTGTGCTTCATTTAGGACAAATAATGGAAATGCTTAACAATGATGAGTCAAACCAGCTTGGTCAGGTGCTGAGGAGTGTTTTGTGAGGAAGATTTGTTAGCACTTTAATGCATTTTTGCAGATCCAGAAAGCATTACTGTAGCAGAGCCCTAGAATTGAACAGCTGTAATTTATTGTGTGCACAAGAAGGAATTTGTCTTCTGTGAGAGTCTGGTTTAGTGCAGCCACATCCTTTTCACACTGATTTATCATTCCCTGGCACTGAATCCCTTCACCATGCAGGGTGCAGAGCTGTGGACAACACAGAGAAACACAGGCTCTTCCAGCAGGAAAACCAGGAGTTTATCTCCAATTTCAAGGCTGGTCTAAAATGGATTTTAATCTTGGTTTCTGCACTGGCAGATCTGTCTGAAATGTGAGGGATCTGCTCTGCCTTGAGCTGAAATCAGGAGATGGGGAATGTCACACCTCAGTCTGCCTCTAATATCCCCCTCAAAAAAGAAGGCACTTCATCTTTTATGGAAGAAAGGATTTGGTCTTGCAGGAATTTAAATTTCAGTCTTTGATTTAATTGTATCATTAATACACTGAGCAAACCTGTTAAAATAGTGATGCTCTCATATTCCAGCAAAAAAGTTTAGAATAATGGAAGAGTGTGAAGCTTCCGAGAGGAATCCTGGAAATGGGAAAAGAAAGAAAATACCACTGGAAAAATAAAGTTATTTTGAAGCTATAAAATACAGTTATTAAGATAGAAAATTATGTATAGACATGAGGGGCAGTTACATCAACTGACATACAGCTGAAAATACTGACAGCGAAAAAGGTCTCTGCAGCTTCTGTTCCACATGTGTGTGTAGAGAGGACATGAGATATGTGTATTTTTCCTTTATAGAGCTACGTTTACACATATATTCTTTAATGTGTTTGCATGTTAGGGCACCAGGTAAGTTAAGAACAGACTGCTTTGAAATAATTTTATGTTTTGACTGCGGAGAGAATTGAACACTGACTCAGAGAGTGCCATTATCTTGCCTGGCAGCATCACTTGCAATTTGGTTACCTCTATGTGGACTTCTCAGTAAACAGCTGACAAGATTTAGACACAGGAAGTGGCTTTTTTGGATTCCACAAATTGCAGAAAACAAAGTAATTTTTGTTAAAAATGATTAGGGTGTTTTTTGTTTGGTTCATTTTGGTGTTGTTGGTTTTTTTTGGGTTTTTTTTTTTTTTTTTTTTTGTTCTGAAATGAAAAAATTAAGTATTAGCAGATAATTCCTCAAACCTGGAAGAAGAAACCAAACCAGAGGTACAGATCCCTCAGTGGGATCTGTGTGGGCAGACTCCTGGATTCATGGGGGACTTTCTGGCATTGATTGTTTCCCAAGGTCTAAGCCAAGGTGATCACCTTGTATAACTGAGTGCATAAATCTACCATGTGGGCATATAAATTTTAAGTGGAGTCCCATTTCTTAAAACTACAATTTAAATAATTGCTTGCACAGCTGGGATATAAATGGGATTTCCAGCTATTGGAAATATCTTTCTTTCTCCCAAGGTTTTTTATGGGATAAAAAGAAAACCTGACCTGAAATGAAGTTAAAATTCATATTATTCTTATGTCTGTTCTCCCATTTGGTCTTGGGGGAACAAAATATTTTATATAAACTCCCTAAATTACCATCTTTACTGGAAATAGTCTATTCAATACACCCTGTATGTTATTCAATACATCTCAGTGTTATGAGATACCAGCAGGGTGCTGTGATTCTTTCAGTCCATCCTCACATCCTTTCTGTGGAAAACAAGCAAAACTCAACAGTTGTGTTTGTTGGAGGTCATTCCTTTATCCTTGGATCTGGGTCCCTGCGTGGCTCTGTCTTTGCTGCTCTTCAGCAGCACCATCCTGGCATTAGGAGGAGGAACAGAGCAAAGTTTTCTTAAAGGGAAACATCAGAGGTTTGTTTATAACCTCCAACTGTCAAGACAAGGCTGTGGCCTTGAGTTTCCACCCTAAAAATAACACAGACTCCAAACAGCAGGCAAAGTTAGTGTTTTCTTAGTGAAGGGCAGGAAGTGGAAATGCAGAGCAGTAAGAACTAAAGAGAAAAGATCAGTTTATTAAGACAGTAACAAATGACACAAGATTTGGTTTCATGGTTGTTTAGTCTTGTTTTGGCTTTTTAAAAAATTATTATTATTTTCTAATAGAACACTCAGAAAGAATAATGATGTGTTCAGTAAAGCAAGAGGAGACTAATAACATTTTTTGTTGTATTATGTTAATAGTCTGTGAAACCACTTTTGTTATTGCATATTAATTGCATGTTAAGGCATTTAAACATCATCATGTTCATTTTTGGCTCTTTAGCATGACCAGTTTGTCTGTTTGTATTATCACAACCCTCCAGTACCTTGCTGAGGGCTCCCTGCTCCAGGTGCAACTCCAACATCTGGGAGAACACTTTGCCCTTTCCCCAGAGCTCCTGTTTTCCTGCAGGGGAAGGAAGGACTCCTGCCTTGCAAACCTTGGGAATGTCTCCAGTGTGTGCTGATGGACAGGGCAGCATTCCCTGAGACTGCTGATGGATTGAGCCCCTCTGGAAGGGGCAGGGCAGGTGTGAGGGGAGGGGAGGGCAAGGCTGGGTGAGCTCCACAGCTTGGGGTGGATCCCTGTTCCCTTCTGTGCCCCAGTTCTGCACAGTTCTTGCTCATCCTTTCATATTTTTTGTGCCGAGTACTCAGATGTGCCTGGTTGCACTCAGAGATAAAGGTGCAGCTTAGACTTTAAAGGAATGGTGGGCAATGGGAACATCTCTCTTCTTGGTTGGTGAAAGCCAAACTTGGTTGGGAAATCTTTATCTGCTCATAGACTAGAACTGGTTTTGATACACTGGCATTTTGTCAACAAATAAAATATAGAGTAGAAACTATTTAAGTTGGAGATCAGAAAAAATTCTTTGCAGAGAGAGTGCTCAGGCATTGGAATGGCCTGCCCAGAGAGGGGGTGGATTCC
>JAWWEV010000022.1:17077987-17091246 GCA_035583235.1 Hafferia zeledoni
TTTCCCTCTTTCCCTCTTTCCCTCTTTCCCTCTTTCCCTCTTTCCCTCTTTCCCTCTTTCCCTCTTTCCCTCTTTCCTCTTTCCTCTTTCCTCTCTTTCTCACAGTTGGGTACTAATGCACTTAGTGCTGGTAACTGTTGGTTTACTCTCTGCCTGATGCCAAGTGGTGTAAGTCACACACACACACATTGCTCAGCAGTGGGGAGGTTGGCAAGGGAGTGATGGGTGTTGTTTTAATCTCTCTCTTTGGGGCAGCATAATTGTGCCAGCAATATAAAACAGAACTAGGATTAATGGGTGTCAAACTACTTCTCATTGAGACTGTCTTGGACTAAACCAAACCCCAATAATTTCAGTAGGACTGTTCTTGAGACATGTTGAACTTCTGACACGTAAAAGGACAAAAAATATAGAGAATTTGAACTGAACTCTGCTAAAAAGCAACAATTTATTTCATTAAATATGATGCTTGCTAATAGACCTGCTTTCTTTTTCTACACGTGTTATGGTATTTTTTTACTGTTTAATAATTTTCAGTGTTGACGAGAAATTAAGAAGAAAAGCGAATGTAAAATCTGGGATTTAAAAAAATGGCATGTAGAAATTTTTAAGGGCTTTTCTCTTTGGGGGTGATTATAGAATGTAAAGAGCAGTAAAGAATTTGGCTGTCTGCATTGGAAATGTGTGTGGCTCTGACAGGCACAGTTGTTGAGGAAACGAAGTTCTGGTGTCATGTCTGAGACACACACAACACATGAGATGCCAGGTCCAATTAACAGCCTGATGGTGGTAAATCCATTATCCTTGGAAAGAGAGTCCACCACCAGGAGACATTAATTCAATGTGACACCAACTGGGGTGTTTATATACAGCTAATTGCAATGTCAGACATTCTGCTCTAATTGAGTTTAATTGTGGCAAAATTGGAGTTAATTAAAAGTTAATGGTATAGAGCACATCGTGTTATTATAAACCCCTGGTCCATGTTTCATATCCGTATTATTGTTGTTTAAATGGTGCTTTCAATTACTGTGCCTTGTATTGGCACTTTGGAAATGGGCTGTAATTGTTTTCACGTCGTTGAAAGTTATTGTTCTGAGCAGACACGTAGAAATGGGTTTGTGTTCCAACAGCTTGGCAAGGTTCAGGTTGGTTCATTATGGCTCAGTGTAAATGTCACATGTGATGTTCCAACCACCTTGCTGAGGACAGGGTTGGTGAAACAGCAGAAGGAAATTCTGCTTCACCTTAACTATTTTTGCCATTGTCCATCATCTTTCAGCAAGGAAATCTCAGTTCTCCCCTCTTTAGTGAATCCCTATTTTTCTAATTGTGTTTTACCCCTGGGTGTTCTGTGAGCATCTCTTTGGTGAACCTCATCTGTCACTTCCTTGGCTCTGCATCCTTTGTTTGCTTCTGCTATATATTATATATATTTCAATTATATATTCACTGACAGCTCCATCTCTATCCTGACCTCTCTCTTGATGAAGTTTTATAACAAAACTTTTCTGTTTGACATATCTTGCTGCCAATTCAGAAACAGTCATTGCCTCTGCCCCAGTTTCTGTCAATATGGGCAACCCAACCACCCTCGTGCCAATCAACCCAACACTCTGTTGATTTTGTTTTCCTCACGTAGTTTTTCCTTCATGTGCTTGTTTAGAACTGTCCAACTATAACAGCAATGATGTGAAAAGCTTCTTTCCAAGAAATATAATTCCACACACAAACCTACTTAGTACAAGGCAGGTAAATGGGGTCCTAAATAGATAAACGAACAAATAATGCTGTGTTTGAAACAGCTTCTTATGTGATGCAGTAAAATTACTGATTTTCATCACTTTTAAATAGGCTGATACTTGATTCCATTCTCTTTATCTGTTGTGGGCCAGCATTTTCCTCAGCCCTTTCTCCTGGAGCTCAATAACCTGGAAAAGGCAGTGTTGGATAGCACAGTCACTTAACACTATTCCAATGAGAGGAAAGTTGGCTCCCGAGCTGTCTAGCACAATTTTTTTCTTCTGAGGTATTTTTCATTAATCTTTTTGCTAAAGTAAACTGTTATCCCTGTGGAAATTAATTAGCATGGTATCAGGAATTTTAATTTTCAGAAAACACCAGTGAGATGTACTTGTGTTTCTTTAGACACCATCACACAGCAGGGCAATAATCTAAAATAAGCAACAGGAAAAAAACCCTTATAACAAATGTATTTTCCAATTATCTTAGAGCTGAGAAGTCCTTTCATTGTATGATTTTGCTTAACATTAAAAACTCACCCAAAGAATTGAACAAAGACTAAGGTAAAAAAACTCTCACAGCTTAAAAAAGACAGGGAGATTTTTCCTGAGGACAGAGTGGTGGGGAATAGATTTGTATTCAAACCTTTTTATTTAATTTATCACAACCAGCAGAACTGGGTTTATTTATTTAAAGAAAGACATTTTCCTGGGTCATAAGTGCATCTAACAAAAGATACTTTTTGTCCTTGTTAGGCTCCCAGTATTTTCTGTATGATCAGTCCAAACCAAAGTTGGGCAGTTTTACCTCAACTCTTTGGGTGATGCTGAATGTAGAATGGGGTAATGAACCAACTGACCTTTGCAGAGGGAGTTGGTGTCTTCATGGTAATAGATATATTTTTAAAGGCCTCAGTGGAAGGTGAGAGTCTGAGTTTCATTCCATCTGCATTAGGCTTCAATTAAAATTTCATCCAAAACTCTGCTTTGAGTGTGTGTAAAATGACTAAATTGCATAAACCCCACCATGTGAACCATCTTTTAGACTTTCTTCTGGATTGTAATCCCATCCGAGGGGACAGGCAGTGGAAACTGTCCTTTAAAATGTGAAACAATTAAAGCATAAATGGGTCAATTAGGACCTGTAGTCATGAGCAACCAACTGCACAGAAATAAATCAGCTGCTGTGGGAGAGGAAAGATGCACCTTTAGGTATTAGTGAGAATTTCTGGGACCAGCAAAACATCTGAATTTTATCAAGTCCTCTTCTGGTTTCTTAAAGCTTTTCAGTTAAAGCCCAATGAACCATTGAAGCCAAAAGGTTTTCTTATCATTGGAGGTTGTATTTTGGGGATTTAAGTAAGGAGGTCAGTGGGTAAGATCTGTAGGATCAAGCACCCAAGAAAAGAGAAATCTCTGTCACTGGCAGTCAAATTAATGCTGCAAATATCTTGCATTAGAAGCAGCAGTGGTGGAACAAAGTAGAGTGATGAAGTGAAAAATTGGTGATTACATTATGAATTTTGAGATTACTTTATGAATTTTGTGATCACATTATTAATTTTGTGATTACATTTTGAGGTTTGTGGGAGATCTAAGGAAAATGATAGGGTTGACAGAGGAATTCTGGTGGTACTTTCAAGTCTGCATATTTGAACTGACACTGAGGTTGATTATGTTGTGCAACCAAACATCCATCTTGAAAGGAAAAATTAATTACTGATTTTTTTTTTTTTTAATATACATGAGAGGAGGAAAATGCTCAAGTTCTTAAAAGGACAAAAGGCTGATCTAATTTTGTGCCAAAGCAGTCTAGGTGTGTGTTCCAGAATTTCCTTCTCCACTCTAAAACTTCATCCAGCTTTGACTTAAATACTAAATCATTACAGAAAAATAGGGTTTTAACAAGCCATTTCCAGAAAAATCTCAAGGAATCTGCCTGGGAAGCAAAGCATTCAGAGCATCTGAGTGCTGTTGAAAATAGAAGGCCTGTTAGAGGAAGGGAAGTGCCTGATGCATTTACCTTCATTACAACATTGGAGAACATTAATGTGACTTGGTACTCTGGGAATGGAAGTAACTGTGAAAAATATGCCATAATGGACCAGCAGAAAGTACAACATCATGAATTCTGCTTTTCTTGATGAAAAAAATGGAAATACCTGATAATGCTCACAGTGGAATTCTACTTCTCTAAACCAGCTGCATTAACAGGTACTTGGTTTTCCTCTTTCTCTTTCTTTTTGCCCTCACCCTCAAAGCTACTTGATCACTTATTTTTCGTGGTTATGAAAAAATTCTAGAATATTTTTTTTGCAGAAAAAAAGTGTATGAGTGCCATTCTCTTGCTTTTTTGCAGTGAAATAGATGTGAACATGCTCCTCATTTCTGTAGTTTTCAGAATATTCATTTATTGCATTTCCTGGCTTTAACTTCCCCCCAAGTGTGGTTGTTACCAGAATAGTTTCTTGTGAGGAAACAAGACTGAAAGCAGATGGGATGTGGAATATACTTGGCTACTCTGGGCTCAGAAAAAAAAACAAACAACTTGAAAAAGTTTCATAAATTAAATCCTCAGCTCTTTGATGTTCAGATTAAACCAGGTGGTTTACAACGAGCTTGAAGTAATAGCCAAGCTGCCAATAAACCCCAAATGGGAAGCTCTTCCATGAACTTCAAGAGAGGGAGCCAATTCCTTGGAAGAATGAAGGGGTTGCTCAGAGTTCCCAGACTTTGCCATCTGCTGCCCCCCAAGCAGGGACAGTGTCCCTTTGGCCACACTCTGGGACTGAGCCCTTTTCAGCCCCCCTGGCTCTTCCTTTCTTTCTCAGAAAGATTTAATGGAAAAACTTTGATGTGTTTAATTGGGCCTTTGGTTTGGTTTTGTTTCTCTCTTGTAGTAACTTGGGGTTTTAATTGGGTCGAAAGGCAATGAATTCTCTGAAGGATCATTTATGTCCTGGGTTGAGAGACAGACTAATGGTCTCCATAACTCCGGCTGTGCCAGCCAACCATCGGGGCCTGGGGCTTGGCAAACAGTCCTTTTGCTCTTATTTGGCTGCTTTTGCAATTCTCATTTAGCTGTAGCCTCAGCCACAGCAACCCTCTCCCTGCAATCTTGTATATTATTATTATTCACTCAGAAGAAATGTACAGCAGCATGAAAACAAATTGTCTTTTTGAAATGGATTTGGATTGCTTTTTTTTTTTTTTTTTTGGCCAATCCATTCCAAGTCCTTCATAAGATATTTAGTAATACAAATATTAATGTTGAACTGAACTGCATTTTTTTTTGTCCATGCTTCTCAATGGAGAAGCAATTAAG
Source organism: Hafferia zeledoni (assembly GCA_035583235.1). Taxonomy (NCBI): domain Eukaryota; kingdom Metazoa; phylum Chordata; class Aves; order Passeriformes; family Thamnophilidae; genus Hafferia; species Hafferia zeledoni. The sequence continues at coordinate 17,083,055 of JAWWEV010000022.1, forward strand.
GACAGATGAAAGAATTTTCTAGAGTATGAATTAAGCTGGGTTTGCATAGTCATGCCAAACCTGAGATTGCTTTTCTTCTGAATTCTACTCTCTTCTACTTGTATGTATCCAAATTTATTAAAAACAAGAAAATACTTGCTGGTCAAAGTGCCTTAGTTTTGATCCAAACAGGTTAAGATAAAAAAGGTGCTCAGGGAGTCTTGAAGTGGGAATAGGCAGTAACACACCTGAGTGGTCTTTTCTCTTGTTGGTTGATGTTTACAAAGCCAAAAGAGAAACCCAACACTGTACCCTGCCCAAGACCCCCTCTCTGCAAAAAGAAATCCCAAACAACAAAAAACCAGACCAAAAGAAAAACTACAGCTTTTCCAAGGGGTTTTCACCCTCAGGGAACTCAATTTTGACGTTGTTGGTAGATTGAAGTTCATTTACCTCTTCAAATTAGCAGGTGGTTTCTGCAGTTGTTTTCTGAGGGTCCTGACCATTAATAGAAGGTGTTGAGGGAACCTGAACTGGGACATTTGTCCCACAGACACTGCAAGATGAGCCCATTTGTGGCACTTGATGTCCCTTGAAAAAGGGACATCATTGGCTGAAAAACAAATGTTCTTTGGAGACAAGATGTTCTTTGGGAGGAGAAGATGCATCGGTGCCTCCTTAAGGGCAAGTTTAAATGCAAAACCAGACTTTGCAAATTCCCTGTCTGAAAAGCAATCCTGTTTAGGAAATTCATCTAGGTGGTTGGTTTAATTAAGTTCATTCTAGTTGATATATTAGAGTCAAGGATCAAAAGTTTATGAATATCCAGTTCAGCTCCTTCTCATAAACTTAAAAAAAAAAAAATCTTCTTAATTGCATCCTAAAACAATCTAACTTCCTTAATACTTCATCTTTGCTACATTTGACAGAATAGAAATTCAGGTTTGCCTTTAATTTCCAGTCAAAAGGCAAGTTTCAAACTCCCGAATCTTCTCCAGAAGAGAGTTACTATCCATGCACTCTTTTGCTTTTTATCACCCACATGTATGGGAGCTGCAAATTGGTGTTTTATCTTTGCAGTGCAATCCTGGCGAGTCCCCTGCTGAGGCATCACATTTTTTTGTTGCCTGCAGCCTGTGAGGCACTTGGGCATCCCAACGTTTCAACCTCTGCTGAAATCCCAGGTTGGAACTTTGCAGCTTGTGAGAACATCGACTTTGACAGTAATCAGCTTATTCTTTCAGCCTGGGGTTTGGGGGTTTTGTTGTGTTCTTGCTCTGGAAGTCTTGGTGGGCTTTCCTTCTGTCTTAATCTATACTTTTTTTTTTTTTATCTTGAAAACAGACCATCCTGTGATATGAAATAATTTATTTAGTGCATGTGCTAAGATCCATCTCAGCTGCTCTGATCCTTTGCACCAAAGCTGAGAGTTTTAAGCTCATTAAGTAACCTCATTAACACGCTGAGCCTTTGTTAAAGGCACACTGGATATCTTTTATTGGAAAGACATTTGGTTCAGACATAAATAAAGAGTCACTGAAGAAACTTACCCATGTTTTCAAAAGGGTGGTTGTACCTTAGGAAAAGGGAATCAAAGTTTAAAGTGTGGATTAAGCCATTAATATCCCTATAAATAAATAGAGATAAGAAGTTGACACACATAATATATATCATTCCTCTGAGACTGTAAACTTCTTAATGACCACAGTTTCAAATGTGTGTTTCACCATTCATATATTTTTATATCTGAGGGACTATAGAGGTATGAAATTTGATTTTCTGGTTATGATAAGACTATATTTTATTTGTTCTTAGTTCTGTTCATACTGTCTTAATAAATTTCCAGCAAAATAAGCCCATTCTTTTGTCACTGGTATCACACCTCTGATCTTGGGGTAGAACAGTCTGAAGGAGCTGTTAACACTGTAGGAAGGTAATTCCAGAGGTGTGGAAACCACGGAGGGGGTGGATGGACAGCAGGGTCAGAAAAAAATAAGAACAGAATAACTCCTGTTATGAGCAAGATTGTTCCAAGAAGTACTAGATACTTTGGTTTTTTTAGCCTTTATTCCTTTGCCTTAAAAAGGGAGGATCAGGTCTTCCTCCTTGAGAGGGAGAAATCAGGTCCTCAGGGAGTGGTTTGGAGTGAGCAATGATGTGAACTAACCCCTTAATTCTGCTGTGCCCAAAGGCTGAGGGAATTTCAATGCTGTCATCTATCCAACAGAAAAAACACAAAAACAACAAAAAAACCCCCAATCCCACCATTTAAGATCATTTCACTTCTATTTACTTTTTGAGAGAATTTTTGAGGGAAAACAACCTGAGTACGTTCTGTGAGTTCTGCTCTTTTGAAGTTGGCCACTTTATCTGAGTGATATTTTTTATTAATTTTCTTCTGAACAGTAATTCTGTTGTCTTGTTGATCACTTGCATTGAAAAGAATATACATACATATATGTATGTGGTGGTATCAGCATATACGTATTTTGGAATGGAAATTAAATAAGAATTTACAAAATAGGGGATTTGTGGCCTTGCATCACATGAGCAAGGATTTTGATATACACAATTTTAGACAGAACATCTTCGTGTGACAGGGGTAATGTTAAGGATTTGTAAATTAAGCCTTAATTATTTTTCTGATCACTTTTATTCACATCTTATCTCAAATTGTAAATCTGCTCTGCAAGGTCCTTAATGCAAGGCAGAATGAGAAGCAGAGTTTGCTGAGGAAGGTGGAAGGAAGCTGGAACGACTCTTTGCATCAGTCAAAAATGTGTTTACTCCTGGTCAAATTTGCTCACACCAGCCACTTCTCACTCAATTTTCTGCTCCTATTATTGTTCTTCAGACCAATAATTTGCTCAAACTCCCACAATTTCCAGGAAGAGGATCACAGAAGATGTGACATTACACAGTGCCAGGGAGCGGCTCTGATTTAAACAACTCAATGTATGCAACTCTTCCACAGACCCTATTTCACATTGTAGGATCTTGCAATTAGACCTTCTGAATTACCAAAGTCATCATTAGCTCATGAGGGTGGCAATTCAGCCCTAATTAATTAGAGGGAACGTGCTCAATAACTTTCCAGTGGAAAAGGTTTTTGTAAAAGCCTTGGGAGCAAACACAGTGTGGCAAATCCTGATGGCTGAATGCCTAAATTTTGTTATAACTAAGGGGCAAGAGGTTTAATAATCTGTAAGAAGATGAATAGTCCTTAAAAAAAAAAAAATTAGAAGGTTTCAATGGAACTGAAAAGGTGGCAGTCTCAGTTCTTTATTGTATTTCGATGAGTGGTAATTTAATGCATTGTTAAAAAAGAGATTCATCTTATATTGTCTTCTTAAGATTAATTGACTTGTCCTAATTTGTGTGGTTTATGACTACAACTAATGTGCTGGCAAAAACAAATCTTATTAAAGGAGGAAATACAAAATAATCTTAAAATCTTAGGGTCAAGAGAAGCACTTTTCAGATGGTATGAATTTTTGTACCAAATTATTTGCTTATTTTTTAGCTAGGAGAAAATAATCTTTTTAAACAAGCCTGGCTGTTACTTTTTTTCTTTAATAGTCTTCTGGAGTTATTTACTTTATTTACTGATAAAGGTCAAAGGGATCTGTTGAGTGGAAAGTGTGAAGCTGTTGCCTATTCCTGTGAAAATAGACACTCAAAACCAGTTTTAATGGAGGAAGATATACAGGTTACCTTTATTAGAAGCTTCTGAGGTGCCCACCAGAAGGTCTGCACACACGTGACCAGGAATGGTACAACTTTTATAGCTTCTCTAGTAATTTATATATGAGATATTAATAACCAACCATGATCTTCATTTCACTCTGTGCCCCACCCATAGTGATCCTCAGAACTGCCCCTTGGAGATCTTCCAGGAACTCCAGGCCTTCTCCTTGTGTTTTGCCTTCTCACTGTCTACAGGTGGCTTCTCACAAACACTGTGGCCTGGAGAGGGCATGAGAAGGCTCACAATTAGTGAGAAAGGGCTTTAGGAACTGACTTTAGGATGTGAGCACCCTGGAAGAATCTGTGCAACTTCTGTGGTTCTAAAATTCTGCAGAAACACACTAAAACCCTTAGGCATCAAAGCTTTCAGCTCTTCGTCTTTAGGAGCCTGACCCTGTTGAAATCATTTCCTCCAGTGAGAGAAGCACCACAGAGTTGTGGCTGGTCCAGACCTGCAGTGGCACATCTTGTTGCTCACCCACAGAGGTGGGACACACATACACGTGGCAGTCCCAAATGTCAGCCTAGAGCTTAACAGGAATAAATATCTTTTATAATAAAGGCTGACTAACTGGCTCAATGTCACGATACCTGAACTCCACAGACACAGTTGTCAATTGAGCCTTTTAGGGGCTTTTCAGGGGCTTCAACCCCTATCTAATTTTATGGGTTTTTCTTTCTTTGGTATTTTATTTCTCAGTCCTCTTCATCATGGGCTACAGTTACTGGGTAGTTGTGGAGAGAAGGGAAGAGGAGCAGCAGCAGCAGAAGAGACAACTATGTTTGTTTATATTAACAATATTTAAACTGTCCTTGCACAAGGATATTTAAGTTTCAGGAGGGACTGTATTCAGAGCTACTTTTTCACAGAGTTACACACAATCTTAAAACTTATACACACCCTGCAAACTATTTAACATCACACAGCTATAGCTAATTATTAAGTAATACATATTTCCTAAAAATTGCTGGATCTAAACAGTCTCAATGCAACTTATTTTAACATTATAAAACAGCTCTATTAATGTTCCTCCCTGGAGTTTCTGCAGGCTTCGTTTCCAGCTGCTCTGTGGGCCCAAGCTCTCCAAAGAGATTCCATTCTTCTCTTGCAGCTCCACCTGCAAACTGGTCCTTGGTTCCCCAACAGCTCAACGCAGTTGGGAGCTGTTCCAGCAGCCCAACAGGCATCTCCCAGTTCCAATCCTTGTAATCAGCGAGCAGGACTGGCTGGATTGGGAACACTGGAGGAAACAATCCATCCATCCCCTTGGCCTGTTTCCCTGCCTGTCAACCCAGCAACATATTTATTTCACAAAGCAAAGTAGCACAAGTAGCACCTTTTCATAATATATATTTCAAATCGAGCCGAGTGCTGTTTCTTAGCAACAAGAACTCGGTGCTGGTGATGCTGAGCCATTGAGTGGGGTGAGCCACGCACGGGCTGGAGAAGCAGAGGCTTCAATTAGAGCTCACAGAGCAAACAAAGGGATGCTGATGGCTGGTTTCACTCAGCAATTGTTGTTCCTTTTACTTGGGAGAGTAAAGGACCACTCCTTGCAAAATTCTGGTCCTTACTGGGGAAAAAAAATCCTCTTCTCCCTCTTATTGAATAGAGGAAATCAGCTTGAATTGCACACAAAAACATGTGGGGTAAGTGTGACCTGACTATAAAACAGATGTGTTTTATGAATAGAACCTCAAGAAGTAATTACTCACAGCTTGTTTTAGAGAGACTGACTTTCTTTGGCTCTGAAAAGAAAATGTGTGCGTGTGTCATATTGTAACAATAGCTTTGAGTGCTACTGATACCAACCAACTTGAAAGATAGTTGAGCACTTTCTGACAAGTGCCATTTTCATAGACTCCTATTTTTACTCTGGCTAGTAAAGGAAAAGCAGACTGGGGAAAAAAAAACCTGAAAAACGATAGGCTGGCCCAGCCTTGCAGCTCTCCCTTTGTAGAAATTTCCAGCCTGGATCCAGATTTTACTCCTTTTGCCCTTTCTGAAGTGCTCCTCACTCTTTCAATATATGCTTTTAAATTCAGTGGTGTTCATCGAAGATCAGGATACACCAAGCTTCTGCAAAAGGCTTCAGGAAATTAAAAATAAGCATATAAAATGTCCTTCCTATAGAACAGAAGGATGCGTGAAATGATGTGAAATGACTCTTTAGGTTAATTGGCTTTTGCTTGTCCAAAATGCCATGGGAGAGATGATAAAATTCTCCAGTTCCTACCTGGAGACCCCATGCCTGGTTCCTGTGGCAAGACTAGAGAACAAATAAAACATATAATTAGGCACAGTCCCATGTTTTCAGTGGAGTTTAAATTAGCACATAGTGTAGCAAAATAAAAAAGGAGTAAGGGAGACTTCCCTGGGCTTTTACAGCCTTTGGATTACATTCTAAACAGGTAATTCAGAGCTGAGAGATGAACCCATGGATAATTAATGTTAAGAGATATGAATGTGGTTCTTCATCTTGAGTTTCATTTCCTCAATTCATGTCAAAATCTTTAAAATACAGAAATACAGGTTTTGACCAGAAAATTATTTAATGTCTTTCAAGTCACCTTAAAGGGAGAAGTTCCCAGAATCAATAAGTGAGTCACTATTTTGCTGTCCTATTTCTTGTGACTGTTTGGACAGAACTTTAGCTTTGCTTGAACTTAGTTTGCTGGACATATGTATGCCTTTAATATTCATCCAATTCATTGTAAATACTATCTATTACTGCTTTGTAAATAATAGCTCTTCACTAATCAGAAAATAATAGTTGGTGTGGTTAATATGAGATAACAGAATCCATTTGTAATTAAATAGCCCTGGTGAAGGGAGAGCACTAAACAACCAAAGGGGTCAAATACTGAGTGTTAATGAGTAGTGCATTACACATTATAGTTGTTACAGCAGTAATTATGGCTCAGTGATACATCCCTAACATTAAAAGTGCATTCACCAAAAGCATTCCTTACTGAAAATTCACAGAACTAATGCAGGCAATGAATGCCTGTTGTATAGCCTTTAAAAAAAAAAAAAAAAAAAAACAAAAAAAAACAAAAACAAAAAAACCCAAAAAACTTATTTCCTGCTACGCGGTTCCATCTACCAAACTTATGTTAAATGTTACCACTGGTTTGTTTTATCGCGAGTCACAAAGTGCCTTGTGATGTGTGTTTTGTTTCTTTGTGCCAACCCTGCAATTACAGGGGGCAGTGCCATGAAATATTAAGAGACTTGCCATCTGTTGGAGCCAAGATGTTGGGTGTGGCTGTAGCCAAGCCTGGTTGCTCTGGAGTAGGAGGGAAGTTTTTATATTAACATTCCATATGGTACAAGCAAAATATGACAAACAGTATTTTTGATTGCACCCCCAAGGTGAAATCCTGACTGTCCTGCAGCCCAAGCCAGATCCCTTCCTGCTTTCAGCCAGTGCAATTGTCTGTTGTCTCAGCTGTTAATTGTCCTTAATTTGGGAAAGAAAAGATTTGCATCTGAGCTGCCATTATCACCTTAAAAAAATTCTCTGCATTTGCAGAATCCAGCAATTCCCATCAATAGAGTAGAAGTTCACAAAGATTGGCTGTGGGAAAAAGAGCCAGAGCAGACCCAGAAAGAGTCATTGCACACAGTGGCCAGGAGGAGTTGAAAAATGACCTGTTGTTTTTCTTTAAATGTAACATGAGTAAAGCCATCCCATTTTTATTAATGAAAAGGAGAACAATCTCACTTTGTATTTTGCTGGTTCATCATCTCTCTGCCAAATGATAGACTAACAGCCCCACCAGAGTGGTCAGTTCTCAGGGCAGGAAAGGAGTCTTTCTGTTATTTGTTCTTGTGGTGCTGCCATCCAATGCCTTTAACTATTGTTTTGTTTTCTTGGTGTCTGGCCACAGCAGAGGTATTTTGGTGGGTGAGCTTATCACTGGATTTTGGGTGCTGTGCTGGCTTGGGCTGCCTGAAGCCAGGGTTGTTCTCTCCAGCTCTCTCAGTAACTGCTCCCCAGTGAGACTGTTCCTCCTACTCTGGGGATGCTTCACTTTTGGCTGACTTGCCTTTGGTGCTTCCTGCAGGGCTGAGGAAACACCTAAGGGAGGATCCACCAAGATCTAGAAAAACCTACCCATGAATTTTCCAAAGGACTTGGCTGATAGAATCAAGGCTACAGTTTCCTCTTCCAGCTTAGATCTTGGCACAGTGTCCAGGCAGTACAGCACAGATCGTTTCTGAGAGGTTGGGCCCAGAGATTGTATTTTAGTTTGACATAATAGCACTGTGATGCCTTTCTTGTAGTCACGAGGGTATTTTTAAATTCAGGTTTTGAGCTTATTGGGTAGAACCTGTCTCTAACCATGTGCTTTAGTTTACTTGCTGCTCATCCCAGTAAGGATCCTGTCTCAGGTTTGGCCCAGTTTTTTTACCAATCCTGGACTGTCTCCTCCCTCTCCCCAGAGCCTTCCCAGCAAAG
>JAWWEV010000022.1:17091346-17105342 GCA_035583235.1 Hafferia zeledoni
GTGTGGAATACTTGTTAAGTTCACTTCCTTGGAAACCCTGGTTACCGAGGAAGCCATGGGTCAAACCCATTACAGATCCTGATTTATTCCTGCTGTTACTCTAATAGAAACAATAAACAGCAATAAGGTGAAACGATGTGAAAATAGGGGACAGAGATTTGAGTCAGCAGTCCTTAAGAATGTTGTCTTTCACATTTTTAAATTCTGTGCTGACAGTTTCCTGAAGGAATGAGGGCAATTTACATTTTAAAGCTTAGTTTACAAAATTGGCTTGGCTCGTTAGAAAGCTGTGGTTGGGTTTCTACAAATCTGCCTCTTCTCCCTGCTTATCCCATCCTCTGCCCTACTCAGGTTTAATCTCTGCATATTCCTATTCCAATAATAGAGGAAACTGCTCTCAAACTCTTCATTACACAGGTGTCCTGTAACAGCTTATCCTGCAACCTGTGGAGAGATTTCGCTGATTTTGGACTTACTTCTCAGTGCCCATTACCAAGCAACCCACAGGATTGCAGCTGCAGACAAATCAGATTTATACCCACCTAATTTTCAAACAGCATAATTGAGAATTCCATTTAATCTAAGTATATTCCACACTGACTTCTGCATCTTCCTGAAGCTTCCACTCCCATCAAAGATTTACATGATGTGTTACCTGCTTTTCCTCTCACTTTTTTGTCAGCTAATGGCTATTCAGAATGCACATTTTTATATGAAAAATTGTTCAATTATTGCCTTTTTCTCCTGGACAACTTGAAAAACAGGAAGGCAAGATGAACATTAAAAGCCTGAATTCTGACTTGTTCACAGATAAAGCTCAATATTTAGATTCTTCTGTGGGCTGCTTTCATTCCAGCTTGTACAGAGAGGCATAAATTAAGCCCTCTCTACATAACAGCCTATTTTCAATTCAAGTTTCATCTTCATGAAGGACAAACAACTTTATGTATGAGGTTTTTTTGCATACCTGCTGTTCACACAGGATGCAAACATTTCGTACCACAGGCTCATCTCATGGTATGAGAAAGCCAGGTCAGGAACAGGCACCATTCACACTGCAGGGACTTGGAGGGGACAGCTGGTGGTGAGTCCCACGAGGCTCTGCAGGGCACAGGGTGCAGTGCTGAGTGGGGGAGAGAGTGGAGCTGACCTGAGGGGGCCTCTTTATCAGCTTTCAGTTTAGGTTGAGAGGGAGCTTTGGAAATGAATCCCCTGGTTTCCTCCCCTCACTGTGTCTGGGTTCAGATGGTTCAGTGAGCTTGGAGCTCAATCTGGACTCTGCTTGAAGGAAAGTCCTGCTCAGGAGGACTTTTCATACTCAAGCTCATCAGCAAAGGGGAGAAAGGCGTGCAGAGTGCAGGTCTCAGGCCCCATCACTGACCTGGGCTCTGTGCACCTCCCTTGGCCCTTTCTGCTCTCTGAGCTCCTGCTGCTTGAACACAAAGCCCGTGTATCACACCATGGGGAATAATTATTTGTTCTCTTATTAAAGATACACACTGGCTTGCAAGCATGAATTCCTTACATATTATTGAAAGGTTCCATAAAATGCAATAAAATTCCCTTAGATCTGCAAAACCCTGTGTGAAGATTTTTCTACAATTATGTGAGAGCTGCTAAGGTGACAGATGACAATCTGTGCAGTAATTCAGCTTTTTAAAAAGTAATAAATAGGGCATTCATCTCTTCTGAGTTTCAGAAACACCCTGTTTTCCAGACAGAGACTTTGCTTCTGGTATTAAAAGGGTCATACTTTATCCAAAGCAGAAACTAAACACTTAATGTATTGCTGTTTATGTTCTTTTTATGTGTGTGTGTGAATATTTGTGTTGCTCTCCCTAATAGGAAGTCAAGAAAGTTGTTTGGGCACATGAGTTTCCTGTCAAATATACAAGACAAGTGATCATCAGAAAATAGGCTACAGCAGAGTATAAAAATGAACCTACAGTAAAATATGGAGTTTTGTTAGGCAGAAACCTTGCAATGGATGAAAGTGATTTCAGTGAAAGTCCAAGAATCCTCCCTTCTTTCTCCTTGTCCATTTTTCATTTCTTTGTTCCATTGACCTAGAGTAACTTAGATAATGTACTGGATGGAAGTGAGGGACTGAGAAGTTACAGAGGAAAGCTTTAAGGATGTGTTTTGTTGAATAATTCAGTTGATTTCTCCATGTGCTGCTGCAAACAGTGAGGAGCATATTCAGAGTCACTGTAGATTCAGATCCTCAAATGAAAGGCAAATGTTCAGCTGGTAAAAATCAAGGCATGATGCCATCGAACCCCAGGAATCAAAAGGTAATTTTATCACTGATTTTACAGTCTGGTGTGGTTTCCCTGACTTCACTTTCTTGAAGTGTCATCCCTTGTGTGCCCTGACATCTCTGATCTTTATAAAAAATCACAGCTTTTCAGAACTTAGAAGGTTAAAAATTAAGAAACTCGGTGAAGAAGCAGACATTGTGTTTTATAGTCAGTTCTTACTTCATTGTTAAAAATAAAGACGATGTGGTAGAGCTGAGTTGCCAACACTGGCTTTGCTCATGGGCTGTATTAAGCTTTAAGTGGTTCCATAGGATGATCAATTGTTTAAGTAACTTGCGTTTCAACAGCACTTAAAACTTGGGCTCACATGATTGACACTAATGATTCTGAAAGAGACACTATAGTCTGTCAAGTGGGTGATTTGTTTTTTTAAAGAATTGCTTGAATACCTGTTTACATGGTAGATTGTAACAGTGGGGGTGACATCGTGAAGATACAGCCAATAAATAAGATGGTTACTTTTTTTTTCAAGTGTTTGAAACACATGCCAACAAAATGTGTCATGATGGCTGTGAGGGGATGGATATTCATATTCCTGTAAAATCCTACAAACTCAAAGTCATGTTTTGGGTCTAGCTGCCTCTAGCTTTCAATAATCCAAATTATTAGTGCCTGAAGTGGGACAAGCTTCAGTAACCAGAGGACCATGGTATTATTGCTTATGTCTTCTATAACATATTTATAGAAGATATTTGTTTCATTCTGTGAACAGTCACTTCTTAACAAATTATTGGCCAGGTCTGGGTGGGTGGGGAACTTGTGGGAGCATTTGTTGATGTGCTTGGTCACATTTTGCCTTACATTTGTTACTCTGCTTTGGAATTAGATTAATAAATAACACATAGTGGTCATCAGTGGGGACACAATCACATGTGGAGTAATATGAGGAATTAGCTTGGAGTCCTTTAAGTTTAGTTCCCATTCCTCACCCCCACTAGCTTTCCATGGCTGAAAACAAGCACTGTGGGATGGATTCCCATGGCATTTGGTGCCCCAGAGGGTGGAATGCAGTTCCCAGGGCAGGAACTTGCCCTTGGCAGTCTCCAGACCTTTCCTTTTCCCTGAAGGCCCCTCTGTGAGTGTGGTGAGGACCCAGGGACTGCCACCATTGGGTGTCTCCATAGCCAAGTGTCTGGTGCTGGCAAAGACCTTGTCCCTGGAGAACTGGCAGGATCCTGTGCTGCTGCTCCCTGTGGCCAACACAGGTCTGCTGGCAGATGGAGTCCGAGAGCTGAGCCTGGAGAGGGTTGGGCAATGCAGAAAGGTTGGCCTGACCTGCCTTCTGGGTCCAGCCTGGCTGCGTTTGCAGTCAAGGCTCTGCTCCCTGCAAAGTCACTTTTCAGAAGGTCCCTTCACTCTTTGGACACAAAAGGAGAAGCAGATGGAGGGCTGGAGGACCACCCCAGCTTTCACCTTGCATTTTTTTGACGTCTCTGTTTTTAAATACAGCCCAGGATTTCTGTCCCACCTCAAACCTGCACAAACCTGTGCACGCTCAGCAGTAAAAGGGGTTTTTAGGTGAAGAGCTGCTTTTCCTCCATGTGTTGCAGGGAGCAGATGATCCCAAACTAAGGGCACAACTGGTTCTTTGCACAATTCCCCTGGTTTTTAACCATTCCCATAATTTACTTAATGAATGGGATAAAGGAGAAGTTGCATAAGGCCCTTACCAGTACTTGGGATTAGGAAGGTTGAATGCCTCAGTCACAAACTGCAGGCTCTGCTCAACCTGGGAGGCATCAGAAAACCAGATTTTACAAGATTACAACAACTTCAAGCTGGTTGAAGTTTTCAATTTTTGAATAGTAATCTTTAGTTTAACGTTCTTAGTGTATTAAATCTCCTTAACTCCAGAAACCTTTAGTCTATACATGTAATAAGACATGGCTGTTGAAGTGCCAAATGCTTTGTTTGCACATTTTGAAGTTTCAGGGATCTGCTGAGAACACCAGAATGTCCTTTGTAGAAGATTATTTAGATCATAGGCTTTATTGACTGGTGAAATAATGTTTATCTTCTCAATAAGAAAATGCAGGAGCTTTAAAGCAGAATAAAGAAAACCACTGCAAAGAAGTCTCCTTCCACTCCAACCTCATTTGTTGAAAGAAAATGCATATTAATTAAAAATTTAGACACTTCATTTCAGTTGCAAGGCTCCTTGCAAAAGACAAATTATTTTATACATCCAGTATGTGTTAGAACTGACAGATGAGATTAATATGCTTCTTAAATTACCATTACCAAGGGTCAATTAATAAGTGAACTAACCTTGTGAAAGTCATTCTGAAAGACTAGTTACAGATCTGTAATAGTCCCTGTCAAATTACATAGATTTGAGAAAATGAGAAAACTGTCAAATAAATAGGACACCTACTAATTGCATCCTGCATAAGGTAAATGAGCCTTTGTGGTTGTTTTGGGAAGGAAGGGGAAATAAATCTAAGAAATGTTACCAATAACAATATACAAATTTGGAATAAAATTTACTTGAGGGACCATGCATGTACAGAAACCTCTTTTGGTAAGAGAAGAGTCAAAGAATGGGGGATGTGAAGGGTGAGTTACCACCAAAGAAATACTTCTTAGCCAACTGTATGGATTATCAACTTGGTAAGTGCAGATTTTCCCTATTTATTTTATTCTTTGATTATTACACACAGTTGGCCTCTTGATCTACTGACACAAATTGAGGTTTCGTGATGCTAAGAAAGAAAAAAGCCACACATGCTCTGTGAGTTGATGAAAAAACAGGTTTGTCTCTGTGGGGAGGGCTTTAAAAAGTCCTCAGCTCCAAACCTTCAGGCTGCCCAAGTGTCAGATTAATCACCAATCTTATTTCTTGTGGTCAGTTTAGAAAACAACAACAGATAGAAAAGATTTAAGACACTTCCATCAACAGAATCGCCCTTAAACGATTTTTTGGGTTAAAATTCAGTGTTCAGAGCTGTTGGAAACTGCAAATAGGTTTTTGCTTTATAGGTTTCAACATGAGTCCATTTCTGGGTTATTGGGTTCTCTGTGTTAAATTATTTAACTACACCTATTGCTGAATAAATATTTTACACAAATAATAAATACCATGAAAAAGCCCAATCCAGCTCTATGATGTGAAGCTGGGAAAAAAAAAAGCAGCAAATCAAACACTTCTTGGTACAGCAAACACCAAGTTTCTTGTCTGTTGTTTCATTAGTAATAGAACAATTTTCTAACATTGAAAATCCTGTATAGATCAAGATATTTTTGGTGAGCAGCTTCATTTTAGTTAAACTCTTACACAATATAATTTACCTGCTGTCAAAGCCAGTTGCAGTGACACAGTTTGGCCCTGTCATATTCCAGAACATGTCAGGATTTGATGAGAGATGAATATTGTGTTTAATAGTATGCATTTTTGTAAGATTTTTTTTCCAACCTTCTACTGAACAGTCAGAGAATCCTCTGAATGTCTTTATTTAAAGCAGGAAAATGTTCCTGCTCTGCAGTTCTTGTTCCTTGCAATCCATATATATGGTTATTTTTTGACCTTTTAGTGAGAGGTGAAGGCCTGATTACTTAAAATATGTTTCTTGCAAGCATATTTTTGGTGTTTCAAACTTCCCCTTTCTTTGAATTGTTCTGTATGAAGCTCATTTATCTTCTGATAAAGAGTAATCCTTTTTAAGTGGTGTGTGTAGTAAAATTAGGGCAGGTGAGAAAGCTCAGTCCACTCTGTCACTGCTCCTTTTAATGGTGGGAATCAGCTGGTTGGAGAACACAGAGTGCCATCTATTGAACACTCCTGGAGCCACCAGCCCTGGGGGACACATTTATAAATATTTATAAAACATTTAACGACAGAAAAACTCTCACCCTGTTAGAGATTTTAGTGTGTTTCCTTTTGTTTCCTTCTTTGACAATAAAAAAAAAACAAAAACCAAAAAACAAACAAACAAACAAAACAAACAAACAAAAACAAACCAAGAAAACCCCCAAACAAATAGAGGCTCTAAAATAATAACACTTTTTCTACTTTAGCTTTAGGAAAATATTGGGAGAATTTCCTGCTTTCCTAAATAGACTCAATAATTCTAAGTTGGGGTTTTTTTGCAGCTGATTTTGCTTTTTTTTTCCTTGTAGAATTCCTCACTGCTCCCAAACATGGGTGCTCTGTGGTTTTAGGTGTTCTTTGTTGATTTACTTGGTGTTGTGATAACAAATCTTTAGTTCTGCAGGACACCTCAGGTACAAACAGACCCATTTTACTCTTTTTGAGAGGCTCCAAATGGTTGATGGATTGCCACTGATTTCAGCTCAAAAATCAAACTCCTGGCATCGATTGGGCCGAGTTTCTCTGTGTGCTCCGCATTGAGCCACCAAGTTGCTTAATAGTGATGGATTTATAAAAAGGTTGCTCCAAATAAAAGAAATTATCTTGTGTTTGAACCAGCAATATATTGATGAAAAGTGACCTTGCCAAGCTGAAGGAGAAAAACACATTTTGGTGATGTAGCAGAACTGAGTGAAGAAGAAATTTATGCCATTTGCAACTAATTGTTATTTTATTGTACAGTAAAGTGTAATCATTGTGTGTCCCATGTGTACAACCCAAAAACAGGGAGATGACAGGAAAATGGAATGGAGGCAGGACTAGACCTGTCACAGACCACACCAGAATTGGGGAATAAATAAGTTTGGAGTTTAGGAGAAGCATGAGAGAGAAAAAAAGAGAAGGCCACTTTATCTGCAGGAACAAAATAGATGTGGGAATGCAGCATGGGCAGAGTCCTGAAAGACAGAGAAAAATCAGTAAGTCAGAGATGAGTGGGCTTGAATTGAGATCTGAGTTTCCCAAAATGCAGCACAGGAGTTGCTGCTGTTGGATGTTGTAAAACGTCAGGTGAGATCTCAGAATTAAGGGGAAATAGTGGTGGAACATGTAGTTTACTGAGGACATGCCTTTCTAATGTAATCAGTGCTGTAAATTATGGTTGGCTGAGATATTTATAAATAATAAATCCAGTGAGACACACTAGAACTGCTAATTATACCTTAAGATTAATAGTTTTAACAGGTAATGTTGTCAGGAGAGCTGAAGACCAGTGAAGCATTTCAGAAAGTTGCTGGGTGGAATGTAAGCAATGAAAATATAAGAACATGAAATAAATCCAGTCTTTTGCTGTGTCACTACATTGCAGGTGCTTGTTGATCCTCTGGGAATTATATTGGAACTATTTCCCTCCTCAGAAGAGACTATTACTGTGTTAATTTACCTAATTTGAGACTCATTGACTAAAGCTTTCTTCATTCACAATTAATGTAGGGAGATGGCCCAACATGTTAGGAGTGACAAAGATTCATTTTAGAGAGAGAAAAGGGGTAATTAGAAGCAACTTTTTTTTTTTTTTTAAATCAGGCTGCCCTTGGCATATCTTTCCACTATATCCATGTCTGCAAACTATTTTTCTACAATAATAGTTTGTAAAGCATTCAGATAATTCCTTTTTTCTATATATGAAATAAATGTCTAGCAGAAGAAACAAACGACAACAAACTACTGTGATATATTCAGCCACTCAGAGGGAAAAATTCAGCCTTCATAATATAAGAGCTTATAAACTCTTGGGATGATACTGAGCAAAGTTGATAAACTCCCTTTTGCTGACTTGTATCACCAAACACACAACAAGGAGTGAATCCTGAAGGAGGTGTTTTGCAAACCAGCATTTAAATATGTCATTTTTGGCTTAGCAAACAGTCAACAGAGTGCAAAATGTTCACTGGAGAGGAATATGCTGAGGAAGGAGAGGGGTGGCCAATATTTTTTCTTAGTATGGTCACTATAAAGCAGAGACAAGTGAATCTCCTGTGGTTCTCCTGGTCTGACTTCCAGAGCCCACCCTTTCAAAGGGTGATGTTTAGAAAGGCTGTAGAATTGTATTTACAAGGGTGTGGCAAGTGCAGTATATAAAATATAGTCTTATTCTTCAAAATTGGAAAAGCAGAACAATTTATTTACAGAATGAGCACATTTTTTTCAGGCACTCCACTAAGAAGATGTTGCTTCCAATTTTTTTCCTTTATTAACACCTTTATTCTCATCCTGGAGGGGCTCTGAAGGACTCCTGGCTGCAGCTCCACACTCCAACACTGCCAGCGTTGTTTTGTTGCTTAAAAATAGGCAGACTTGGTTGGTTACATCCGTAATAGTCTGGTATAAACTTGAGTGATCCTTGACTTCCAAGACCTTTTCCTACTCATTTGAAGGAACAGATATTTTAAGCAATAATAACAGAGAAAAATATATGTATGTGATATATACCTGACATTTACACTGACCTTTATTTCTTATGCCTAAATAAGTCAGCTTTGTTGTCACTGATGCTTTTTAGATCTTGCATTTTTGTTCTTGGCCTGATTAGCTACAGGCTGGCTCTGACCCTGTGCCTTCTGGAATCCTTCTAGGAGAGGAAATTCCTTAAACTCTTGCCACTTGCTCCAGTTTGGAGTCTCCTTTTGGAGCAGCCAGAAGGGTGAGCAGTGTTGGACATTGCCAGGAGCTATTTAAAAGTGCAAAGCCATTTTTCAGTTTGTCTTCTCCAAGTGTCTTTGTTGTCTTTGTGGCGCAGCAAAGAGCCTAAAAATTGTGGCACAGCTTAAGTCTTAATCCTGTATTTCAGCCCTGCTTTGTCTCTTTTTGATTTCTTTAATATTTTTGTGGTGATTAGACTTGATTGCTTTGGTGAGCCCTGATATCTCCCCTCTCTCCCCCACCCCCGCTCTCTTTTTGAGGGGATCAACATGTGTTCTCTTGTGATAGGGGAAGATTTTAATTAATATTTCTATGATCATCCTTAATACCTCTGGTCTGTGTGAAGTGGCTTCTGGAAGAGCTGGATTGCTCCAGAATTTGAGGGATGTTCTCCTCGTTTGTTCACTGAGGTTATTTTTGGAGTGGCCGCTCTCCTTTCAACTCCTCGATAATATTTAACAGCATATTTGCTTCTGCAGTTGTTTGAATTCTGGTTTTTTTAGCTATCTGAGAGACTCTTTGTGGCTTTCTGTTGTGAGGATGCATACAATTGTTTTCACTTGTGGTTTTGTGTCTCTGCAGCTGCAGAATAGTGAGCAATGGAAGGAAAAAACGATACACTGAGAGGACAACTGGCTTTTCAAAGCTCTTTCAAAGGTGTTTTGATTTTAATGGAATATATTATCCAGTCTCATCAGGCACTTTGAAAAATCACACTGTGCCCATGTTGGGAGCTTAATAACCTTTGTAGATCTGATTTTACATCACTTGCTCAGCAAGAGATAGAATATCACTCTCAGCCCTGTATCTGGAGATCAAAACCCAGATTCCAGCTTGATTTAAATTTTCTCTGCTCTCCAGCTTTGGGGAAGTCATTTCATCTCTGTTTCTTCTCCCATCCTTTGCTTATCTTATTTATGTGATTGATTCTCTTTTGAAACACTCTGTTGTGGAGCATCAGCTGCTTCCACCAGTTCTGTCACAGTTCATCAGGCTGGTTCCATCAGCCTGAGCACCTCCCACCTCCCTTGTGCCCATCTCCAAACTGAGACAAAAATTTAGGCTTTAAGTTGTAGGAGAAATCAGCACCTTTTCAGCAATATTATGATTCAGAGACCCAGCTGTGGAAGAAAATACATTTCCTGTGACAGTAATGGCATTACAGTATATACATTCAATTAGATAGAGAATTCATAATTGCTTCAGTTAGAGCTCCAGAAGAGTTTAATATATTAAAAATAATAATAAAAAAATGGAATGTTCAGTATTCTAGTATCATTTTGCAGCAATGAGTGTATTTCACTGGTGGCATTTTCCAGGCATTTTGTGTACAGGGAATGCAAACCCAGGGACATCCTGATGGAGATGGGCTGTGGTGCTGTCAGGACAGGATAAAACACCTGGAAAACTGTTAGCACTGGTTCAATCCCTCCAGATTGTTCCCATGCTCACACTGAGGGAGACCCTTCCCCCAAGGTGGGGTGGCTCTCCTGGGTTGCCAGTGCCAAGTTCTTCAGCCAAATGGATCCTTTCTGATGTTCCCTCAAAGAAACAAGAGGTGCAGGGTCAATGTGCTTTGGAAAAATAACATTGTATTTTGCAAACGTCCAAGAAGAGAAATAGGACAAACTTTAGGAACACTTGAATTGGGAATTCCTTTCTGATAAGCTGTGACTACAATGCTCTAGTAGGAATTCCAAGCAATGGCTCTGCAGACATGGTAGAGATCCTTGTGAGGAGCAGAATGAAGCAAAGACCTGCAGCAGTTGTATAGGATGTAAAATGTTGCACTAAAAGAAGGTTTGCATTCAGGAAATTCTGTAATGCTCTATATTTTCTTCCCATAGTGTTTCTCCAACAGAACATATTAGAGATAAAACATGTCTAATGAAAACAGACCCCTGTCTTAAAATAAAAGCAAAGACACTTTGTCTTCAGGGCTTTAGCCTTTCCAAAGTCCATGCACTGAACATGAGCTGACAGGAGAGATGTTCAGTGTCTCTGTCCTTCCAAGTCAGAACTGCTTGGCTTTCACTTGGGAACATCCCAGGAAAAGGCACGTGGAGAAAAGGGATGTGGCAGTGCCAGAGAAGGAAACAACATGAGAGGAATAAAGTGGATCTTTTTAAAGGAAATGGAACCTGATTTTTGAGATGGATGCATTAGCAAGGCAAAGCCTCTGGAATATGATTATAGGATACTTATAGAATGGCTAATTAACCCCTTCCCACCCAGATTCTGCCTCTGAAGGGGAAGGTAACAGCTCCCTTGGCAGGTGATGGGGCTGCTTTTGCCATCACCTGGGCATCCTGCTGTGGGCATTGATACTCTGCCATCAGGCCCCTGAGATGGAATTGGGCTGCCCTGGTACAGACAGGGCATTTTGGTTTGGTACCCTCTCCCTCCATCTCTTCTTGAGCCATATAAAAATTAGCTCATGTTTTATTAATATCCTTAAATCAGGGAAATTTAATTGTAATTAGTTTCTGTTTGTCTGGATTATTGTCTTCTCTGAGCTTTGTCAGGTCATTGCATAAAATTTTTACTACAACCTTTCACTATGAAGATACTTTCTATTCTACTTCTTATGACCCAGAGGTGGCTGATTTAGTTTTTTTTTTCTTACCAGGAAATTGCCTACTTGACCAATCTTTAAGTCTGTCAATCCACACTTAAAAACTGATGATAAATAAACCTAACAAGTATCCTCAATAATAATTCTAATAAAACTAGAAGTAAATAAAGCCCCCAGTGGTCTGTACCTATGGACAGCTCAGGTCTCTGAGATGGGGGACAGTCCTTGGGATGGGACAATATTCCTTTGAAGGTGGGGATGAAGAACAGAAACCAAAAACATCCTTTGAAATAACTGGAAGAATCCTGTGAGAAACATTCCTATCAGCAGCACATTGGAAATTAAAATTAGGAGGCAGGTAATGGCTAAATAGCCTGTCTTAGACTGTAAAAAGAATTAAGTCTTAAAAAGTATTCCAGATTTATCTATGAAAAACTTCCAATTTGTGGTGTAATTTTATGTGGGCCATTGGCTGGCTGCAAAGCAAAAATAGACATTTCTATGCAGAGGAGGAAGGTGGCTGTCCAGAATCATCTCACCAAAAGCAATAAATGAATGAAAACAACTGTTCTGTGAAGGGAAACCTTTGAAATTACCTTAATGGTAAGAAGGAGACTGGTGATATTTTCATATAAATGTTATTGGTGACTGCAGAGTGGAAAGGACTCTATAGAGAATAAAGCCAGAGTGTTTAAACCAGATTTGCACAACTTTAAATAAGGTTTCTGAATTTCTGGTTATATCATTGTATTTGGGGTGGTGGAAGTTGATATGGATATGGTGAGGAGAATTGGATGGGAGGTCAAGAAATCCATTTTGAGAAGAAAGAATGGTTTGGGTTGGAAGGGACCTTAAAGAGCCCCTCGTTTCAAACCCCCATGACCAGAATTCCATTTAAATTTCAAGTTGGAACGCTGAAAACACAGCAAGTTTTCACCAAATAAACAGCTCCAGAGCTCTGCAGGCTGGTTTTTATGAATTTGTCCAAACCTGTCTTTATCCTTAGCACTTGTCCTTAGAGCTGCATTGTTATAGTCAGGCAGGAACTTGGACCCTTTCTGAACATGCCAACACAATCTCTTGGAATCAAAAGAATTAACTCAGTGTCTTTCACACATCAATCAAGTTTCAGTTAAAACCAGATAGGCTTTCCTGCCCTGTGTGTTGAGAGACTGAAACCTCACTCTGACAGTGAGGCACCATCACATTTTCCACCTGCTTTTACTGCCTCTTCAAACTGCCAATATTGTCCTTTACTCAAGTGTTTTTCTCACTTGCATGTGTTGGGCTTTTGTAAATAACAATTTCCTTCTGTTGTTATTTTGTAGGCACTAGGGATTTTTTTTTTTTGTGGTTTTTATTTGTTTGTTTTGTGGAGGAGCAAGATAAGATATAAGACAGTTTCTTTCACAAAGTAGTCATATAAAGATAGATGGTCATAATTTCAGTGCTTCAGGCATTTATTTTGAAAACATTTCAGAAGAATGGGTTTAAAAGGAGCTGGGGAGTTAACCCATAATGCTTAGGACAGGCCTGAAAATTATTGTGCAAAGATTAATAAAATAAAATCCTCAAATCATCTTAATAAAATTAAGTAGAGATCATGTTCCTCTGGACCTGCCATGCCAAATTTTTTGGACAGTTGGTCTCAGATGGACTGGACTTGGCAAAGATAAAGCAAATCTATTTCTGTCGTTAATAAGAATCTCCAATTCTTTTCCTAATCTATTCTAGTCTAGGGAAAAAAAAAAAAAACACCACCCAAAACCCCAGTGTTAGATCAGCCTTTGTTTCAAATGACTTACAACTTTGATAAAACAGCTGAAATAGTTTGAGTTTTTTTAATTTAGCAAAGACTTTGTTCTTTCCAGTGAACAGAATAGTCACTTGATACTGAGAGATAGATTAAGAGCAAATTATCTTGAATTTGAAAATTAATTTGTTGGAATTTCACAGAGAAATATTACTATTCTTTCACTTCCCAAAGCAATTACCAACGTTCTGATGAGTCAACACTTACCAAGATAAAGTGTCCAGCTCCAAAGTCCTCAGCACAGGATTGACATGGACCTGTTGGTCCAGAGAAAGCCAAAAAAAGGATCAGGGGGCTGGAGCACCTCCCCTATAAGACCAGGCTGAGGGGGCTGAGTTGTGCAACTTGCAGGAGAGAAGGCAGAGGCACCAGGAAGTCCTCAGAGCCCCTTCCAGTGCCTAAAGGGGGTTCCAGGAGGGCTGAGGACAAGCATTTCAGCAGGGCCTATTTGGTAGGACAAGGAGCAGTGGGTTTAAGCCAAGGGAGGATAGACTTAGACTAGATATAAGGAAAAGAGGATTACAATAAGGGTGGTAAAACACTGGCCTGGGTTGCCCAGAGAAGTGGTGGATGTTCCACTCCTGGAAACAGGCCAGGTTGGATGGGGATTGGAGTAACCTGTTCTGGGGGAAGGTGTCCCTGCCCATGGCAGGGGAGTTGGACAGAAAGTTCTTTAAGGTCCCTCCCAAACCAAACGATTTTATGATTCATTTTGTCAGCAGTTTCCAACTGTAGCTAAAACTGGATCTGCCTTCAGTGTAGCTCAGGAACAAGACTCT
>JAWWEV010000022.1:17107295-17129553 GCA_035583235.1 Hafferia zeledoni
ATGATCCTTGTGGGTCCTTCCAACTCAGAATAGTCTGTGAGTCTGTGATTCTCTGCAGTAAAAACAAACAAACAAAAAGTTAGAAATAAAAGCTTAATTTAGGTTCACTTTGTTTTAGGCATCTCTTGAATCAACAGGGACAACCCCTAGGATATGATTAAGATTCAAACCAAATAACATGTACAAGTTCTGTTCAGAGTGGGAATTGCACCTTTTTTCTGCAAGTTCAGCTGCTGGAAGGGTCATTTTTGTTTGTTTATACAGCACGAGTCTGGTGTAGAATTTGAGTAAAGAAAGAACATGTAGCAGAAACTGTTAAATGCTGTGCCACAGCCTGGAATTAGCAGTCAAAGACTAATTATTGTTTGGGTGCACGGGGTGCATAAGGGATGGGACCTGCCTTGAGAGAGGGAGATGAGCCAGTGAAAGACTTGCAGGAGCTCAGTCACAGCCAGAGCTCAGATACCCCCAGGAGGAGCAAACACTGCAAAGCCTGAGCAGTTTGTCACCACTTTCTGTTCCTGAAATATTGGATTTGGGGGCTGTGAATCTCCTAAAGTGCATCCCCCTGCTCTGTGGTCCAGGAATGTGGGTCTGAATGGGCATGACAAGAAGGTGCTGCAGTTCAGATGAAACTGGACTAAAGTTGGTGCCTTGATCTGATTAGACACTCGCACTGTGCTACAACTACTGACTGGCTGGGCAAAGGAGTCTGTGCCATTAATTAGCAATGTGTTCCCAGTTAATTATGAAACCCTTGTTACAACATGGGGGGAATTGGAATGGGACAGTCTAAGGAAGTTCTCTTTGAATTCTGAATAAGCAATCAATATCTGAAATAAATTAAGAGTGTACTGGAGAGCTGCAATAAAACAGTCAGGGTTCACTTGCAGTCCTGCTCTCAAATATGGAACATGTTTCTTGTTTGAGTGAAAAGATCATCAATATGTTCACCCCATGCCTGTCATAAGTGAGGTAAAGAAAGATTTTACCTTCAAATTTTAACCTAAGGAGCAGCTCATAAAGCATTTCATACCTACAGTTTTCAAACGTGGGGAGCTCTATGTGAAAATGCAAAATTCACCAAAGAGGCTTCGTTGAAGACCTGAATCAAACCCATTCCCTGAAAGAATCTTCTACTGAAAATAAAAATTACTCCAAAAGGTGTCTTGATTTGTCTTGATGTTCACTGGATCAAAGTGTAAATGTCCATGGATTTTAACAATTCAGTGGTCAGAGATGCATAAATAGGGAGAGAAAGATGGAGATCTACTGGACTTTGAAACTTGTCTGAAGGATTTTGAGGCCTTTTTAAGGCTTCAAATGATTTTATTGTCTTGCTTTAAATTATTCATTACAGGATTCCTGTGTATTTTTCTGTTGGGCCATAATTTCATTAGTCACAAACCCAATGGTATTCTCTACTGACTTTCCATTTATTTATTGACTCTAAAATTAAAATTAGATGTTGTCCATTCATCAGAAATACCAGAGAATTACTGATAAACAAATCTTGGAGAGAGTCAGCATCAAAAGTTTAAATATATTACTCTTAACTTAAAAAAAAAAAAGAATATTTATGTTGGACTTTCTTGGCATTGCTGTAAGACAGATTTTTGAGCTTTTTTATTGTTTTACAAAGTGACTTTTTTTTTCCTTAGTGGTTTGAAGGTTTGATTCCTTAATTAGGGGAAAAAATAGAAATTGCAGGGAAACGTGCCAAGGACCCTCCTAACTCTGCCATTGGAAATTGATAGAAGCAGAAATAAACTGAAGAAAACATGGGAAAAGTGTGTAATTTTTGATTTATTAAATTTCTGTATGAATAATTAAAGGCTCTTTTGTGCAGAGTCCTGGGGAGGATGGATTTTGGTGAGACTTAAATAGATTTTCTGTGTTCCAAAGGCCAATACAATGTTTTTGTGTGGGACTTTTGCACTCACAGTTAAACAGCACTGCTGATTTGGACACCTCCAATTTATGTGTCACCACTTTGCTGGAGAGGCAAATACCTGCCCATAATTACTGAGAACAGAAACTGCATTACACAGACAGCTTTTCATCTGAATTTCCAGCCAGGGCTTGCCAGATCTTATAATTAATGATAAAAATATGTGAGTACTCGGTGATATAGCTGCATATTTCTTTCCTGATATGTCTTTCCTGGAGAAATTTAATAATGTAGTTAGTTACAGGAAATTAGCTCTTTTCAGGGAAAATTATCACAGTCCTGAAAATAGCCCAGAGCCAACTTCAACAAAAGTACACTCAGATGTGCTTAAAATGACCAGAGGTGTGCTCAGATTTCTCTTGGATCTTTTCCTGGATGAGCTGCAAACTTGGAGGTTGTTTATTAAAAATAAATATAGAAAGAAAGACAGAATGAAAGATGAAGGGAAGGAAAGGAAAGGAAGAGGAAGGAAAGGAAAGGAAAAAGGAAAGGAAAGGAAAAAGGAAAGGGAAAAGGAAAGGAAAAGAAAGGAAAGGAAAGGGGAGGGAAAAAAAAGGAAAAGGAAAAAAAGAAAAGGAAAGGGAAAAATTTGCTTTTTGTTTTTTAATTTTTGACATCTCTAATTTCTGTATCAGACTAAGGTCAGCATATACATACACACACACACACACACACACACACACAGACACACACACACACATATATATATATGTGTGCAGGAAAATAAGAGCTGAGCCTGATGGCAATTTTTCACTGACTGTAATGGGTTTTGTGTTAACTGTACTGCTGATTTCTCAGGTTTCTGTTCTCTGAGTTATGGCCCAGTTTATTCCTATAGGTCCCTGACCTCTCCAGCTGCCAGGTTTAGGATCTGTGTCTGCTGCAGCCTCCCCTCAGCACAGCAATGAGGGAGACTGTGATCCTATGGATTCCATAGGCAGCAGCACTTGGTTGTCTCACTCTTGAAAGGTTGGGAAGTGAGGGCTGGGTAAATGAACTTGGCATCCATCTCTTCTCCCTTGCTGGAGGCACTCAAAGGAAATTATTTTAAACACTTTTGACATTATGTGACTTAGAACAATATGCTGCAAACCCAGTGGGGCAGAACCTTTCACTGCAGTGCTTGGGAAAACTGCTGGAGAATTGCATTTCCAAAAAGCACCTTGTGTTCTGTGCTGCACAACAACCTGGATCCATTGAGTTCCAACCACAGAGCCTGCACTGCCACAGGTCCAGGAATAAAGGGACGCTTGAAGACAGTTAGAGAGGAAGCAGAAGGAATTAAGAATAGCCAAGAGGCTTCCTCAGTATCATAAAATAAAATAAAAAAAAAATAGATTGGAATGAGACTGTGGCCTAGGAAGCCTCTGAGTCAAGGGAAGCAAAAGAACACAGAAAATTTGGAAAACCAAGCCTGTTTAACACATCTTTCCCTGGTCCTTCCCTGCTGGAGATGGGATGCTCAGTTTGGGTATGACAGGTTTGAAGTTCCTTTGCTTACAAATGTGAGCAGTTCTGGGCATACTTTACAATTTGCTGATGGCAAACTTTCAGCAACATTTTCTTGGGATTAATCATCTCCATTTCAGCAAAAACATCCTCGCTGCCTGTTGTAATCTGGGCTGTAGCTGGAACAGGGCTGAACTAGGTGGAAACATCTGTAATGTCAATATTTAAACTGCCAAGCAGAAGCCAAGCAAAAGCCTGGCTCATTATGCACAGCTGCTTGTATATCCCAGGAGGAATTTTTCCTCCTATCTGTGTGGAATAAAATACAGCTGTACATGAATGTGGGTATTGTGTGGATGGATGGATGGATATTTATATATATATATATATATATAGCACAGAGATGAGCATATGTAGACACAATTCCTGATCTGATCCTTTAGTAGGGATCCTGATGTGTTTTACTTACTGTGTTTGTCCATGATGGAAAGAAAAGCTGTGTGTTTATTAATAATATATTTCCTTATGGCAGACAAAGGTGCCCAGCCTGTCTAACCTGCCTGTGTTTGTGGGCAGAAGTTGAGAGGAGGAACCCATTAAAGTAATAACCAGTAATTAACAGGTGTCCGTGTATGCAAGAGTACACCTTGAGGAAATTAAACTAATCTCAGGTGTGGTAATTAGCAGTTCCCTCACACTGAGTGTGGTGGGAGTGTTGGAAGCAGGAGCCTGCAGCTCCCTCCAGGCTTCAATTAGTCTGGATTTGCAGCAGAAGGAGTTAAAGCCAGAAAAGGCTCCAGACCCACTGAGGTGCTTAGGTCAGAATTACTGGTTTGGCAATGGTGAGTCACCTCCTCAGCCCCAGACAGAAAATTCCCTCTCACGTCCTTCCCACTGCACAGTGACTTGTGTGCTCTCTGTCCCTCCTGCTAAAATGAGCTTTCATCTCCTTTTCTGCAGTTACACACTTGACACACCAAAAATCAGTCTAATGGCCAGATCGGTGTTAATGCCTCATGTTAAAGGTTGTAAAAGCATTATGGTCTCTCTTCCTTGGACAATTTATGTAGCAAAGTGCTCATACTCCCCTGCACAGAGCATGGAAGCACTGATGGTTAGTGCTTTGGGCTCTTTTTGCATTATAGCCCAGGTTCATTAAATAAAAATAAGCATGTTTCTTAATTACAGAACAAATGAATTTTTTAAAAAATCCTCGGGTCCCTGCTGGGTACTGCAAAGCAAGGGCTCAAATGAGTTTGTGTAATTCAGTATCTAATTGTTTGCAAAGGGCAATTTATGCACTAATATATTTACCCGTAGCTTTTGCACCTGTTTTCTACATCTCCTTCTGTCCTCCCAGAAAAGAGGAGGAGCCTTAAAGCTCCAAGCACTTTGGACATGTGAGACAACCTCATCCATGCAATCCATTACTTGAAAGGCAGTCAGAACCCACCCCACTGCATTTCACCCAGACCCTTTAGAGTGCATGAAAAGGCTGGTAAAGCCCCACAAATGCCAGAAATATGTCTGATTTGGGCAGTGGTGGCAGCAGATGCAGCAGCTGAAGCCCTTTCTCTCCTCACAGGGTTGAGTTTCCAGGTGTTGTAACAATGGGATATAATTTCCTCTGGCAGTAATTCCATAGTGTGGCCACAGCTCCAAGTGCCCAATGGAAAAATCTTGGGAATTATCAGTGCAGGAAGGATCTACCTCATGGGCAGTGCCAGGATATGCCATCAGGCAGCCCATCCTTCCTTGGCTATGGAAGAGATCCATGGCTGGATGGAGAACTGCCCCCTGCACTGTGGCAGGATTAGTTATCCCCTTGCAGGATAATTGGGTTAATTTCCCTAATTTCATTGGAAAGCTTTTATCAAATAGTGTATTTTAAAAGAAAAACAGAGAGAAAAGAGGTGCTGTTTTTCAACTGTGGGTTCATGTTTTTCTTGACTTTTTTCCTCTAATTTCTCCCTTTATTTCCTGCCCTCCCACTCTCTCTTTTCCCACCATTAAATGTCGTGCTCGGGGTCTGAACTTCAGTCTGTAATCCCATGAATTCAAAGGAAGGTTTCACATCACATTTGGAAGAGTGAAAGCAATTGCAGTAGGAGAGCAAATCACAGTGAGAATGACCCAACAGCAAAAAATAAACAGAAGAAATAATGATGGGGGATCTGGTTTTATGGTCTGAGAAGTTTGGGGGCTTTATGGAAATAGTCACAATAGTTCACGTGGCTTTCATGTATTGACCCCAACTTCTAGAAAATGTAGCTCTTTGGTTTCTTTATTCACTTTCCATCTGATAAATACAGAAAATGTCACCTTTGCACCCACACTGACACTTTTTTCTGTGTGGCAGTTTGCCTTGGCTATCCACTGAAAATAGATGGGAAATTACATTTATTTTTAGAAATGGAGCCCTCCTGGTGAGCACCACTAACATGCTCTAAAGCAAGGAAGAGTTTTTTTCTTTTTTTAATGGCCCATTTATACACAAAGGATATTCTAGTAAGGCTGAAAAGCTTATTATTGGGTTTCTTGAAGAGGGGACAAGGTTGCTGTCTGCTTGTGTGTGCTGGCTGAGGTGAAGTCACACTGAGGAGATGTGAAGGTTGAAGGGGAACTGTCACAGTGGTGCTCAGTTCTTGCTTCCCATCCATCTTCTGCTGGTGGGAAACTCCCAGTGGAGATGTCATTTAAATACGGATCTAAGCAAATATTAGCAGGTCCATATTCAAAATTTAAATGTGTGGGATATCCTTTGCATGGGAACTGTATGACCTCAGGTTCATGTTTTCAGTTTGGGACAAGTGAACACTGAGAAGGCAAACTAAATCTTGATTCCAAAGTACAAGTGAAAAATAATTTAATTATAGTATTTTAACTGATTTTTCCACAAACCTTACTAATATACTTACAAACCACTTGCAGCACCATGGACAGGGCCATGTGCTAAGATTTATGTTAATGAAAACAGTGAGTATTTTCTTGGATAGTTCTGTCCCAGCTCCAAATCTGTTCTTTACCAGTGTGGTTATACTGATGTTCTGTTCTAAAACTTCTGTTCTTAAAGTAGTACTGTATTTGATAATTGTTTTGAGAAATAGGATTGATATAAAAATGTAATTATCTCTAAAATAAGAATATTTGCCATGCAAACTTTATGCCAGCACCTCAGGGAGAGGAGGTGTCACTCTTGGGTGACAGGTAGGAATTTCCTCGTGGAATATCTGAGAGGAAAGCAGAATATCATGTTTACTATAAGAGTAAAGAGCACAGTCTATTTTTAATATCATCTCACTTTAATCATCAAAAGCATTGTCAGGAGCCTTGGCAGGGAAATTTATTTTTAACAAGGTTTTGAAATCGAGAGACACACCTCAAGACAAAGATGCTTTAATTAATGAAATAATTTATGATGCACTGCAGGGCTTGTCCATGGGGTCATATGATTACTCATTCAATTAATATATATTAGGAATTTTCTTCCAGTCTCCTTGAGGGTGTAATTTTATTAAGCACACAAGGAAACAGTATTTCTTGGCCTCGCTGCTTTAGGCTTTAAGAGGGCAGAGTGTGCTTGATCTCACAGGGGGAGATAAGAGATGTTTTACCCAGACTGGTGGGAGGAAAAAAACTCAAATCAAAATGAACCAAACAAAAAAGTAGCGACCAACACCCACCCCCCCTCCCCACCCCCCACTCTGCACATTCAGTTGGTCAAACCTCTTTTCCTTTTCTCAGCTGAAGATGTGTTATTTATTTCTCCAAGCCTCAGTCTCTCATCTACAGTGACAACCATCTCCTTTGGGCTTTGAAAATATTGCCAGTCTCAGTTTGTTTTTACAATCTGAGTTTCATGATGTTTGATTAAAAAAAAAGCTCTTGAACAGTCATTCTCTTTTACCACTGGCAGTTATAAATACAGTATCCTGCTTTAAAGCAGGTTTAAATTTTTAAAGGAGTGCTATTTAAAAGTTTCTTATCTGTCATTTCTTGCCATCAACCCTGTACCTGAGAAGTTTGAAAGGCACCTGAAGTTAAAGGGAGTGTTAATGAAAGATCTCTTTGTGTTTTCGTGTTGAATGACAATTCTTTGTGTCAGCTGAGACTGGCATATTGTGAAATCACTGGATGCAGGAATGTCAACAGAATTCCTGCTAAAAACCTGTGTACCACAAATCCGAGTCTTCACAGAGGAACTTTGCAGCAATCCCTTTTTAGCACAGAAAAAAATCATTCCTGTTCCATCACCACCTCTTTGATTTGGAATGTGGAGATAATGCGGGCCTGGGTTTGTTGATAAAACACCCACAAATTTCAGCAGGGCAGCAGCTGCTTCTGTACAGGAGTTTGCTTTCCAAATAATTCATTACCTTCTTTTTCTTTTCTGTTTTATTGCATGAACCATTAATTAATGTCATTGATCCAGAGGGCTGAACATTTTAACACCTGCAGCACCTTTGCTGGGAGGCTTCCCAGCCAAATCCTTCTACCCAAAGCTCTCTGGGAATTCTCTGATTCAGCACCAAGGTAGCATTTTTTACTCTTCAAAAAGTTCTCCTCTGGGGCAGAGCACCAATTATAAAAATGCAATCACAGCAGTTGCAGGATATTAAAATAAATCTTACACAGTGGCATATAATAGCAAATCAAACTATTAAACAATATAGAGTTTCTTCCTATGTGCAGAAGCAGGTTCTCAGTCCCTCAGGCTGTACAAGGGCTGCAGTCAGAGGAGCTGGAAACCTGTGCAGGATTGGGCTGGTATGGGGTGAGCCCTTGGATTCCCAGTCATGGAATGGTTTGGGTTGGAAGGGAATTAAAGCTCATCCCATCCTACCCCTGCCATGGGCAGAGACACCTTCCACTGTCCCAGGTTGCTCCAAGCCCCGTCCAACCTGGCCTTGGACACTCCCAGGGATGGGGCAGCCACAGCTTCTCTGGGCACCTGTGCCAGGACCTGCCCACCCTCCCAGGGAAGGATTTCTTCCTATCTCTAATCTAACCCTGCCCTCCTTCAGTTTAAAACCACTGTCCCTTGTCCTCTCACTCTCTGCTGATATAAAAAGTCCCTCCTTTTTGTAAAATGCAGCCAGGATGAGTGTCAGAGGATGAGCATCCTCCTGATGTGTCTCAATTGAACTTGCTGTGGATTCTTCCACTAAGACATGTCAGTTCATTGTTTTAAGGCAGAAAAAGACTATTTAGGCACTTGGTATCTGGGATCAACATTCCACTTAATACAGTAACTCCAGTTCCAGCAGCCACTAAACAAAAGTGGTTTGAGGTTTTCATCTGACAAATTCTGCAATAATTATGTGAATAACTGGGAAGAATATTCAGACAAATCCTGTTTGAGAGAAAGCTCATATCCTAAAGCCACTCTGAGAATTTCTACTAATTAAAGAGTGGCCAGACACTAAATAAGTAGTTGTATAAACAAATAAAAAAAATAAATAGAAGTAACACTAAAATAATGTAATTAAGTTAATGGGGGGAACAGAGATGCTAAAATGCCTCTGGTGTGGCTACAAGTGAATGGATTTTGCACTGCCCACCATCACTGCTCTACAGTGGCAGTAAAACAAAGGCAGGTTTAGCAAAACAAATTTGGGGTGTGTTTAACCAATGTCTATTCTGTTGTTCTGGTTATGTCAACTTTGTGTGCAGATGGGAGGAGTGACCCCCAAATCTGGTTGGCCAAAACTCAGCATAGGAACTCAGTTTCCAACTGTGGAAACCAAAATCCATGGAGACACATCAGCATTTCTTAACAGACAGTGTAATGGCTCATGAAATTGCATATATTACTCTTTGGATGCACTTGCAAGCATTGTTTTGCAAACTTCTTGCTTTTTAATTTAACCAGTTTTGCCTTCTTGATTTTAAGCTGAACTCCATCACAGTTTCTGTTAGCAAAAAAACTACAGCCCTCCAAATAATTATGAGACAAAAAGACTGACGTGCCCCTTGGGCTTGTTGTAATCTTGCTTATTTGGCAGTTTCAGTGGGGAGGTTACACTTGCAGCAGTTGGTGGATGCTGCAGGCTCAGGGAAAAAGAACTGGAGAATTGAAAATTTGATCGTCCTTTTTTTTAGCCAGGGAACAAAAGTTAATAGTGTAACTTTTCCAATTTCATACGGGAAAGGTTTGCCTTTGCTAGTTAAGATAATATAGTTTATCCATGCTTTGGGCTCTTATTTTCTCATTGCTACAGCTGTATCCAAGAAAGTCAAAATTATCAGCTCCAGGCTTCATTGCTATTGAATAAAGTTTTAGTCATTTTTCTTTCCTTTTTTTAAATTTTTTTTCCTCCCAACTGAAGGATTTTTTTTTTTTTTTTTAAGAGGTGAAGGAAACAAGGCTTTTGCTTTTCTCCTCTTGCTGATTCCCATATTTATCAGTCAGTTCTTTGACAGACAGGTCCTCAAACTGGAAAGTGTAAGGGAAGGGCATCAAGATTCCAGATGTTTTCCTCACTCTGTGAATTAAAACAGCGACTCCAGAGTTATTATCAGCCACTTCAAAGCAGTGTGAGGAGATGGGTGATGCTGAGCTCGGAGCAGCCCCAGAGCTGCTGTTGTGCCACCCCCTGCCAGGCACTGCAGTTTGCAAACCTTTCTCCAAGAACCTTCCCTCAGAGTGCTCTGAATGTAGAGGGTTTTTTTCTAAATGCAACTAAATCAAATTTTCTGGTAGAGTTGAGGCTTGTTTCCTCCGAGCTCACCCAGGGGGGGATGTTCTCCCTCCCAGGCTGGAGCAGGAACTCTGTTCATTCCCACCATGGCTCTATAGCAAATATATTTTGCCATAAAAAATGGTGTGATGTTGACTCAGGACTGGTGAGACTGGACGTGGCACTCAGTGCCATGATCTGGCAATCAAAGTGGGGCTGGATTAAGGGTTGGACTTGATGATCTCAGAGGTCTCTTCCAACCCAACTGATTCTGTGATTCTATGACTGGTACATCCTTGTATTACTTTGGTGTGTCCTGAGGGTTTTAAACACTGTGTGCTCCAGTAGAGGAAAAATATCTTCCAAAACTTAGGGATTTTAGCATTTTCCTAAGCATGTCTGTGAGCATGGGCTGTGGGGATGCTGCTTAAATACCTCAAAATTTGCTTGGACTGCAGAAGCCGAAGAAGTGAAAGCATAAAATAACATTAATTAAGGGAAACGAAATGAAGTAAAGATTTCTCTGTTATTGTAGCTTTTCTCTTGCAAATCTGCTCTACTTTAGCTGTGGGCTAGTCCCTCGTAGGTCCAGACATTACAGCCTGTTGAATGCTAAGTAGGTGGTGTGGACCAATATTAATGAGGCTCTGAGCAGCAAACTCCTCATTGCTGCAGCCAAAGGGAGAAAAGGAGGGTGTTTCATGGCTTGCTGCTCTGCCTGGGGACTCCACATTTACATATGGCCTAAAACTGCTGATCAGAGCTAATCTCCCTGATCATTATAGCTGGGAGAAAGGTTTAATATTCAGGATGTTCTGAAGGTTTGGAGTTTTTTTCTCTAAACAAAAATAGGCTGCATGAAAGTGGGCCATTGGCAAGGCAGGACTGTGTGCTGCTGCCAGGAATTTCAATGGTCTGGTGCTGAGCAGGACTTGTGCTCCAGTCCAACTTTTTGCACTTTTCTTCTCAGATACTTGCTCAGTTTATTTTGTTTCCTTAAGGCTGCACTAAAGCACACTTTTTGCCCAGACTGATCTGAAGGGTCTTCAGAGATGGGTCTTGGCAGCAGACCTGGCTCTTGTGACTGCCATGAGATGTCCCTAAACCCTCCTCTCCTTGACCATTTTCCTGGAGGGATGTGTCCCTTTGCAGCTGGGAATATCACCTTCCTTTCTATTAGTGCATGGAAACCAGAGGCCCACAGCTTTTGGAGTGGAGAATCCTCCCATCTCCTCACTATTATTTAGAAGGTTTGTAATTTAATTAGCAGCTTTTCTCTTTCATTCTTTATGATCCTGGGCCAAAGACAACTGTGAGCTGAAGGGAAAGTGCCAGCTGAGAGTTGTGCCTTCCTTCCAGCTCTCTATGCTGCATCCCCACAATTCTCATTTATGGCAAATTTCAGAGAAAACCAGAACCAGTCACTTCCCTCCTAAATGATGTCCTGTGAGCAGCAGGATTTATTCTGTGGATCCACTCAGGTTTCATCCATAGCTGCATTTACAGGTCCCCTGCAGACTTGGTCCAGCTTCTACCAATATGTGGCATTTGCTTTTAGCCAGTAGCTAAAAAATAACATCTTTCCTCTTGGCTTTATAGTACAAAGGGGGAGAGACTTTTGAGAAATGAAAGTTGTGGACAAAACCTACAGCTGCAAATACTGAAAAGAGCTGCTTAAGGACAGTGGACTGAGAAGCATCTTGGCCTCTTCTGCATCACGTGCTGGGTGTTTTCTCATGTGTTAAACTGCAAACCCCAGAAGTTGCATTTTTTAGCTTTATTGTTGTTTAATTTATTTCTTCAAGAGTACAAATTTCTTGGGTTTTCTTTTTTTTTTTTTTAATTATGTGTAAGAATTTTTTTCTCAGGGAGTGTCTTAGATATATGAAGTGGCTTTGTTAGTCTCAGCTTTGATGTGATTTGCCACCTTGTTGGTAATACCTGTGACAAGGTAAGAACTTTATTGCCCATAAGCAGCCAAGCAATGAATATTTCTATGTGTTGGTTGATGGCACTTTTTGAAATACTTCCTTGCTCATGTAAACACATGTGCAGTGTCTGCAAATCACCATTGGGAACAGTCCCATGAGAGATGAGATACTGGGTCCTAATTTCTCCTGAAGTTTGCTGAGCACTTAGGGCTTTGTATGTCTATTTTTAAGCACACTTGAGCTTTTTAGACCAGTCTGACATTCAGAAGTTCTTATTCCTATTTTGACTTTTCCAGTTAATTTTCAAGAACATAAATTCTTGCTTGCTAATTAATTTTTTTGCATGGTTGGAAATGGCTGCCACAGCTGGCAACTGCAAGTTGCTATGGAGATCTTTTCTGTAGGTTTTAAAAGGTGAATGAGCATGTTTAGATCTACTCATCACGTCCCTGAAGTGTGTATTTATATTCACACCTTAATTCATAAATTCCCACTGCGTGGCTGAGATTTAGTATTTATTATAGTTAAAGAAAAGGGTTATATTTCTCATTTTGTATGTTCCTTTCAGAGCTGGACAAATAACTCTGCATTATCTGCAGCAGGTTTTAAAGTTATTATGAAAATTATTAGGAAAGTTACCTCTTTACAGGTCAAACAATTCATTTATTATTTAGGATGTTAACAGAGATGGTTGGCAAAAAGTCCATCAGCTGTGGGTGGTTCTAAGAGAAAGCAGGCAGGGAAATTCTGTCTGTCCTTCTGCCCCAGGTCAGCAAAGAGCCTCTGCAGTGTCAGACTCCTGGAGCAGTTTCCTTTCAGGAGATTAAATGAGTTCCTACTTTGCAGTGAGATGGAGAACCATAAACTCCTCCCTCATGTTCCCAGACAGCTGCTGTTCATTTGTTATTTATTACCTCCCATTTAGCCATCCTGGAAATTCAGTGCCCTGTCAGGAAACAGAAATATTGCCAAGATTTATAATATGAGAGTTTCAAGTTAATCCATATTTTTCTTAAAAGTTTAGTTCTATAAGCAAGAGAATGCATCAGAATAAAAACTCACCATGTTTCAAAGTCACAGAGAAAAGTTTAAAAATACCACCCAAATTAACCCAGGAGACTAAAGAATTAAATTGATTTTAATACTCCTGTTTATTAATAAATTTTCATCTCCTGGTTTTGGTGTCAGACTCTGGATACACAAAGCTGAGTGTTACTGGGACAAGTAATTTCACACATCAAGTAAAGCACAAAATTAATGGCATGGAAGGCTCAGTCAGGAGATGTTTTGGGATATTCCTCATGTTCCCCAGGGAAATGCAAACAAGGAGAAGCCTTTGGGATGCTGCAGCTTCCCTTGGTGCCCGATTCCCCCATCCTGCCCAGCTGCCAGGGTGGCACTGTGTTTGTAACAAGGGTTCACAGGGCACTGAAAAGCTGCCCCAGGGCCCTGCTGGGAATGGAATATGTCAGTGAGATGATGGAAGTTAATGGCATTGACACTGAAACCTCAGTCTCTTCTTTGACACTCCTGCATATACTGATTTTTTTTTTTTTTTTTTTTTTTTGTTTTTTTTTTAAATTGTGCATTTCAAAGCTGAAAGAAGTCAACGTGTCATATTGGCTTCAAATACAGTTTTCTGTTCTGGGTAACTTTATGAACCCAGCAGTGAAAAGGAATATTTAACACTGTAGCCTTCAAGAGAACACTTCCATATTAAACTCCTGCTTTGCCTTTCCTACCTGTGCCTGAAAATCACTGCTCAGTGCAGAGGGGAAAGGAAAGCCAAGCATTGTTTCTCTGCTATCAGTCCTGTCACCCTGTGAACTAAACCAGAAACCTTTGAGATTTATCAGCCCAAACACATCAGGAGAGCTCCAGTCAAGAGGAGTCTCAACTCTTTCAACAGTGACAAGAAAGGTGTATAGAAAAGGGGTAATTAAGGGATTTTTAAGCAGCTGTAGAATGTTCTGAGTTGTAAAGTGTTCATGTTATATTTTATTATATTACTACAAGTCACCTCTCCAAGAATCTCCCTCATGTTGCTGCAATATTAGAAGGAATGAAATGCGGAGTGCTCAGAATTCCTTAGTCCTCCAGTGTTCAAGGCTACATTAATATTTACATTATGCAAATTATTTGTTAAATGCTGATAATGTTGAACCCAGTGTTCTCTTTAGAACATTTCTTATACAGAGCAAGCAGAATTTTACAAAAATATACAGGGAATACATAATTCTCTGTAATTACTGGAGAAAGATGCCATCCTTTCAGTGTGATATTGTGGGAGTTTTGCTGTCACTGGAAGCTGTGGTTGGTCACAACATCTTAACTGGGAGCACAACAGGAGGGTCTCGGATTTGCAGCTTTGACACATTGAAACTTTTCACAATTTTTTATCAAATTGCAGCACTGATTTTAACTTAAAACAAAAGAAAAGGGGAGCCAAATAGTCCCCTTCCTTTTTTGAATGCCAGATTTGTGAAGTTATCAAATATTTTTTGAATATGAAAGGGAAAATCATCAGTGTTAGTTCAAATATAAGAAGTATTTCTATGCACCCATATATTTCTCTAAGTTCTTATATTTCATTATCATTATACATTTTATGGTTGTGAATACTCCTTTTTTTGTTTCACTGATGATAAAACATTCTGTGTTTGTATCCACTGAACAGTCCAAGTCTTACTTTAAGAAGATTAGATTTGGTCTTGACTTGATCTTATTCTGCTTATTGTAGCTTGTGTATGCTTTCAGTTTAAATTTGTTTCTAGCAAATATACTTTAAACACAAAACTATGGTAAAAGGCACGAATGTTCATGCCATAAAAATCACCCAATTCTGCAATGAAAATATAAAAGTCAAAATGAAGTCTTCCTTTCTATAAAAACCCCTTTATATAAGTATCCCAATATGTCAAATGAGTACAAATTGGTGAGTTTATTCCATTTTTTTAATATTGTTTTTGACATTACACCTACATGTTCTGTAGGATAAAGGAAAATGAAATAAAATGAAGAGAAATGGGAAAGAGGAAGAAAATAAGTGGAGTAAATAACACAGCACTGAGATTCAGTTTCCAGATGATCACCCAGCTCCTGTTTTTCTGGTTCTGGTGAAGTAACTTTCAGTATTGGTGATGTAACTTTCAGTCCCTCTGTCTCCAGCAGAAATATTGCAGAATTACCACCCTTCTTGGAGGACAGGTCTTGAGCTCCTTCCTGGGAGATAATGCCCTGTGTTACTTGTGTTTTATACACCATGAAATTAGAAAGGGTCGAGTCTGTTCAGGTTTTTTGCCTTCTGTTAATTAATCTCACCAAGTCTTTCTGGGTGTTTCTCATTATCACAGCTCAAAAGAAAAGGTGGGGAATGCCCCAATGGTTGTTCAGGGTTGACTCCCTTCATTCCATGTGCCCGTGGCTTTGTTTCCTTTGCTCTTTATGTGGCTGCAAATTGTGTCTTGGGGAACTCATTTTATTTAGTGCCAAAGGAGGGGGATGTGAAGGGAAAGGAAAAGGAGTGCAGGGAAGAAACCACGGGGGAACAAGGCCAACAAGACCACTTTTCCTTCACTGCTAAACATTAGTTGAGTTTCCTGCTCAGCATTAACAACCAGCCCCTAAATAACACCAGGGACATTGTTAGTCATTGCTTTGGGTGCACCATGGAGGTCTTGCTTTTTATACTCCATTTTCTGTGTTATTTCATAGAATCACAAAACCACAGAATCAACTGGGTTGGAAGAGACCTCTGAGATCATCAATCCAACCCTTGATCCAACCCCACTTTGATTACCAGGTCATGGCACTCAGTGCCACGTCCCATCTCAAATGCCACAGATCAGTTAATGGCAGACTGGAAACACAACTGAGGCTCTAGCTGGGGATGTCTTCTCTATCTACAATATCTTTTTATGAATTACAATTCTTTAGCAGTGTCACAATGGAAGCCCTCAATCAGAACCAACTTGATAGGATAATTAATTTATATTGAGTAACGTGTTTTCCCTTGTGTACTTGGTTACTTGGGAGTTCTGCTGACAACAAGGCAAACTATTCTATAAAATCAGCTGTCCCCATTTCTGCCACCAAGAAAGCTCAAATAACCTTTTATGTGACACCTATTAATTAATTCATTGTCACCCAGAACTGTAACCCAGTAGAATATTGAAAGCAATGCAGTACAACAGCTTCTTAATCCCACTGTCATTTGTGGGTCTGAGTCCCCAAATTGTTCCCATTTTGTGTAACACTAAAGAGACAAGCTGAGAGCTAAAGGATTTTGTATAATTCTAGAGAAAGAGGCAATGGTTTAAAGCTGGGGGATTGGAGAGGGTTGAAGAAGGAGCCAGACTGTGTATTAGTTGGATACTGGATATTTGGGAATGGCTCAGACATGCAGTGAAGTCCAAAAGATATAAAGTGGCATGTGCTGTATGTGTACTGTCTTAGAATAAATATAAGTTTGTTCAGGATGTGGTGGTTATCTGGCTTAAATTCCAAAGTTCTTTAATAATATTCCACTATCATTGCTGGAGTGAAAAAAATTTAATTGGTAATCTGAGGGAAGATTGGCACTTTCTGTGGTTATTTTCTTCTTAAAAAGTTATATTGCTAATGTGTCTTTTATGCACATGAGATCCTTGAAGTCCTCTAATTTAACAGTTGTCACTTAATCAGCTCTGCAGTCCTTCTAAATCTGTTTTCCAAAAGCTCTTCAGATTCAACAAAGTCTAGGTCTGGAATAGAGGAGAGAAACTAAAAAAAATAACAAAAAAAACCAAAACAAAAACAAAAACAAACAAACAAAAAAACCAAACAAACAAAAAAACAAAAACAAAAAACCCCCACCAAAATCCAGAGAAGTTATAGGAGAGGGAAGAAATACCTGATCTTGTGGGCAGGAGACAAGAGATTGCCCTGGCAAAGCTTTGTCCTGTCTCTCTGAGCCACAGCAGAGTCCTCTGGTGACACTTGGCCAGGGAAATTCCTTTTCAGGAAGGGAAGATGGAAATGTTCTCCAGAAGGATGTTCTCATTTGGCTTCTCCAAACACAAGGACTGTCAGGTCCAAGGCACTTTATAAGATACAGTTTTTATTTTTCTTAAAACTTTCCATATCTACCCATTTTGGAGTCTTGACAGTCTTTAGTGCTATTCCAGCACTGAAAAATGGAAAATACTGAAAGGAAACTTGAGGAACATTTCTTCCTTGAAGAGCTCTCACTCTGAGCTGTTCTGTGTGTGGTTGCAAATACACTCCCAAAATGGAATTCTGAGCATAGTCTTGCAATGCTTGTAGGATTTGAAAAGAATTCTGATTTTTATTCTCAGTGCATTTATTACTGTGCAGGAAAAGTTTGTAGGTGAAAATCACAGAGTGACTGGCACAGATTTCATGAGGGTTTTCCCCCTTCACTGCTGAAGGGAAAGGGCACTGTGGGAATCCTCCCTGGGGTGGTTTGTGGTGGCCCAGGCGTTGGCAGGACTGTTGGTCTGTCCTGCCCAGGAGGCAGCAGGGTCACCTCCCCAGCCCTGGGACACGCTGGGCTGGGACAGCTGGAAAAGTGGATCTATTTGGAGCTGTTTGATGAAATGGCTCAACTTTGAGTCAGTGAATTTAACAGCAGGCAATAACAAATCTTCCCCTAAGTCCATTATGTGATGATATTATTATTTTGTCAATACTGCTGTAATTTTTAATCTCAGTCACGAGGAAGAGCCAAGGAATAGAGGCCAAGCCAAGCACACACATTTCCTCCATTCACCTCAGACTTACAGCAGTGCTGCCTCCTAAACAGACACAGCCATCAAACACATGGTCCTTCTCCTGAGAGGAAAGAAATGATGATTTATTGCTTGTGGCTTTGTTTCCCAAGAGTGGGAGTCAGGAAGCAGAGCCCAGCCCTGCCGTGCCAGGCTCTCAGGAGACATGATGAGTGACAGAGCCACCACAGACTAATGTGAATGTCAAGGGAAAGGGAAAGCACTGCCATATTTCTGCCAGATAAATCATCTTTTATGAGTACTTTGCCTCCTCTTAGAAGTAATTGCAGATATGTTTACATTTTGCATAAAAACAAATGGCCAATCTAATCTTGAATTCCACAGAACTGGGAGGAATCTGGTTCCCAGGCTGTGTCCCCTGTTAATCTTCCCTCCAGACAGGCAGCTTGGCAAAACCAGCCAGCAAATGAATCTGTGGTTGGTTCAACCTAAAGCTGAAAGGCTTAATAGGATG
Source organism: Hafferia zeledoni (assembly GCA_035583235.1). Lineage (NCBI taxonomy): Eukaryota > Metazoa > Chordata > Aves > Passeriformes > Thamnophilidae > Hafferia > Hafferia zeledoni. The sequence goes on from JAWWEV010000022.1 coordinate 17,125,550, forward strand.
AATATTTGAATTTAATTCTATGTTATACCATGGAGATGATATTGCAGGCAGCTATTAAAAAAGGAAACTTGGTCCTGCATTTGGCTTCTAAACTGTCTGTTCTGATGCTGGAACAGCAGCAGGAGCCAATATATTTCCTCAGCTGCCTCCCCAAACATTAAAGGGACATCAAATGCCCAATGATGTGGAACTGCTTTGCCTTGAGACCTCTGTTAGCAAGACTTTCAGCCATGGCATTGGGCAAGAGGAGTTACTGGGAGCTCTCCTTTATGGGGTGGAGTTATCAAATGATTGATTACAACTGACTGTTTCTTATTTCTTGGTTTCAATGTGTCAGCCCATATTGGAATTGTCTTTAAAATCAGAATGCCAGGGCCCAAGTTCCTTCACTGTGGCAAGGACAAAGCTCTTGGCAAAGGTTGAATCCCAATCTGAGGTTACTAAATATCAGCAGGGATTGATTTGACCCTTTGAGGGAAATAAGAGAACGATGTACCGAGAAAAAAAAAAAAAAAATCAGGCTGCCTCTTAGGAATTCCTAAGTAAGAATTTTATATATATATATATATAATTTTTTTTAGCTTAATCTTTGACTTGAACAGTAGCTGGATTGAGCCAAAAAGCCAGTTTGATGTTGGTTGTGAATAATTATGTACTCTGAAAAGCTATATTGCAGCAGCCAGTCTGTAAAACATTGGGAGTTGTGAAGGAGTCTTTCATTTAATTGAATTTTCAAGAGTTAAGAAAAAAATTACTTTATCACTCTCTCTCTCTGGCCTCTTTTTACAACACCTTTACAGAAACGGTGCCTTTTACAATCGCAGAGACTCAATACATGAACTTGAGGACTTGTACAAAGGGAATTTTTTCTCCTTGGTTTCTCATTGCTTTGATGTGCTAATTTCTGTTAAGAATAGTTTAGGAATAATTAAAACATTTTCTGAAATAGACCTCTGGAGAGGCTGGGAGACACCTCCTAATGATATTCAAGATCTACTGAAGGTGACATCATTCCACTATATTAAATATCCTGAAAAACCATAGTGTTAAAAACTTGATCTGTTTTTTAATGCCTCACTTAAGCTATAAGTGAGACATGAAAAAGAGTGAGAAAAGAGAACCATCTATATGTTTATGGTTATGGAATTGCCCTGTACAAGTGCAGCCTTTCCTTTACTTCTGAGTCTCATTAACCCTTTTTTCTTGATGGCAGCTGAGGAGTTTCAGACAACTCACCTTCTATAAGCTTTTTAGCTGTGACATTTTTGTGGGATTTTTTCATTAATTTCTTACCTTTTTAGCCCTGCACTCCAACTGCATAAATAACAAAGGAAATCTCTTGCTAAATGTATCCAACAGATCCCCCACTTCACTTGCAAATGACCATGCTTTGTAAAAAAAAAAAATATGTTGCACAGCTTGTAGCTAATAGAAGGAGCAAAAGATAATGAGTTCTCCCTTGCAGAACAGATGTATACTGCTCTTTTTATCATAAGGAATAGATTTACAAGAGAAAAAAATTACAGGAACCCTTGAAAATTCACAGCTTTGCTGGCAGTCCTTGCTGCCTGTTATTACAGGAGAAAGGGCACTGTGGTAGCTGGAGTCAAAAAGCAACTAAATAAAAGCTGAAAAGATGCACACCAACGTCTAACAAAGACAATGAGTTGGTGGAGAGTAGGGGAAAAAGGACTAAGAGGAGGAACTATTAAATGACAGAAAATATTGCCTGGTAGTTCCCTGCAAACTCATTAATTGGGGAGTAATTCAAACCACAGGCAATTGCCAGGGAACTTGCAGAAAAAATTATGATCACAACCAGCTTTTTTTTCCCAAAGCAACATCATTCACTCCATGGGTACAGTGTCACAAGTGCCTGGAAACCACAGGATCACATTCCCTTCAGGAAAGTGCTCCGGGTCCCTCTTTGAGCGCTCAAGGTCTCCACCAAGAGGCCACATCCTCTGCTTTTCAACCTTTGCTGGACCCAAGAGGCAGCAGAAGGGGCCAGACCATGTTTGGGATGTTCTCTCAAATATTTTGCCTTTATTGCTGCTCCTACAGAAATGCTCCTTGCTCAGTGCCAGCAGGAGGTGCCAACAGGGGCTCACTGGGCAGCTCTGGCACAGCATCGCTCTCCTCTGCCCTCCCAGCACTCTGCCAATCAAGATACAACCACAGCCATCAGGTGCAGCCTCTAATGTGCCATTCTGGGGCTAAATGAGCAGTTATCTGAAGGACAGAGAAATTGAGAAGCAGTAAGGTGTAATCAGTTCTTAATTACTTAGCATTTTGGCACGAAATTGTAGGTTGGACTTGGGACTACAGTAGGAAAATAAAGATAAATCATAAAATCATCTAGACTCACGAAAAACACCTTTAATGACATGTCAGAGCTTTTTGCAGCTTTAAGGATATTGTTTCTGGATGTTTATTTTGAAAGCTTTATTTCATCCAAGGTGCTCAAATCATTTTGGAGCATGTTTTATTTTTAATAGTACAATGATCATTTTCCATGGTCTGCTTTCCACGATGCACGACTTGAGATGTGAAATTACTGCTGAACTATTTCAGCCTTTCTCTGACAGCATTCCTCCCAAGTCATGCATTTAACAGTCCTTAAATTAGCGTGGTCAAATAATAAAAAAAACCCCAACTAATGGATGTTTTCTGTGTCTGTTTAGCAAGAGAAAAACACACATCCTCTCTAACCCTGGTGTTTCAGTTCTCTTTTGAGCTCAGCTGGTTAAACCTCATCCCTGTGCACTCCTGTGGCCCTTTGTGTGCCCTAAGCCAAGCTTTGCCCCAGCTGTCATTGGCCTGTTGATCCCAAGATATTTGGGATCACTTAATAAACTTTTCGGACAATATTAATGTCTCTTGAAGCAGCAACCTGTGTGTTCTTTGGGGAGTTGTTTGCACAGGATAATCTTGAGAAAGGCATCTAAAGAGGTGGCAAACTTGGACTGCACAAATATTTTAATCAAGCTCATGACAACTTGGTTCAAACTTTGCTGAAAAGTTTGCAGCAGCCATGGTGGTGGAACATGATAGACTTCCTGATATGCCCTTGTGGGCTCTGGCTCTCTGAGTAGGAAATCTTTCAGATTCTTTCTTCAGGGAGAGGTGTCACTCTCTGAACCATTTTTGATTAAAATATTCAGAACTTGATTATAGGGATGTCTTAACAAAGAAGTGAAGCAACATGACTTGAGCATAGTAATAAAACATGAGCAGTATACAAATGGCTGGGCTATTTTCTGGGATTCATCTCCTATTGTGTTTTTTCTTGTTTGGACAAGATTACTGGGCAGGGATGTGAACCCCTCATGTCCACCAGGAGCTGTTTTGCTGTGTGAGCTTTGTGCAAACCCTCCATGCAACGTGTTTCCAGCAGAGGTACAACTCACCTGCTGGACCAGAACTTGGAGGAGCAAATCCATGTTTAAGTCAAGTTACAAGAAGTACTGGCAGGCAGCACTTAGGGGCTGTTTTGCCTCCTTTGTATTAATCTTGTTAACCTCTGGGGCTTTTATCCCCTCCAGAATCCCATATGCCAAGTGCTCTGAATCTCCCCTTCATTATTGGAGGAGAGACCAAGCGTAGTTTCATTTCTTTGCTCCAGTGTTTATGCCAAATGCTCTGAATCTCCCCTTCATTATTGGAGGAGAGACCAAGTGTAGTTTCATTTCTTTGCTCCAGTGTTTATGCCAAATGCTCTGAATCTCCCCTTCATTATTGGAATAGAGACCCAGTGTAGTTTGATTTCTTTGCTCCAGTGTCCCTGCAGAACCCAGGGCTGGATGGTTTTTGGAGAGGTCTTTCCATCTCTCTCATGCTGTGCTTATTGCTCTGTGTACTGGGGGTTTGTGTGGCTTCATGACTTGCTGTCCAGATGATATTTTGGGTTGGGCTCAGACTCTGCAACCTTTCTAAGCTATTGTGATGTACCCAAACAGTAAGGCAGGCCCACAGAAGGGCCCTGCAGGGGCAGGAGGAGAGCT
>JAWWEV010000022.1:17136506-17148481 GCA_035583235.1 Hafferia zeledoni
ATAATAATAATAATAATAATAATAATAATAATAATAATAATAATAATAATAATAATAATAATAATAATAATAAAAATCTTTAGTGCTGCTCAAGTTCTATTAGTACATTAATAAGGAGTTTCTCTGCTGTTTTCCCATAAATTATGGCTGTTTTATGGATGTTTTAGATGAAGCCACTGCACCTGCCAGAGATCTATTCCTATTACCAGTCTGACTGGACAGTTGGGTTTACACTGACTGAAATATCCTTTTGTCTTCAACCAGCCTTTTAATAAACTTCATTCAGAAAGCAGGATTTGTGTGATTAATCAGCTCATCTCACTAATGAACAATTATTGCATTTAACTTCTTGGTGCTGCAGAGGCTGCCTGGGCTGGAGTGGTTTGTGCCCCAAACTTCCATCCTGCTGGCAAAGTGTTTTGCCACTGAGCTGTGTTTTTGCCACAGGCAATTTCTTCCTTCAAAACTGCACATAAATAAAATATTTGTTCACGCTTCTCTCTGAGTGGAGCACAGAGGAAAATCTTTACTCGCTTATGCAGAAAGTGAGATCTGTTGCAAAGAGTAAATCCTCATTTTCATATTTAATGAAGCCATAATCAATGGTAATGGCTGAAGACTGCATTAAAGAAAATCTTAATGTTCCTCTCAAGGGAAAAGAATTTTACTGGAAACAAGCTGGTTAATCAGCCTCAGGAAAACTCTGCGTGTTTTATTATACAGGCAGGTTTTCCAAGGATGGAAACAACAAACAAGTGGGTCAAATTTCATCTTCAGGAATTCCTCACATGTGACATTATGTAGGTTTGCTCCCTCCAACACCCACTACCAGTCCTCTTGTTTAAGTATACAAACAAAACAGGCTGGCATTTGTAAAATATTTATTTCTGCCCTATCCTCTGTGGGCTTTTCATGCCCATGAAATGTGCTGCTCAAACAGCCAAAGAGGGAGAGCACAGAGAGCTCAGAGCCAACTCTGCTCAGCATGTGATATATTTACACCCAAATTTGACTTCAGTGGTGATCTCAGCAGAAAATCCAGAATGTTCTATGCAGTGTCATCTCATGTGCCTCCCCAGAGCTTCACTGAGGAGGGGAAATGAAAGCCAACAATTTGTGCCAACCTGCTGGTTGGCAGAGCATCAGCTGCTCCCCTCACAGCCCTGCATGGCTGGAGGATTCCTGAGAGAAAACTGCCTGGATCCCCAGCCAGGAGGAAGATCCTGCCCTCAAACACTCTCCTGTCTGCATTTGGGCTGCCAGTCCCATCTTCTTTATTTGTCCAACTACCTTTGGGGCAACAAGGCCTTTTGAAAGGTACCCTTGAAGAACGAAATTGGTGCCCAAAAGGTCTTCTGTTTCCTTCAAGTTATACTTTTTGAATAATTTAAAAATAATAGTGGTTTTCTGCAGAAAAAATTGGTTTGTTTGCTTTGGAATTGGGAATTTTAGTTCCTACATATACTGTAGAGGCCTCTGAAGGTAGAGAGGTTACCTGGGCTCGGGTTTAGAGTTGAGAGCAACACCTGCTCTCAGGAACAGCTCTCGCTGTTGTTTCAGCACCTCTCACTGTGACTGTCAGGGCAGGGAAGGTCTCAGTGTATAAACAGGGAACACAGAGGTTGTGGAGAGGCACAGGAGGACCCAGTGGGACACCTGGGTGGATGGAGGTTGCTTTGCATCAGCTTTGCTTGTTCCTTGGACTGGCAAAATGATAAGACACATTCCAGCTTCTTCTTCTTTCTCATTCCTAGAAGACCTTTAGTATTACTTGGGTGTAGCAGAGAATCAAGTCCCATTTCTTCTGCTTTTGGAAGAAACACTGAACCAGCCTTTGCAGTTGGTGTGTTCAGAATAGCCTCATGTCTTATACATGTTTCTTGGAGCACTTTGCATTATGTACATATAAGGGGAAGAGATTGTGTTACAGTTTTGTAATTAAAATGCGGCTGAAAATCATTGATCTGAAAAAAAAAATCGGTACAGAGGAAAAGAAACATTGCTTATGGTTTCAAGCAGAAGTTGAGAATAAAACATAATGGAGGTTGCTGTGGGACTGCCATGTCTCAGAGTGTTTATAAATGCATTTATAAATACATTAATGGTCACTGCTGCATGCTGGAGAGAGGTGGAAGGAAAGGAAAATCTGGACTTAATGTCAGCAACAAAAGTTTATTGGAATTGCCTTTGAAAGGAAATGTTAATGTTCCCACATATGTAACCTGAGGAGAACAAGAAAGGAACAGAATAATGATATAGAGTTGATGATCTAATTGGCTTTGTGATGTTCTCATTTCTGTGATTCATTTTAAGAAGCCTTTTCAAGCTTGTGTAGTTGTGAAATAAATGGAACAAATTGGAAATGTGGAAACTAAATAAATAATGATCTGCCCATCATGTTCCTATCACTGCTGTCAGTAGTAGTAACATTTATTTAACAATTCTGCATTAGTAGGAATGTATGTGTAATGAAATCTCTCAGAGAACTTGATCTTCTGTCAGCACATCTGCTAAATCAAAATCCATTCAGAGAAAGTCTTACCCATTGCAGAAGTGACACTACTTGGCAATATTCATGTGGACAGTAGTTTGGAGCCAGTTTCCTTGCTAATGTGGATTTAAATTTAGGACCTTAAAATTCTGTGGTCGTTTAATGTTTGAAGAAGGTTGAAACCTGCCAAAGCAACATCCCTCCAGTGCAATCAAGGGCAGCAAAGCTGATGACAGTTTCATTTTATGTTGGTCTTGTGCTGATTTATTTGAGGTCTGGATTTCCTTCCCAAACCTCTGGCCCAGCCTCTCTGCATAGGCTGTAAATAGCAAAAGAAACATTTTTCTTTTTAAGTAACTCTTGAGCAGCAACATAAGAGGCCACAAAGGAGTTTTGAGTCCATCAAAGCTCAGTGGTCCATGAAGCAGAGTGACCCTGCACAGCCCTTGGGCTGATCACCAGCCCTAGCTTTTCAGTTGCTCCTCTCCTATGTGAGGAAACAACCTCTGAAATTTATGCAAAAATAACTAATTTTGCCTGTCAGAATTGCCAGTAATAGTTTTCCTGGATGGTCTTGTTTTGTTTCCATGTGGTTTCCCTGGACTTGAGCATATTTGGGTGGCACCCTCTGATCGTGGAGGGCTTGGGCAGGAGAGGGACAGCTCTCCTTGCTGCCTGGTGCCAACCCTGCCCACTGCAGCCCAGCCTGGCTGTGGGGGCAGCTGGCAGAGCAGTGCCTTGAGCAGGCTGTGCCAGCCCCTTTTCCTGGGGTAGTGCCAGCCCAAGGATTCCTGAGGGGCTCAGAGGTCCCTTCAAACAGCCTTTCCCCCCAGGATTCCCTGCAATGTCAGTGAAGAAACAATGCCTGGTGGGGCTGAGGGAGGGCTAATGAGCATGTCCTAATTAGCTGCCAGCAGTGGGTGTGACCCTTGAGGAGCAGCCCAGACCTGATCCCCAAAGCCCTGGGCAGGAGCTGCTCCCTGAGCCAGGTGGGGCAGAGTCCAAGGCAGGAGGCTCCAGGGCCAGGCTTTGCACACCCACTGATGCCCAGGGTGGAATTGGTTGCCCACCCTCCCCTTTGCCTTCATTCCTGCTCCAGCTCCTTCTGTCTGGCCCAGCTGGAAACCCAGAGAGTGCCAAGCAGTGCCAGTTCCAGCCGTAGCTTGTCCTCAGCACGGCACCCTCTCTCAGGAAAGCTCTTCATTCCAGAGGCATCAATCTGTTCCTGATTATGTGGATTCTGGTTAAAGGAAGGAATTAAGTGGTTCTGTCTCAGGGCACGATGCCAGGGATATTTGTACTGCAAAGCCTCATTTTGGGCTTTAAAAAAAGAGTTTCATTACTGAGGGGAGAAGTTTTTATGCCGCCGTAGGGAATTCACTGATCAGGAAAACATTCCAAAATATCATAAAGGAAAATTAGACTTGTAGGAGATTATGCAAATGAAGATGTTTTCTTACAGAGGGAGAGGAATCTTTAAATTTTCTTTTGTTTAGGTTTCCTATGTTTGCCTACATGAAACAAATTGGGAAAATCAGATTTTTTTTTTCCTCTATTTAAATTCCATTGCTGGTTATTAGTACAGGAATTCTGTAATTACTTCTCAGTTACTGTGTTTGAGAACTGGAACACAGAATGATAAATTTGCTTATGGTACTTTAAAGGTGCCTCTGAACACTAAAGTCAGTAGCTTACATTTTTTAAAACATCTGTGCCTGTTTGCCTTACACATTTGTGTGTTTTTCAAATATTCTAATTGAATAACCCGGTAAAAAATTGAGTTTTGGGCTTTAGAGTTGCAAAAATGGAGACTCTTTTAATAACAGATATATTTATTGTAGCGTCACATTTCAGTTTCCAGGAATTTTAATGAAAGCAGGAGCAGAAATGGTGTGTTGTTCCTCCTCAGTAACAATCGTGGTGCAGTTGTCAACATGTGTAATTTTTTGTTAATACTAATTGCTTTGGATGTCTGCAGCAAACCAGGAACAATAGGAGTCTTATATCTCCACTAATTACTTTGAAAAAACACATATTTTTTTAATTCCCATAGTTGGCTGATCAGGGAAGAGTTAAGATTTTGACCAGTGTGTTTGGGTCATGGTAATATTTCTTCTTTAGAAGAATAAACCTCAAGGACTGGAATTTCTTTGGAATGATTTGAGCGAAGCCAAATCAATGTGGATAATTCAGTAGATGACAATGGCAATAAAAAGCCCCCAAGTTTGAAACTTGTTTGCACTACTATAAACTAAAAATAACTTCATTAAAATCTATTTTTTAATATTTTCTCTATCTCTGTTATCTATGTTACACATCTATATGTGTATATAACACAGAAATTAATTACATATTTAAATAGGAGTATTCAAAACGAAATTACATCAAAGAAAAATACACAGGCACTCATAATTACACATCTATTAAAATCTCTCTCTCTTTGCTTCAGAGCAGTGCATTGAAATAGATGTCAGTGTTAAGAACGTGTGTACTGGCAGCTCCTAAAGCCTTAATTTGCTGTTGGGAGCTGGAATGCTCCTGGGCTATTATTCAGTGTCATCCCAGAGGCAGAAAGTCAAAACTTGCCAGAAATTACCACATATCACTATTGCAGTGTCTCCACATGCAGAAAATGAAAGGAAAGTGCTTCAGAAAGTTTGCCCAGAAAATTGAAACTCATCATTTATACTCTGTTTCCATACAAGTGCCTTATCAATTGTTAACTGGCTCTGCATAAATCTTTCATAAATGTTTAATTGAGGGTCACTGGGTTGCTTCTAATTATGGCTTATAAACATCTGTGGCATGGTTAATTCATCATGCAATTTGTAGGCTGGGCCATAGATCTGTCTCACTGCTGCAGGAACAGGCACAACTGGAGGATGAAAAACCCTCCTCTCTGCTTTTTGCTGATTCTTTCCCCCTCCTGGACATTGGGACCTCTTTGTGGCATTGCCACTCAAATCCTGATGGAGCAACCCCTTCCTGATATCCCATCCAGAGCAGCTCAGAGCTGGTTTTAGCACTGCCCAGCCCTTGGCACATCACTGAGCAAAGCAGGAGGGTCAAAAGCAGATTTTTGGGCACAAACTGTAACAGCACATTCAATTATGTTGCATTATTCAGGATTGAACTTGTTTCCTGTGCTTGGGAATGTTGCTGTTTGGAAGCAGAGGGAAGTGTGTGTGTGTGTGTGTGTGTGTGTGTGTGTGTGTGTGTAGCTCCAGCATTCCAGAACTGATAGGCCAGAATAGTCATCAATGCAGTGCATTCCAAAACTGATCTGCCAGAATATTTATCAACTCATTTCTTACATGTAATGATGATAAAACCCCTCTGAAATGAGCATGACTGGATCACTCTGCACGTGGGATGCAGCTGAATGGTATTATGAATATAATGTTAAATTGGAATAAACCCTTCAGTGGTGCTTTTCTGCAGCTTCTACTACCTCCTAATTTTGAGAAGAACTGATTTCTAGGCAAATCCAGGCAGAGACTGGCAGCAGTTCCCATTGTGCCCAGTGCAGCCCCAGGGGTGGATGGTGTTTCTCCCAAACCCCCCATGTCCTGCCCCAGCACATCCCCAGCCAGGGGAGGGAACTTTGGCTCACGCTGCTCCAGGCTCAGACTGAACCAATCCCACCTGGCTAAAGGCAGTTTAGTTACTCAGCCAGGCTGTGCGTTGTATTTGTATACAAAATATCAGAGAAACTGGTTTGTAATTGTCATTTTGGCTGAACAAATCAAACACTGGTTGTAGGACCACAGGATTTCATGGTGGAGCAAACAGAGGCTGGCAGGATCTGAAGGCACTGATGGAATGCACAGGCTGGGTCTTTCCTAAAGGCAAAACCTGGAGGGAACATTAGAGGAGATTTTGCACTCTGGGATTTTTAACAAGAGACCTGAATGCACCGTGGAGTTTCAAGGGAAACTTCATCTCAAACCATGATTGTTTCAGAGACAGAAAATATCCCTGGTACCTAATATGGAGAAGTAAATATTTCTTAATAGGTCTTCTCAAATACATTCTTTTGGGGGGTAATATTTCTGTGTATTTTAACACAGATGGGCTTTTATTGACCAAGAAAAGTCTGAAAAATTCAGGAAATGTATACAGAAGAAATCAGAGGTGTGACATTTTTGGAGCTTAATTTCTCTGCAAACATCCTACTCCTACACCAATTTTTTTCACAGTGCTGTTGGCACCTGCATTTCTGTGCTTTTGACAACATAACTAATTTGACACCAGTTGTGTGGTTTTAAAGTCAATGCTAACATGAGTATACATGATTTTTATTTTAATTTTTAACCTATATTGGTACTTTGTGTCATTGCTGTGGAACTGGGAAACTTATAAAATGTCCCATCTTTTATTTGCCTTAGCAAATTACCCATTAGGTTTAATTTGGAGTTGCACTGTGTCAACAGATACATTCAGTGCACAGAAGATCATTATCAGATCTGCTTGTTACGGGCACAGAAAGTGCAATATGTTTAACAAAATGCTGCTGGGATTGGTATCAATGGCTTAGTCCATAAGTGGCGTGGAAGTGACTGAAATTACAGACTATTCTCTCTTTAAAGCAGTGCATTTGAATAAAATAGCAGAGTAGAATAAAAAGCACTGCTCCTGAAGCAAAGGAGTTTGTACCATTTAGTGCATGTTCCTGGCAATGTGCTAAAATACAGAATAACTTCATTTGACATTGGTGCCTGTCATTGCAATGCCTCTCTCCTCCTGGAGTTTCCAGATCTGTCATGAATCTGTGATTTAAGCTACAATTTTTCAAATATGACATGTAATCCATAGATACAAATCATTGGGGCTCATTTATAACTGTCACAGGGGTTCTGCTGCAGATAAACAGACATAAAATAATTATAATGGAAAGATATCAAAGTTGATAAGTTTGGAGGATTTTTGTTTGTTTGCTGGATTTTTTTTTTTCTTTAGCAGGGCTTAAGTTTGAGGAGGTTTTTGGAAGTCACTGATCTTGCTAAAAGTCAAGAGATTTACAATGTAGTTGCAGTGGGGGTTCTGTGCTCCTCAACCCTTGAGTTTATATAATGTGTAATAATATCTTGGTGATCTCATCCAGTTGTGATGTGTGTGGCAGTGTCAGGGAAGGACCTTGGCAGAAATCTTGGAGACAAAAACTGTGACTCAGTTCTGACCTTGACTTCTTGACTGCCAGTGAGATTCACAGCCCACACCCACAGAAAGTGGGGGTTCATAGAAGTCAGTGGGAAAACAAACAAATAAATCACAGACACACAAGTGCTATGAAGTAAAAAAAAAAAAAAAAAAATCTTGATTTCTCTAGCAAGTTTTGCATGGAAGAAATCCACTCATCTCTCAGAATTTTATCCTGAACTTGCCATTCTTCCATACACCTTGAGCCAGGTCTGCTCTCAAAATCACAACAGAGCTGAGGATGGGGGGAAGATTTATGAACGTGTTTGACAAATTGTGATTACAGATTGCCTGTGAACTTTGTGGTGTGCTGCTGTTGACATTTTTACCTCTGGAAATTGTGAGGGCAAAGGTCACCAGGGCATCCAAGGCTGGGGCCCCTCTGTCTGCTCCTGAGTCCTGTTTGCCTTTCCAGTTCCCTCTGGCAGGGAAAGGTGAGGGCTGGCATGGCCACCCACCTGCTCTGGCTCCACTCAGGGCATCCTTCACATGGGTCAGACCCACCTCCTCCCCCAGAAACAATATTTCATTGTAGTCCTGAATTCAAAACTTGAATTTTGAGTGTGTTCAGATTGAGGGCTGTGCAACTTTACTTGGGGGAAAAGCAGAAGGTGTCACCATTTGAACTCTGTTCCTGGCTCTTCTTTCTTGAGATGATGCAACACTGATTGATGTTCGATGGTTTTGCCCCTCAGAAAGAACATGTGCATGTGTATGAATGTCCTTGAGCAAGCCTGGCCTTAATGACACTCAGTTTGCATAAAGCTCCACAAATCTTTATGATCTCTAAGTATCCAATTGCTGACAGTGATATATCATGAGCTGTTCTGTGCTTAATTATTAATTTTACATTAAGGAGTTCCACAGTCAATATTTAGATGGTTTATGACATACAGAACCTTTCCCATACTCATCTTTTCTCTGCAGGGACGTAATGGAGCCCTTTCAATACTAAATCAATTACACCCAAAGTTAAAATAACTTGATTTATTGCTTAGGGTCCTTTCCCAACATGAGGCATCAATTCTGAGGGAGGAAGAGCAGTGATGTCCTGGCCTGCTGTGACCCCTTGGAGACCTGCCCATTGCCAGGGTCAGGTGGCAGAGCAGACTGCAGGGCTGTGCAGCTCAGGGCTCCCCTCAGCACTCATCAACTGCAAAGAAGAAAGTGTTTTAGAATATGTGGCACCAGAACAAAAGTGCAGGAGAATCATTTTATTCAAACCCTGCTTCCCACATCTGTATGACAGGCAGAACTTACAGCAGTGGTATCTCCTATTTTAAGTGCCCTGGAGTTTGATATATTCAACAAGTCAGATTTCTTCCAGAATTAACCTCTTCCAAAGATGCTTCATCTCACCTGGCCTAAATTTTTAGATTAGAATGGGAAGAACTGCATCCAAAATTGCCAGTCCCTCCCCAGTGACTATCCAGAAACCTAAAAGACTAAATATCTGAACCCCCAAATGGTTGTAACTGAGTGAAATCAGTCACAATGTCTAAGCCCCAATTTGCTGAACTGAGTGACTTAATTAATTACTTAATTCAGGAAAGAATATCAAGTCCCTACTGAAAACATCCATCACACACTCCAAGCCCTATCCCTGTTACTTGTGTGGACAGAGTTTTGAAACCTGTGATTTATACACAGGGTTTCAAAGACCTGCTGTAAAATCACAGAGCACACTCTTTCAGCATCTGAATCCTTTATTAAATTCAGCTGGAGTGGCTTTAAAATATAATTTAAGCAAAAGGATCATGTTGAGTAGGGCTGCAAAGATTTCTATATGCAGATACTTCAGTCTCCAGATGGGGAAAATGGCTGGAAAACATTCCATCCTCTGTTATTATGGAATACTATTATGGAATGAGTTTATGGCTTGCTTTAAAGGCTGACCAATCTGATGTGTGAGATCCCAAATTAACTGACTGTGTTTATCCTTCCTCCCCATGGACTCCTTAGCAGTGGGAAGCTGTTGAACTTGTTTCAGAAGAATGGAAGGGGAAGATTGAATCCTGTTTAAGGGAAAGGATCTTTTCAAGAGATACTCTATGATCCTCTATAAGGATTTGTTCAATACTAACTTGGAGACCTTAAAATCAAATATTCTACTTCTGTTTGTAGTTTTAACAGGGATTACTGCATCTTCTTTATCTAGGAAAGTGCAGTGGACAATGCAATTCTCTGGATGAAGAACAGGGAGTAGTTGCCCAGTTTATTTATTGGGTCCAGCAGTGAAGTTCATTATGAAATATTGCTCGGGCAAGATGAATTTCAATAACTTCAACAGGGAAGAAAGACACTGAGAGACCAACCAAATAATTTATCCAGTAGTTCATCAGTGAGAGGGGGTGAAGAAAAACAAAACTCATCTAAAAAGATTCTGTATTAGGATGGAAGCACTTATCCCTGAGATAAAAACCCTCAGATGTTTAATAGATCAAATGGCTGGGACCTGACTATGAAATCAATACAAAGATGAAATAATACATTAGAATTAAGTGTGTGCTCTGGTTCCTACTGATGAAGCTGGAAGCTTTGTAGGACGATTTACCTCCTCATTAGGATGTCTGATTGTCCTTCCCTCAGCACTGCTTTTATAATGCTGAAGCCCCCTTGGCTTCCATGGGTTGGTTTTGGGGTGATGAAGGTGATGAGAGTCCCAGGGATGGCTCATGGGGAACAGGGACAGAGGTTCCCATTATCTCCCCACTTTGTAGCATGAGATTAAAGCACAACCAGTGCATATTAGTTAACAAGACAAAGAATAAAGATGAGGAATTCCAAGGGGCAGGAGCTGATGAAGCGTATGGAGGTGGATAGTCATTATCCTATACCCATATGAATTAAAATTGATCTTTGTGCAAGTTGCTGGAAGCAAGAAGGGAAAGGGTCTAATGCAGAAGAGGCACAAGAAAAGGCACAGACCATCCTTTTGCTTTTCTCTTTCATTTCATGTATACTGAAGTGAGAAATTAGGAGGGTAAAATGGGAATAAAGGCACTGTAATGCTGTGTATGCCTAATGCAGACCTTCAAGGTCACTCCTGTACTCCATGGCCTCACCCACTGTAAATCTTTACTTTAGGAGTGCTGGGCTGAATTAGATGGACAGAAATTCTGGCCCACTGTCACAAAAGGCATTTCCAATCAGGGGAGATTGACCTTGCACTAAGAGATCTTATTAAAATGTAGTATTATTACCTTTTATTCAGGAAGGATGCCAGGGCAGATCCTTGGCCATAGCAGAGCAGTGCAAAGTGATTCTGTGAGGGAATGGTGTGGGTTTGAATAAAGCCCACTGAGATGGGGCTGTGATTGCTGCCTTGCTTAGAAGAGGTTTTTAAGGAGCCAGTCAAATCCTTTACAAACACAGGTAATTTAAGGAATGAGATCTTCCATTTATGAGTATGGCCTTGATCAACAGATTATTGAAATCTGTGAATGTCTCCATTTTGCTGTTGTTGTGGAACAAGCCCTAATGCAGAGTACACACCCAGAGCAGCATAGTTTGGGTTTCTTCTTACCCAATCCTCCAAGAGTGTATTTTTAGTGTTTAAAAAAAAAAAAAATAGGCATTTAGTGTCAATACTAATTCATTAATGTGATTAATGTAATTAATGCTGCTTTTTTTTTTCCATTTTGAAATGATTTGTTGTCAGAGTGAAATGAAACGTATTCTTCTCATTTTCATTCTCAAAGTGTTATTAGATTTTAATACATTACTGATTAAAACCTGCACTTGGTGCTGATCTCTTTGATTCCCCCGGATTTTATTCACCTGGTTTCACTCTTAAGATAAAACAGAAGATATGGCTGACAAACACCTCTGTGTTGGAGCTGCTATTGGAAGGGGATTTCTCCATTAAAAAACTAAGTCCAGTGTTGCCTTGATTCCTTCCCAGCTCTGAGAGCTCCAGGTGCTGCTGGGTCTGCAAAGTTTGTGTTTCCACCCCTGTAAACACTCAGAACACCAAAAGTGGCTTTGAAGGCAGAAATGGTCAGTGCCCTCCCAGGAGCTCAGAATGCAAATCATTGACAATTCTTTTTCCCTAAGAATCCTCTGAAACCTCTATTTTCTTTTCTTTGTTTATCTTTATTAAGAATACCTCCCTGCCCAGAGGCTGGGAGAGACTGGTTATTAACTTATTTTGGGGAGGGGAGAAAGTCAAATGATTAATCTAATTTCATCTGGTTTATTCTCTGTCATGAAGTTTAGGGGAAGCTTTTTACCACCTCCAAAAGGTAATTTCTCATGGGTGCTTCTGGATAAAGAAATTACATCT
>JAWWEV010000022.1:17148581-17159659 GCA_035583235.1 Hafferia zeledoni
TGAAGTTTAGGGGAAGCTTTTTACCACCTCCAAAAGGTAATTTCTCATGGGTGCTTCTGGATAAAGAAATTACATCTGGTTTTATTTATTTGTATTACTTTAAAAATTGTTGTCCATTAGCGATCTGCCTTGCTCTGGCCAGAACTATCCCACCCAGATAAACAGGGAAGAGCAGAAGAGTAGGAAAGTATTAAAGAAAAGTGAAAAGAAAACATTTGGATTATAGAATCGAGATAGGTGCAGAATATGTATTTTCAGTAAGCTCTCTGCTTGGCTGTTCTTGGCTATAAACTTTACATCTGCATTTAAACAGCTTGTACATGCCTGAAATCAGATTTGAGTGATTGCAGCAATTCCAATTTTCCCTGGGAAGGGGGAGAACAGCACAGGGGATCACGTGAGTTGTGACACCTCTGACAAAGTGTTTTACTGGTGAGCAGTTCAGATCAAAGGGCTCAGGAAGGAGCAAATCATTCCAGGCAGGAGGTGTCCAGTCTCAGGCTCTTTTTACCTCTGGTAGTTGCACAAAGAAGGAGGAAGGAGCTCCACACTCTCTGTCTCCCTCGCCTGGAGTTCAGCTGGCACCCACCAACCTCCCCTTGGGACTTGGGCTGGTTTGCTGCAGGTGTTTGCCAAATGCACTTGACATGGTCAGAAGTTACACAGGGATTGTGGAAAATTCTCCATTTGAGGGTTTTAGGTTAAAAAAAAAAAAAAGCGCCAATATTTTTGTGTATCTTTTCAAGTATTGTCCTGCCTTGTTTTTAGGTTGATTTTAATGATGTTTTAATGTCTCATCCAGTCTTTATTTGCTGACTTTTCTGATTGATTTCCAGTGCCAGGAAAACTCCAGAGAGAACAGGGGTCCTTTGTGTTTGCTGAGGTTGCCTGGGGCTGAATCTTGCTCGTTGTGTGTTGAACAGATACTCTCTCACACATAAATCACTGCTCTGTCATGTTCTCCTGCTGTGAGATGTTCAGTGCATATCATCATTTACATGAAACCACTTCCTTCAAGAGAACCTGTTATATTGCTTTATGAATTATGTTATCTGACAGAGAAGATTATGTTATGAATTGGCACTTAGAATATTAGAACAGTGGGACTTTTTATAGCTTATGGTCATGATCCAAGAAGTAATTCATGTGTCTTCTTCATAAACTTCACTGGTCCAAAGGGAAGCAGGCAGAGAGTGGGGCATTTTTAGTAGAGTCTCACAACTTGGGAAGAATCCTGGCTGAGCAAAAATCTTTGGGGATTTGCTTAAATCTGCAACCTGTTCATAGCTGGAGGAAAGATGCCATTTTTTCAGCTGATTGTTTAGTCCTCTTTCCCTAAACTTTTAGTTCCCAGTCCATGTGGAGGGACTGTAAGGGAACAAGTGGGATGAATTCAGGGAAGGTTTGTTTGCTGAGGGGGTACCAGTGGCATCGAGGAGTCCTGGGACAATTGTTAAGGGGAAGGCAGAGTTGTTGTAGGACTATTTGATGAGGATTTTTCTTACACCAGCACAGCTATCACTATTCCTCTCCTCTTACATTTCCCCTATTTCTGATTTATGGATGTTTAGATTCACTTTTAAGAAAGGATAAACTTGGTTCAGGCACATATCATAGAGTTTTCTTTCTTGAGTGTTAATAATTTTGTGTGTCAAAATATTAAACCCATTTATTTTTTTAAACTCTGAAAAGTTAATATCCTTTTATTAAGCTGAGAAGTGTAGAACATTTTCACCACCTTTCCTCTCCCAGAAAATAATTTACCAGCTCAGTCATCCCGTGTCCAGTTGCTGTTGTTACTTCTATACCTGTAAATGTTCAGGTGAGGGGGAAGATTAATAAATAGTACACTTGGCATAGAGGAAAACCAGCCCATTTCTTTCCCTGACTGCTTGGCAACAGCTTTTTATTTTGAGTTTGACTTAAAAATACAAGTTGAAAAGGAACTGGCACATTGAAATAAGAAGCCATCTGAATAAGGTGACTCTCAGCACACGTTTCTGCCTGTCTGTCTTGCAGTCAGTCCCTCAAGACTTGAACTCACCTCTCAGTTCCCACTAATTTTCTCATAGGGATAAAGTTCTGTGAAGCTTTTCCCTAAATTCATATAATTGCCATGAAAATAAAAGAGGAGAAAAAGATCCTAATGATGATCTTGTAAGGGAATGACTGACTTGAGCCCCTGTAGAGAGACCATCTTATCCATCCACAGGATGAGCTTTTGGACAACACCAGACAGGAAATTAGACTTCATTGATTTTACTGCATGGAACTACTTATTCTGTGCTATCTGTAGTCTGTCAGACAAATGCAAAGACTGTATGCTTTTGTTTATTTGTGGTTTTTATTGGTTGGGGGGGGTTGGGGGGGGGGGGTTGGTTGTTTTTTTTGTTTCGTTTGGTTTGGTTTGGTTTGGTTTTTTGGTTGGTTTTGTTTGTTGTTGTTGGTTTTTGGTTGGTTTTTTTTTTTTGTTTTGTTTTTGTTGTTTTTTTTTTTTTGTGAGGGAAGAGTGCACTGATCTAAGATGTCAGTTATCTCAGTTGGGAACCACAAGTCTTGTACAACACTGAATCTGTGATGGGGATTTTAGGGTTATGAAAGGATAAATAACATTCTTCATCTACAAAAAAATAGAGCATAAATTTCAGCAAACATATTGCTACCACAAAGTGTCATAACCTGGTATGTACTGGTAATACACACAGGATTTGGGACTCCTTGGTGGGACTGATAATTTCCCATATTTTCACGAAACAAAACCATCCACAGCACTGGAGACAAAGCACAATATCCCAAAGGAACCTCCATGTGCCATAACTTCAACTGATGCAGATTCATTTGCTGACATTGCACATCTCAGTGTCTGCCCTGGGGCAGCAGCTCCCTGAAGGCTCTGGCAGCATTGGCAGCAGTGGCAGAGGCTGGGACAGTCCTGTGCAGAACTCCTGTCCCAGGCACCCCAGCAGTGAGTAATTCATCCTGCCAGAACAGCTGTGCTGCTCAGCAGAAAAAGGTTAAACCCCTGTATTGTTAAAGGTTGACCTGTCCATACATCTTCCCTGCTCTGTCACAACGTCCAGCTGGGAATGTCCCACTCAATTCCTGTGCCTCTCTCTGCATTAACTCTCTGCAGACAGTAACAACTCCTGACACTTCTTCATTTCTACTTAATGTCACCCAAGTTTCTTTTGTGTATCAAGAGAAGTTTGGTTATTATTCATCCCTCCAGTCCTGCTGCCTGCAGAGTGTTGGCATTCCCAGGGCACTGCTCAGATAGGCCACCTGAACTACAGGTTAAAAAGGATTTACCACACATCTAAATAGACAATGGCAAGAATTCCCACAGAGGAGAATATTATTGCTCCATACAAATATAAATATGCTAAAAGCCTGAACTCAATAATTCTTACTAAATGTTCTCTCTTCAGCAAGGCCTTTAAGTTTTTAAGAACACACATAAATTAATAACCAGAGCTGCAATTCAACCATAACAGACCTTTATTTTTATATTTGCTTTCCTTCCCTGGGGCTTTTTGTCTTACAATAAAAAATAACAGTAATGAAGAGAACGTGGTCAGGAGGGTCCTCCTTTGCTCCGTTTTCTGAAGGTTGGGCTATAGATATGGGTAACCCTCTTGATTTCTTCCTTCTTCATCCCATTTTTCATTCTTTGTTCTCCTTCTTGGGTTAAAATATGTTTACTTTTTGAAACTATGCCATTGTGCAACTGGTTGTTATCCATTTAGAGAGGTCCAGATGAACTTGTGAAAAAGGTGGAAATAAAACTCAGTCACGTTAACCAGGAAAATAGAACCTTTCTATAAACATGTAGAGAACATTTAAAGTACAGAGCGGACACACAGAAAGAGTCAAAATAACAAGAGAAATCTCCAGTGTGAAATTTTTGAGCATTGAAAGTCTCATTAAGTTACAACTTATCAGTCCTTAAAATGGATAATATTTTACTATGAATATTGAAATTAAGAGTCTTAGGGCTGTAGGTTTGAGACACTTGTTCTCAATTCATCAAGCTGGAAATAGGCCTCATTTCCACTGTGTTCCAGGCTTATTTGCCAACCAGCAGCTGAATATAGTAAATAAATAAAGGGTGGTAGGAATGTTCTCTTGGCCTCTTTACAGGAAAAGAAAAAAAAGGAACGCAAAAGAAAGGAATAGAAAGGTTATTAAGAGGTTATTAACAAAATGCCAATGAGTTTTGCCCAAGAAACCATCTGCTCCAATCACCACAGCATTGGGCATGTGTTGTGTTTTCTTTCTGAATGCCTAAAGGAGCTTTGGGCCAATATTCCCAAGCCCACTTAGAGGCCGAATGAGCAACCAGCAGACCAGTGCCTGCAGCCTCTGGAGCAACGAGTGTCTGACCCAAGGGCAGCTCTGGGAGGTGCAAGGGGAGGTTCTGAGGATTCTGGGAGCAGTGGAGCTGCCAGGAAGGGAGACAGAGACCCCCTGGATGCTGAGTTGCCCCTGCACCAGGAGCGCTGCCCCCACGGTGTCTGGGCATCACCAGCACCACTACCAAGGGACTGTTTGCAGAAATTTCTTCCCCAGCTCAGCAAGTTAATATGTATTGTTTAACATGACAATGTGGCAAGCTGTTGTTTTGTGGTTTGAAAGCAGCTGCATTTGACTGATGCCAGGAATGGAAGAATTTGGGAAATGACTCTGAATTAGATGGAGTCAGTTTACAGGGCTGGGGAAATGAATATTTTATGGAGAATAAAGCTTTGTGATGAAGGAGGAATGCTGAGGAAGTGTGAACCTTGAGTGGAAGTCTTTTGGGCTGCTGCATGCTGTAGAGCCTTTCAAAATAAACATTTGTGTTTAGGAAGGAAATCTCTCTATAAACATTGTCTTTTATGGTGGTCCAATCCCAACTCTATGGTCATGTATCTGTGAGCACCTCAGCTAGGATAGGAAAGTTCTTCCCTGGAAATACAGCGATTGGACTTCTCCAAGGGGTACCTGGTGTGTATTTGAGCTGCTGGTTTAAAGCTCTTGTGAGTTTGGAGGCATCAGCCACAAAGATGGAAGTCCATGAGTGATGTTTAAAGAGGTGCAGTTTTCTGATGGGGGTTCCCAAATATACAACCTCAGACAGTCTGTTTTAATATTTTAGGATATCTAAAGACAAACCCACATCTTATGTTCATTCTTACATCTGTTCTGTGAACTTGTGAGAACAGAATAACTGCTACTTAAATGTAAATGACACACTGATGGTAGCCAGAAACCACTATCTCCAAATTTTGACAGAAGCAGCACAGAGAACAGAGGCTCTGATTGTGCCCAGCTCTGCTCCTGGAGCTGGAACCTCTGTGCAAAATGAATGCAAGACTCTGCTCCTCTGAGCTGCTGGAGTTGCTCATCTGTGTGCACCAAAGGGATGATTGCATGGAACAAGATCATGGCTAGTGAGTTGAAAGGTTAAAGAACTGCAGATGGCAAGTCAGAGTCAGAGTCTGCCATTGCACTGGGCCAGTTGTGTGCCAGGCCAACTCCTGTGCCAGGCCAGCTCCTGTGCCAGGCCAACTCCTGTGCCAGGCCAGCTCCTGTGCCAGGCTAACTACAGAGCTGGGCATTTACACCAGAGCTCAACATTTCCATGTGCCTTCCACAGGAAATATTTCAGTACAACTACCTGGGACAACTGTACAAAGAGGATTTCTGCTGAGCATATATAAGAATAAGTATCTAAATCTCTGCTGAACATCAACTCATCTAATAGAGGAATAATAACAGCAACTGTACATTCGTTTAAAATGCTGTCTGATGTACTTGGATATGGTATCTCATTAAAATGCATTTTTCAGGAAAACATTGTGCACTGAAACCTGTTAAAGTTTCACTTGAAGGCACCCTCTAAGATTCCTTGAAGATTTGCCTTAGTCCTTATTTATTTCACTGAAGTCTCGTGTTTAGGAGAGCTTAATGAAACATATTATTTAATATTAATTTAAAAAAACTTCTAAAAAAGTGATAAATGTCTAAAAAATAACACTTTGTGTTGCACTTCTGAAAACAAGGTGAATCTTCATTCTCAAACCAGAAAGCTGCTCTTTTTCCTCTTTTTTCTGAAACTGTCTCAGACAAAGTCAGTGAAAATATCAGGGCTGGGATCACCTTGTAATGCTGGCAAACATGGCATGGTATCCAGCAGTAAGCTGCTTTTTGAGCTGTCTGACCTTTAATCACTGCTGAATAAAACCAACATGCTCTCAGATCTCTGCTATTTTTCCCAAGGGGGTAACTCTGCCTGAAGTAGCAATGAAGCAAAACCTTGGAGAGCTTATAGTCAAGGTCACTCCAAGAAAAGACAATACTTTGGGAAGCACAACAAAAGGAAAAATAAAGAAGAAATGTATCTAAACAAGCCAGTTGTGTTTGTTTAATGGTGAACCAGGCAGTTGTTGTTATTTTTATCCCAATATTTCATTTTTATTTGATTTTTAACTTTGAGACCTTCAGAGAGAATATAAGTTCACTGTTTTGCACTGTACATGAATGATCAATGTTTCTGTTCCTGAGACACTTCCAGCCCAATGTCTTAGGCCTTGTCTGTATCACAAACCTTTAATCACTCATCCTTCTTTTGCCTCAAAAATCTGTAGGCTACAGAGAACAGATCAGATGGTCTTGGAGATCTGTTAAAAAATTAAAATTTTGTATTTGAAATGTTTTCATCATGATATTTTAAAATCACCCTTGCCCAGTCTATGGGATTATCATTTAGGAATTAATCTCTAACCAATCCTTAGAACTCCCTGTGACCCTCTGACTCACTCAGGAGATCACGTGGTGCCAGTGGAAGCCACTTCAGGGTGACTTGTGAAGCTCATGGAATCTGATAAGCTGTTTCAGTTGGGAATTTTAGGACAAAGAATGGATACCTTCCTAAATTCCTTATTTATATAAAGTTTGGTAATATATGTCACATTAATCTGTTATTAAACTGTTATTCAACATTGAAACTAATTTGTTGATTTAATTGTGACTTTTTTGCAATTAGAGTTTCATTCTGTCCTCAGCTCAGAATTACCAGAAATATTTCATTCTTGCTGTGATGATTTATTATTTAATTAGATTTTCTAAAATATAATGCTGATAGTTATAATTAAAAATGAACTGATGAAGAAATCAGTAGTCTGGGCAGGTGACAGTGGTCCCCTTATTGCATCTCCAGAGGAACTGGGTGCTGTAGGAATTCTGTATTTAAACACTTTCCTCACTGGAAGGACAGTGGGGCAATAGAGATGGGGGTTTTATTGGGCCTGACACAACAAGCCCATACATTTGTCAAATTGAAATCAGAATAATGTAAGGTTTAATAATTCAATTAATAATAAAATAAATTTTGAAATTGCAAGACATTACAGTGCAAATGGAGACCTTTCTCTTATCTCAGAATTGTCACTGTCACACACATCTGGATACTTTCTACCTGCAGAATTTAAAGTGAAATACATACACCTGAGGTCCATTTAGTGAAGTGCAATTATGGATGGCTTCAAAGCACACAGAAAGGGGGGATTTATGTTAGAGCCACTTGTCTGCTGCAAATCATAAGCAACTCTTATTGATAAAGTTATTATAATTATATTATAAAGTTACTGTAAGAGGGTATGGCCTTGAGCTCTGCCAGGGCAGGGTTAGGTTGGATATCAGGAAGAAATTCTTTACAGAGGGTGCTCAGGCATTGGAATGGGCTGCCCAGAGAGGGGGTGGATTCCCCATCCCTGGAGGTATTTAAGATGAGACTGGATGTGGCACTGAGTGCCATGATCTGGTGATCACAGTGGGGTGGGATCAAAGGTTGGACTTTATGATCTTGGAGGTCTCTTCCAACCCAATTGATCCTATGATTCTGTATTATAAAGTCCCTTGTTGGCTAAGTAGCAAGTAAAACTAATGTGACCACAAGCACAGCCTGAGCTGCAGGTGGAAGCAATTAGTGCTCCTGACGAGGTAATTGGATATTGGCCCCAGGTGGTGTGCCAGGGCCAGCAGCCATGCCCTGTCTGTGCCCTCTCCCCAGGCACCACCGTGATGCGCATGACGGCGTTCGACGCCGACGACGCCAGCACGGACAACGCTCTGCTGAGGTACAACATCCTCAAACAGACCCCCAGCAAGCCCTCCCCAAACATGTTCTACATCGACCCAGAGAAGGGGGACATTGTCACGGTGGTGTCACCTGTGCTGCTGGACCGGGAGGTGAGTCAATGCTTTCCTGTTCTCTCATGTTTCGGTGGTTGTGCCTAAAACCTTCTGGTCCTGAGCATTGTGGGGATTGAGCTGCTGAACTTTGAGGAGGCTTTTAAGAGTTTGGTTTGTTTCTTATTTGAGTGTAGGGAGTTGTTTGGTCAGTGTTGGTAAATCTGGTGCTTCCTGATTTCTAGGTAAGATGTTGTGTTGAACAGTGAGAGCAAAAATGTCAGGAATGAACAGAAGTTAACTCAGAGCCACCAAGTGACTGCAAGTAAAAAACCTTCCCACCTGATTGTGCACGTGGCTTGTTCTGAGGTTGCTACAATCTGATGCTTTAAATCCTTTTCTAGAGTTTTCTTTTTATGTGAGAACTTAATGGACTAATTAACTAAAGTCAAAGACAGAAAATACAGAAGGAATAGTGAAGTGACAGCTTGTCTACATGTGGTTTTAAGGTGAATTACCATAGTGCCAAAATCCATGTTTATTACAGATCATTAATATTATGGGAGCATAAATTGATAGCAAGGAAAGCTTAGGTATGACCATTTAAAGTTCAGAATCTAATAAAGTACAGCTGATCTGTCAATGCAAATGTTTAGTTGTCAGAATGTATGAGATCTGGGCACCAGTACAGAGATGACCCCAAACGGTTCCTCTGTAAATCACCATTTCATTTCATTAAATAGCCCTTAGATTCTTGGAGACAACCAAATTATTTTCCTGCAGGCTGTCTCAGGGATGTGCTGTCACTGAACTGCTTCTCTGGTGAGATTCATGGCTGTCCAGTGTTCTCAAAATTCAACATGTTATTTCTCATTTTAACCAGGTGAAAATGTTGCCTGTACCACTTTTTTTTTCAGCTTGAGTGGTTTTTCTAAAGGTTTTTCCAGCAGCAAAGATTTAATGGGCAGATCGGGCACAGATTCCAGACACACAGTGCAGTAAAACCGAGGTCTGGGCCCATAGGTCTGTCTTTTTAAGTTTAAATAAATTCCAAATTTTTATGTTTGTGTGGCTGGCCACAGAATCAAGCCCAAGTTAAGGTTTATACAATCACTACCCTTTTGCCTCAAGCTCCCCTTCCAAATTCATTGTTTCACTTCAAAAGCTTTATACTGTTTTCTAAAGTCATTTTTAGGTATTTTTATTCCTAATAGATAACCATTCCCCAGATTAAACCATTTGACTCAAAATTAGAAAATCAATGGCAGGGAATGAACATGCCTGTTATTCCTGGTGCCTTCCAGAGGTCACTGGTGATTCATGGAGCAGGGATTGTGTCTCCATGCAGGGAACCTGCCCCAAATCGAAGGGCTTTCCTGGCTGGGCAGTATATCCTGAGAGCAGGAGCTGCATTCCTCATGATTTTTAATAATAGCCAATTCAATACCTTTGCTTTGAAGGTGACATGACAAGCTGCAGGCTTGGTGAAACTCTGAAGTCATTTTTGTTGCTGCTGCAAACACTGTGACGTGGTTTATGAGCCAAATGTAGGGCTGAGGACAATTTTAACACCAAACCCCAAGCATTATCTGCAGGTAAAAGCCAGTCCCATGTTGTCTTGGCAGGGGAAAGTCTTGGGAAAAAATATGTTTTCCATTTCTTCACAGGAGACTCTTTGCTGCCTGTCCTGTTTGTGGGTTCAGCCTCTTCTCCCCCTTCCTGTTCATGCGTGTCTTGTGTGGGAATTGTAGTTGTGCCTCCTCTTTCAGAGCTCTGGAGTTGGACATTCATGGTCAAAGATGTATAAGTTCTGTTTTTAACCAAAGTATCAGCTTTTAGGGATGAGTCTAACTATCCTAATCTGACAAAAATGTGGGTACAAACCTAATCTTGATGCTATATAAATAACTCCAATGTATTACTGTGCAGCTCATGACATTGAATTATTGTAAATAACTCTCTGAGGTGTGGAGAGACAGGAGAAACACCTGGGGGAGGAAATATTTGACCAGTTTCCTGCTTAGGGAATAAGGTGTCTGCACATCCCCAGGCTTGACTAAGTGACTTTTTGGAGAGGTGTTGGACCAGAGGGAGTCCCATGTGCCACTCTGGCAGCTCAAGTTTGTGCCTCGTTGTTGGGAACCTTTGTAAAGCTTAAATGTTTTAGCTTTTTTCTCCACAATCCTCCATGAAATGTGTTGTAGAGACATGAGAGGAAGAAATGTCATTTCTCCTGAAAACCTTGCAAGTAGGTGTGTAAAATGAGAGGACAAAAACTGCAGATAGAGGACAAAAATCTCCTGAAAGAGAATTTGTGAACAGGAGACAGGAATGGTTTTACCCCTGCAGTTCTTACCGTTTTCTTGGCATCCTGCTGGGCAATTCCACAGCCCCCAAACTGCCCAAAATGCTCCTGGTGGCTCTGCTTGTTCCTGACTGCCAGTTCAAAGCTGCAGCTGCTCCCAGGTTTCACTTAAATTTTAATTTTTACTTAAATCTTAACTTTTAATTGGGTCAGTCACCTGTGATTGGAGGTGTGCTCTTTAAAACTCTATTAGCCCTAGACACTAATTAAGGAGCTGAATTAAAGTCAAAATTTCTCTAGGATGGACATGGAAAAAAAGAGAAAACTTTCTTATTATTCATTTGTATCTGCACCAGAGGATCATATGAAATCTTCTAAAACATGTTAAAACACTGATTAAATTACTCCTATTTTCCATCTCTCTGCAAGTTTTACCACTGCTTGGATCTTGGTGCTTTTGGGAAACTCTTCATTGCATTTAAGACAAATTAACAGATTATGAATTGTTTGGGGGGTTGTTTTGATCTTTTTCTTTTTCTTTTTCTTTTTCTTTTTCTTTTTCTTTTTCTTTTTCTTTTTCTTTTTCTTTTTCTTTTTGTTT
>JAWWEV010000022.1:17160261-17170428 GCA_035583235.1 Hafferia zeledoni
TTTTTCTTTTTCTTTTTCTTTTTCTTTTTCTTTTTCTTTTTCTTTTTCTTTTTCTTTTTTTCATTTTATGTATCCTTTTTTTTCATGTTTGTGCATCAGAGGGAAGAGGACACTGAGGGTTTTGCCCACACAGAGATGTGGAGGTAGAAAATATCTGGCATTTTTCACCCACTGGATAGTCCATATTATTCTTTCATGTTTCAGCATTTTCAGAAAATTTGCTGTGTCATAGCCTAGAAATTCTTGTACTGGAGCAAAGAATCAAAGTCCAGACATTTGGCCAAAAGTAAAAACAACTTTGGTCATCTTGAGACTCAGGTTTTGCATCCAGTTGAATTTGTGTGGGAGAATCTCAGCATGCATAATTAAATATCTAGGTTAATGATTTTAAGAGATGAAAATCAAAGAAAACCTTTTTTTTTTTTTCTGTGAATAAATAAAAGTACATTCTAAATAGACACTTTCAGAATAAAATAAAACTTCAAAGTCATGCAGGAAAAAGATGTGTAGGAATCCCACAGGTTCCATCCAGCAGAAACACTTAACACTGTGCAGGATTTGTATTTATATACCAGAGTATTTTTATTTATAAATTCTGGAGATTCAGAATTGTTTCCAAAAGTCTGTGATCCCGGGGGTTTAGAGCCAAACTCGGATAATTTCTCAAAGAACATCCATTTTCATTTTCAGAAAACAGGCAAGGACATCTTTTTGAAGATTGATGTGTTGGGCTTTTTTCTTGTGGGAGTTTGGCATCCTTGAATGTGTCAGTAATAAAGATTGAAGAGTGTTAGGGGGCAAATTATACCTCCAGGTATCCTTTGGAGGATACATTTTGATTCATAAATTCAGAGGAGAAGGATGCCCTCCATCAAAGTGTGTGGTCTGAGTGACCCAAAATAGAGCCCAACAGGGAAACAGTAGAAAAGAAAGAAAAAAAAGGGAAGGGGAAGTTGAGACAAAAAAAAAAAAAAAAAAAAAAAAAAAAAAAAAAAAAAAGAGAGAGAGAGAGGAGGAAAGAAACCTTGAGGAAATGTCCTAAATTTGTATTTCAGGGATGGAGATGCCACTTCAAAGTGACACTTTGCTGCAGTGAAAGAAAAATAATGTTCCTCATGTGCATAGGTGAAGAAAATGCTTGTAGCTTTGTAGAATCAACTCTTAAATTTCCTTTATGGATCAGTAATCAGGTTTTCTGCTTCCCCACAATGCTGTTTTGGTAAGAAACAGTGGTACAGACCCCCCTGCTCTGCAGGAGAGTAACTGTGATTTGGATAAATTTGATGACTAAAACACTCTAAGAAAGCTGTCACCACAGTTACTTAAGTGAAATATTTACTTCTCACAGTCTGAGGAATAACCTGCTCCTGCTTTTGATGGGAACTGCTGTGCTTAATTTGAGCTCAAGTTAGCAAATAGTTGCAGAGATCCGTGTGCTGTCACAGGAGTCTTTAAACACCTCAGCAAAAGCAGTGCCAGGGGTCTGTGGTTCTGGGAGCCCCCAGGCTGGAGGCAGGGGCAGAGCTGGGTGTTCTCCAGTGGGGCTGGCACTGCTGTGATGCCCAAACAGCAAGGGCTGTGTCCTGGAACCATCTGAACCAGCCTTGGGGCATCAGTCTGCTGTTATTTGAATCAAATAAGCCTTTTCCTCTCTTTATGGTTTGTAAAATGGAGCTGAGAGCCTTATGCCATAAACTGTGAGAAACCTGGAGTCCCATCAGCCCTCCCTGCTCATGTTTGTGTGAACTGCTGGTAACAACAGAGATGATGAGGGACTCTCTGATGAGCAGGGACTGCAGGAGCTGGGCCTGCTTAGTCTGGAGCAGATTGAGAGATGATCACATCAATCCATGAAAATATCTCCAGGGGGTGTCAGAGGGTGGTGTCAGACTCTTTTGGTGGTGCCCAGGACCAGGAGCAATGGCCATAAACTAAAACAGAGGAAGTTTCACCCCAACATGAGGAAGAACTTTCCAGTGAGGGTGGCAGAGCACTGGAACAGCTGCCCAGGGAGGGTGTGGAGTCTCAAACCCAAACCCACCTGGTCACGTTCCTGTGTTACCTGCTCTGGGTGACCCTGCCTTGGCAGAGAGTTGGACTGGCAGATCTCCAAAGTCCCTTCCAACCCTAAATCTTCTGTGTTTCTGGAAGAAGTGGCTGAACCTCCTGCTCAACCACTGGCTCTAAGACTGAAACACCCACTGCACCCCAAGGCAGTGCATCCCAACCAGCAGGTGCCCATTCCTGCCAGTCCAGTGGTGAAGGAGGGCACAGTGGGGAGCAGCTCCACAGCAGTGCCAGCCCCTGGGACATACTCACCAACAGGAGGGGATGCTGGGCAGGAATGTTGGCAGCCTCACCCAGCTCTGCTGGAATAAGGAACTCCCAGGGGTCATGTTGGCACTGCTGAAGTCTCTGAAGGGGCAGCAGCAGGAAATGGAAAAGCTTGTCCATTCCTGCACTTGGACACTCCCTTTTATCCATGTTTTCCCTGCTGGAGATGGGGCTCAAGCAGTCAATATACTTATTACACACTCGATCTAAATGCAAATGATGAACCAACAGTGCACTCTCATTTTTAATGAAAAGATATTAATCTTCTCAGCAAATGCATTCCACATTTGATCTTCATATTAACCTCTAAAATATTCATATTTACAGCAATTGTGGGAAAACATATACCTTGGAGTGTATCAGCTCTGAGCTGGAATAATTGTATCATTTTGTCTTGTCTTCCCTGACAGAATTCCCACCTGCACACCTTTAACTTGTTTTGCAGGATGGGAAATTCTGTAGCTGAACCTCCATTTCTACGGTTTAGGGGGTTTTTAATGACAGATGTAGCAACAGCTCATATTTTCTTTCTGCTTAAAATACAAGATAAACAAGGCATTCATCCTTTTCCCTTGATTAATGCATTTCTTATACTGTGGTTTCTGACGCTTGCAAATGTGAGGAGCAGAGGGGTTTGGGGCAGGGGAAAAGTTGTGGGTCTTCTGTCACTTTTCAGAGAATATTCCATAGTTCACTCTATCTTAAATATTAGAAAAGTAGGAAAATGGGCAGAAGAAATCTCCCAATTATAATGCTACTTATGGCCAAATGGGTAGAGATAGAAAGTGCCTCTTAGTGAGATGTAAACTCACACTTAAAGTTAATTTTATGATGAACTTTTCATTTAGGCTTTTGAGCTCGAATGCCTGCAGTGAGAATCTTATTTTAGTAGATGCACCAGTAATTCTTAGTTTGATTCCTATTATGGTTTTGATGAGGGAGCTCATTAACCTGCTCTTAAATCTTGAAAGAGGCTGTGAAAAAGAGAAATAAAAGTAAAAATGATATGTCAAAATATGAGTAGTATCATTTAGGTTAGAAATAGTAAAGGTTCCTATTGAGAGAACATAAGAGAAAATGTTCATTAAAAAACCCTGATGTGTTTGAAGCTTTAGTGGCAGAATTTCTTCAAATCTTTCATTATGTTGTTAGATAATTGATAATTCCATTTAATTCAACACATGGTTTGATAGTCAGATTTTTGTTAACAAAAAAAAAAAAGAAAAAGAAAGAAAAAATTATCTGGCAATAAAAGGACCAGAGTTTCTTAGAAATCCATGAGGGATGAGCAGGTCACATCAGGAGCCTCCCAGCACAATGTTCCTGTGCCCTTCTGGGCAGGGAGTAGAATAGAATAAAGCACTTCATGGCTTTGCTTCCAGGATGAAGAATCCCACCCTTGGAAAACACAACCATGGGGGGAACAAACCCCTTTGCTTCCTTGGGCAGCAAAAGGCTCCCTGACCTCACTGCTCCCCTCTGTGCTGCACTTCCCTCTCCCACCGGCCTGGCCAACCCTGGGGACCTCTGGAGCTCCTGGATGGCCCCTCTGGGTGCTCTGCAGTCCCAAACTCTGCTTGGTTTGTAGGCAGGACCCCCTGGGCACCCTGCCAGGTCTGCTGCCCTGTGTCCATGTGTGGCTGCTCTTTCCCCATTTCATCCAACATAAACTGGATAGACTTTTTAAACTGCAGATAAACTTCTGCAAGAACATTTCCCTCCTGTGTGTAGTTGAGCCACAGGAAATCCCAAACCATCTCACAGAGGAATCTATTTTTTTCTATTTATTTCTATTTTTTTCTAGTTTTCTATTTGCTTTGTTTGTTTCCCTCTGACACCACCAAGGGAAGAAGAGAATTCCTGGCTTTTCCTGAGGGTCTCTGATGTATTTCTTAGGTGGGCTCCTGGCTCTTCATTCCTCTGGGATGTTCCC
This sequence comes from Hafferia zeledoni, assembly GCA_035583235.1. Classification (NCBI taxonomy): domain Eukaryota; kingdom Metazoa; phylum Chordata; class Aves; order Passeriformes; family Thamnophilidae; genus Hafferia; species Hafferia zeledoni. The sequence goes on from JAWWEV010000022.1 coordinate 17,164,529, forward strand.
CACCAGGTGGTTCTCAGCTATTGCATCACTATAAAATACATACCCCTATCACATCTTGTTTCCTGGAAAAGCTCCATATTTTCCACAAGGAGATGTGAATATGATTTTTCAAACCAGCAGTTCTCTGTATCTGCACCAAGAAACATTCTCATGTTTTGGGTTAGTTTTGGTGTCACTGCCTCCTGTGGCAGCTCCTTTGAGCCTCCAGACCTGTCACTCATCCCAACTCCCTGAGTTCCTCTGGCACTGCAGAGAGAGTGAAAAAATACCATCTTCAAGACACTTACAAAGAGTGACACAAAACATGATATCAGCTGTCCATGTGCTTTGAATAGAGGCTGATAACTGAAATGTTATCTTTTTTTTTTTTTTTTTTTTGACTGGAGTCTCTTTATTTAAAGAATTGAAAGGACTGTTGGCTCTAGGGATGTTTAGATGTTAAAATCTCACTGTGACAAATGATTGTCCAGGAGAGGAAGAGGAGTTTGGACCTAAAGAAATCCTCAAGTAGCAGATTTTGCAGAGGAGCTGTTTAATTGCTAATTTTTGGCTCACATTCTGGGAGTGCAAAGAGCACAATGGTCTCTGAAGTGTAAACCAGGGAAATTCCAGCCTGCAGACATGCCATGCATTCTGGAGATGTCTGGGACAAGAGTTTCAGCTCAGGGAGAGAGGGTGGAAGGGCCAAAAGGTGAGAAAAATCTGAAATATTCTCACTGCCAATGTTTTCCAGCCCTTTTATAGGGACAAGGAATATGACTCCAAAAGAGAGAAGTTACTATGGGTTAATGCTAATAAATCCTCCTTTTCTTGCAAGTATCCCATTTCCCAACAGGTTTTGCTGCTTGGATAAGCTGAATTTCCTGTTATAGAGTATTAAGGATGTATCAAAGTCAATGCTTGAAAAGGGCCCTTTTGAATTTTCTGTCTTAAGACTTTGATTTTTGCATCAAGACTCAACACTTTCAGAAGGGTCAGTGCTTGAGAGAGCAACAAGGAAAACATCTGGGAGTGGTCAGTTTACGACCAGCATGGCTCAAGTAGAATCACGATTTTCTGGATTTTTTTAACAGAAAAAGGGTATTTTAAAATACATATGCAGTCATTTTTTGTTCCACTTTTTTTACAATTACCATTTCCTAGGATGTTATTTTGGGATAATTCCTCCAGCACCAAAGGGATGTTACTTTTGATTCCCCAAATGTCATCACACAACAGGCTCATCTTTCTCATTTTATTTTCCCTTTTTTTTTTTTTACTTTTCTTGTCTTCTTATGAATCTTTCTATTTTTAGAGTGCATGTAGCAAAAAAAAAAAAAAAAAAAATTCTCCTTTATATGAGATTTATCTTAATACCATCAACTGGAAAATTCTTTCTGTCCCAATTCTGCCTAATTTTAAATATCTTTTGTGCTGGAGTATCTACTTATAACACCATTAATTAAACGGTGTGTGTGTGTTTTCAGCTTTTACTCTCAGTTTAATTGTGTTCTTTTGGCTTCTGTGCTGCATTAGGTCCCATTTTTCTGTGTAGTTGTGGCCACATCCCATAGTACTCACTTTGCTCTATAGAGTGTTATAAAACTCTATTCGTGGTTAAAATAAACCCCTCTTAGTCTACATGAATACATTAGCTTTAGTTTTCTGTTTATACACTCACAGCATCAATGAAAAGCTGATTTAGGAAGGCAGAATGTGAATAAATCCAAAGAGTCACATTAATCAAATTGTCTTTGCTTCTCTTTTGGACTGGAGAACTTGGAGTACATTGATGGAACTTTTTGCCTTTTTGTTTTCAATCTCTATATATTAAGCAAATTGCCAAAACTGAACTCTTAATTCAAGTGCAGCTGGAACATCCTGGTGACAACCTTTGAGTGTGTTTATAGTGCAAATATCCATTACATCCATATTATGTTTATTGAAACATTTCAAAAGCTCAGAACCTAAACCATAAACGAAGACATTCCAGTTTGTCTTTTGGCCTTTTTCTTTATATACATCCTCTACTTTTGTGACACAGCTCTGAGAGGTCCCTGGACATGGAAGGTCCTGCATTCCCTGAGTCCCTGGCAGAGGACACAACTCTTCTCCTTGTGCATATAAACCACTTTTGCTGCTTATTTTTCCAGTTTGCTTTTGCCATCTTTAACTTGGTCTCCCTTGTGCCATGACTCTCTTTTTTTCTGTATTTTTTTATTTATTTTTATTTTTATGGAAACTCTATTTCCTTGAGAGGTGAATCCATCAGGCATCATTCTCCCTGCAGAACAAGTATGAGCTGACTCCTTGGAGACAAGATATAAATCACTTTTAAGGGAAGATATTGCTCACTCAGAAAAGTGATTTGTAAACACTTTAAGGTTGTACCATGTTGGAGCATCAGCCTCAAATAGGCACCTGCAGGGAAAATGCTGCAATGTGGGTTCTGCCTCGGAGCCTGATGGGACCAGGGAGCAGAATTTATGAATGGGGACTTTTCTTTTTTGGCAAACAAGAATGTGTTGTCTGGCACTGCTCATTTAATGATTTTTAGAATGCCTGCCCTAGATGAGATGGTTTCAGCATAAAAATTGATGTCCTGGTCAATTTAATTTTTCTTTCTAGTATTTCCACTTGCATAAAGTTGGAAGGTGGACCCTGGCCAGGCAAGATGAGTTGTGGTTGTAAGGAGACTCCCAGCCTTTGAAATGGGGGATAATTCCATTAACAATCATGAAAATATTCCATTTTTAGGGGGTTGCAGCAAAAAAGAGGCCCTACAATCTGCCTTTTGTTTCTGCAGTGAAGAGAAATAGTAAATTTTGTTTTATTCCAAATGTATTTCAATTTAATAAACATCTGTCATGTATATTTAAAGCTGCCATTCCAGGATTGTAATTATATCATCTGAAAATAAGTCCTCCTCAAAAGAGAATCGAAGTGACAGGCTGAAGAAAATGAAACATGACATTGCTGCTTCTCCTTTCGTCCTAGAGCTAAAATTGAAATTAATTTTCCTCTCCTTGTCAAAAATTATTTTAATTGGAAATTACTTTTGATTGCAGTTTTCAGAGAGGAGGGGGATCTTTCCCATTGTGTGTGTACAGAAGTTGTTCAGTATCTACAGAATATTTTACTTAAATTAATCATTTGTAAATATCATAAAGGGTTGATGGCTGTGCTGGCAGTTCTAAAGAAAATTTAAAAAAAAAAAAAAAAAGAAGAAAGAGAGAGAGAGAGACACACAAACCTGAGATAAATGTAAAGATTGTCACTTTTTTGTTTCTTGGCACCTTTTGCTCCAGCCCTGGTGTGTTTGTTGCCATAGTTACCTGCTTGTTGGGAGAACTGAATATTTGATAGTAGCAGTAACTAGGCTGTAAAAATTAGATCTGCTGCTTTGGTTCAATTTGGGTTTAGCACAGTTTTTTTTTTTTTACACCTGAATTTCCCCTGGAAGTGTTGAAGGAAAGTGGTGGAGTCTCATTCCTGTGGGAGCCACGAGTCTCTGCAGCCCTGGAAGTTCATTCCCACTCATCCCACAGCCCTCTGATGAACTGAATGATCCTAATTAAATTGCCTTCCAACGTACTTTAATTTTCAGCTTTCAGACCTCCTATAGTAGGAGTTTCTTCTATTAATATCTTAATTAAATATCACAGAGGACAACAGGAGTCACTCTATGACCATCACAGACGGTGGCTTTGTGTGCTGAAACTGCCCCAGTTTATAGGGATAAAATGCAATGTTTGGCCCAACAAGTTCTTTTTTGGCATGGTGATTTTTGCCCCCTGATTCAGCCACCACACCCAGTGAAGCTCCAGAGGTGCAGCTGGGAAAGGCTCTCCAGGCAACAGTTCCCTGGAAGGTGCACACTGGAGAGGAACAAGGGCTTCAGAGTAATAAAAAAGGAATATGTGGTTTTATCAGAACAATTGCAGGGATGGAGCAGTTGCTCCTCTGGCATTTACCTCAGCACTGGCACTTTGCATACATTCAAATCTTTGGCAGAAAGTGACTGAGGGAAAAATGATGCTCTGAGTGTTGTTTCCATGACTCAAATACAAGAAATGACAGAAATCCTCTTGGCTGCATCACCTTTCCTTACCATCATTTCTGTTGTCTTAGAAACTTCTGAGTTGTCTCTCTGTGCTGTCTTGATGGAATTTCAGATAATTGTGTTGGGAATGCCACATCTCAGCATGAAAAGCCAGTCCTGTCCCATGGAAAGGTGGAGGTCAAATTAAACCAAGCTCTTACTGACACAGCTGCAAGTGGAGTCTCACAATTTGGTTTGGGGGAAGAAGCAAAGTTTAAAAACCAAATGAGCAGAATTTATTTTCAGTTTTAAAGCAAGTCTTGTTCCCTTTTGAGTGGAAGGAGCAGAGTAATGAATACCCGAGTTCAAAAAGTTCTAACAGAAACTCTTGTCTCATTAAGTACTTTCCCCTTCCATCTGTGTATCAGCCTGTCATTTGTCCCTTGTACTTTGTATATCAGATTCACTTTATCAGCCTCCATATGAGGCAAACAGGGTTTGATTACATGATCTGCCATGTCAGTGTTATTTTGGAGAGGCAAAGGGGAGTTTGATTTGATCTGAGTGGCTTGGTAAGTAACTCCTACTTGAAGAGATGGGATTTAAATTAAACTGAGGATATTCGTTTCCAATAGATAAAGCAGGATATGGTTTTCTTTTTTTTCATCCCTGAAAAGATAGAAGGAAGTCTGTAATTTTTGTTTTATGAAGATGGAAGAGCAAAAACTGACACAGATTTCGGAATATAAATGAAGAATTTAGATGACATTTTGAGGAAATGGATAAGCAGGAGATGCCTTGTGCTTTAGTTGGAGCAAGCCTGTCTTTTTCAATCCTATCCAGTGAAGATAAATCATGTAGTATAATTCAAACTATTACTGATAAGTGTAATGGATCAACCAGAATATTGGAAGTTTCAATAAACAGTAGTGAGAGAAGTAACTTTGTGAACACTTTCCTATTCTCTGTGCAGCCCATCTCAGAGAATACTAGACAGTATCTTTAAAACAAATCATAAAATGTACTGCCAAAAAACCATACTAGAATATTTTATATCATTTTAAGCATATTTTCCACTCCTTTATAAATATTGGAGAAAGCTGGAAAAGTGTTACAGCATTTTGCATATAAATATATTTCCTATTCATACATGAGCATGTCAGGAACCACTCAAAGATGCAGGAGCTGATTTAAGACTTGCAGGTAAAAAGGAATTGCTGCAAATAGAAAGTAAAGGTTAAGAAAGTAATAGTTGCTCTTGTTGGAACTCTGGGAGAAAGTAAGGAGTAGAGAAGTAAATGAGTAGTAAATACAAATTGTTCAAGAATTTGTGGAGGGATTCAACCTAATTGAGGCTTCTGAGCAAGATGTGCACTTGTATGTTCAGTGAGAAAAGGGATTTTGGCTCTTGAGAGTGTTGCAAAGTCCATCACAAGCCCCTCTCTCTCTCCCCCCACTGGCACAGGCCCAACCAGCCTGTGCTGAAAAACATCCCCTGGCATGAGCTGAGCCCTCTCCTTGCACATAAAGGGCTAAGTGGTCGTGCTCATCACCTACTGCAAAACAAGCAGCATGGAAAGGGTTGGGACTGAAAGGACAAGCTGAGTTCTGCATGGTCATTTCCTCCCTCTGCAGTTCTGCTGGGTGGCTTTTTATTGTCTTCAAATATCTGGAGAGGTCCAACTGTGTCTGTGTGTGTGTTCAAAATCTCACTCACTGGAACTCAGCTGAACCTGATTCTAAAACTCCTGCATTTTGGCTTTTAGCTCAGTGTACAGCTGAGAACCTCAAGATTGCAGATTGACGTGGCACTGAGTGCCATGATCTGGTAAATGGACTAGAGATGGACCAAGGGTTGGACTCGATGATCTCGGAGGTC
>JAWWEV010000022.1:17225332-17235385 GCA_035583235.1 Hafferia zeledoni
AAAACCTCCAGGGATGGGGAATCCACCCCCTCTCTGGGCAGCCCATTCCAATGCCTGATTATTCACTTGCACCTCAAAATTAATACATTTTATTAATCCCCATTGGTTTTCAACATGTGAAAAAAGAGTGAATCATAGAATAATAGAATGGTTTGGGTTGGAAGAGCCCTTAAAGATCAGCTTGTTCCAACCCCCAGCCATGGGCAGGGATGCCACCCACTAGATCAGGATGCTCAGGGCCCCATCCAAGAAGTGAAAACCCACAACTCCTCCAGCAACGTTCTTCCAATGGCATTAATGCCACCAATCCTGTAAAATTTAAAAAAAAAAAGAAAAAAAAGAAAAAAAAAAAGAAAGAAAACAAAAAACACACCAAAAAAAAAAAGCAAAACAAAAAAATTTAAAAAAACCAAACCAAACCAAAAAACCAAACCAAACAAACCCCAAACAACCAAAAAGGACAAAAAGCCACCCCACCCCAAAATAAAGAAAACAAACAAACAAACAATCTTGGAAGTTGGATGCAAATATCTTTACAAACTGAAATGCCAATGCAGTTACAGAGCATCAGCTGTAATGCCCGTTAGAGAATTGCTATTATTGCTTTCATTCCACACGGGCTGGCAATTACAGACCCAGCTGTGCAAGGCTGGGAATGCACACACATGAAAGGCAGGTTGCTCTGCCCAAATCTCACAACCTGGGAGCAGGAACACCTCTGTTATCATAGAGCCAACCAGCAGAAAATGTGCTGTGTGTCATCATTAATGAGCGTGGGGTGTGTCTGAGCTGGGGAATCGCTGAGCTGCAATCAGGTTCCCTCTCCACTCCTGCTGCCATATGCTGTGTAATTAGTGCAGGCCAAGGTAATGAGGGCACAGTGGAGAACAGGGAGCTCCATGGGAAGCAGGTGGAGCTCTAAAGCTCTGCATTATGTCATCCCTACATAAAGCACAATGCAGTTTTTTCATCCAGATTTTTAATGTCACACTTTAATTTCGGGAAGATTTTTGTCTTTCTCTGAAAAACAACCATTGCTTATCCAATGTGCATATTTATGCTGTAATTGCTGCACTGGGCTCTCCAAAATACTTGTGAAGCTTTTTCCAGAGGTAATTACCCTTGATTTTTCAGGTGGACTTGGTATAATGAGATCAAACTCATATTGGCTTGATTTAAAGGTTACAGAATGGCTGTATTTAGAGATTTTGCCATTCAGAGGCAAAAAGGTGTTCACATGCTGAGCTCAGAGGCACAAACAGGCAAAGTCACCTCCTCCACTATCATTTCACTTGAAGAGCTCAGAGAAAAATTCCAGGTGTTGCCATTACATGTTCTGGTCCCAGGAGGAGCCAGGATCCATAAATGTGGATGATGTGAATGTTTCTCTTTCCAAAGGCAAATGAGCAGCTCTGCTTGGGTGAAATGTTGGCTCTGGCCAAGTGATAGTTCACACTTAATGTCAGTGGCCCCAGGACCCCTCAGAGGAGCAAGGATGGATTGGATATCGAGTGTGTGGACAGGTTCTGTTTCTGAGAGTGACTCCTGCCAGTCAGATTGAAATGGTATGAAAATGGTTATAATCAATATCTTATTGTAGAATCATAGAATGGTTTGGACTGAAAGGGACCTTACAGATCATCTCATTCCAGCTCCCCTGCCATGGAGGGTGAACAATTTCAGATTTCCCAAGAGCAGAAAGTAAACTCACACAAATATGTGTATCCCAGAGAACTGCTACTCATCTGGGTTTAACTCTTTTTAAATATATTTTTAACAGAATTAAGGAGATAGACAATTTAGATATGAATATTTAGATAGAAAATGCCAGTAAATATCTTGCTGCATCTTTAGAAAGCCATTCAAATATTCTTTTCTATTCTGTCTATCTGGGTACTTTTGATGTCACTCATTGCTCTTTGTTCTCAGGCCTTTTGCAATGATTTACAGATTTTATCCTTTTAACAGCTTTTCAAGGCAGAAAAACACCCTCACCATTTTAAAGATGAGTCAAAGACTTCCCTAATCTTACTGTGATGGAGCCAGGACTCGAGGGCCAACCTCAGAGCCCCAGCTCAGCCAGGCCAGCCTTGCTCCCAGTCCCCCACAGTGCCAACCTGCTGCCTGCAGTGGTAGCCCAGCCCAGCTGGGGGGTCAGACTGGCATTTCATGGGCCAGAGCCACTGCAGCCCCTGGCAGTGCTGTGGGTCCCACTGGGGCAGTCCCTGCACCCCATGGCTCGAGCAGTGCCCACCTACCCCGCGTTGAAACCCTCCTGCTGACCAGCCTGGCAGAATTGCCAGTCAGTGCTGCCCTTACCCAGTCAGTGCTGCCCTTACCCGGTCAATGCCACCCTCAGTGGTGCTTCCAGGCTGGCTCACACGTGCCATTCAGCCCAGATCTGGCACTGCTTCAGTTTGCCCTCCTGCTCTTTGTGTCAAAGCACAAGAGCCAAGAGCCTTTGACTCCACATGGGGAAAGTCTGGCAGTACCAAACCCTTGGCAGGAGCAGCATCTGCCTGTGCCTGGTGCCCTCCTGTGCCACCCTGGGTTCTGGCTCTGCTGGCTGGGCAAGGCTGTGGCTCTGGTCAGGTCTCTATGTCCATGTTATCCCCAGTGCTCTCTGTAATGATCTTTTGCTGACAAAGCCACAGCCACCAGGACTGTGTAGGTCTGTGAGCAACCCCAGGAGCTGCTCTCTGAATTATTGTCCTCTGTTTTCTGGAAGGGGGAGATGCCATTTACAAATTTGTAATTATTTCCACATATTTGCTGCTTTAATTTAGTCCTGCACCAAACAGACTAAGTGCATATTTTGATTTGTGTTCTCTTGTTTTGCATCTCTAACATTCTGCACATCTTTGTAGGTCTGTATTTAAGGTGTGTATTAAACGTTGTAGAAGATGATTTCCAGTCTAAGGGGATTGTTTTTGCTGCTTTCTTTGCAATATCTGGCTTAGAGACAAGGCAAGGACATAACCCAGTCAAAATATGCTACACCCTCTTGCCCATCCCTGCTGTCAGACAAGCCCTTGGGAAGTGTGAGCTCTTGGCATGGTTTAAAATTAAAAAAAAACCCCAAATTTCACAATGAAATAAAGTCCACAAGCAGCACTAAATTTCACTCCTGCAATGTAGAGTAAGACAAAAATAACCAGTAATTGGCACACCAGAGAGCACAGTTCTGTACTGCACATCCACCCAGGTGTATCAATGTGCTCAGCATTGAGAAAACAGGCAGGGAAGTTCATATTTCACCACCTAAAAAATGGGCTGATTTTCAGAACTGTTGTGCAATCAGCAGATCCCACTAAAGTCAAAAGTGGGAAGTGAATCTTTGTATTCCATACTTCTACTTTTATAGTGGTTTTCTGTAATGGGTCTATTCTAAACCTTTTGCTAGCAGAGCCCTCCAAAAGTGGAACAAAGAACAATCATCTTAACTGTGCTGCAATATGTTCCTCCAATAAATAAAGAATGTGGTGGGAAAGACAAAGCACTACTTTTACAATATCCTGTGCCAAATCACAGGTTATACAATTCAGGTTTTTATTTGCACAGCCAACAGTGCTTTGTAGAGCAATCAGGGAAGATAATACAATCCATTTTACATTCTCATTACTTCAGAAGTGTTGAATCTTCTGAAATTGTTTCGGGGTTAATTGAGAATTTGCTGGTTTACAATAGACTAGGAATTGTTTAGGCTGCCCTCCTTCCATATTTTTGGGCATAGCTTTGTTGCAAAGTTATAAAAACAACACTAAAAAAAGCAACAAAGAGGCAGAATGGAATAACACCCAGGCCCTCATTTCTCCTGCAGATAAAGCTGGGCTATTGATTAATGTTTAAATGGCTATTAAGTGGAAGGACATGTTGGTTTGATGGAATGTCTCACTATGCACTAAAATTTTCCTTTGATTCTTTTCCATATATTCCCTAAGGAATCATTTCTGCTCATGGGGAAGCCAGGGGTGAAACTCTGAGTGCCTTTTGTGGGACCATGAATACAGTTCTTCCTATTTGCCTCTTTTCCTCATAAATTCCAAAATTTCCTGGTTTCCAAATTTGTTCTTGAACTGATTTTAACATAACAACAGGTCATAAAAAGGTGGAATTTTTCCTGGCTGTACCTACTGAAGTTTTCCTCCTGCCTCTCTACAATCTGCTGGTTTTGTTCACTCCCTCAGAGCTGCACTGATACATTTTTGGCAGTTTTACCACCCAGGACACCTCTCAGGTGAATGTCCCCATGAGGCACTGCCTGGGCTCAGCTCATTAAATAAGAGCAGGTTCCATGCTAATTATTTGTAATTTAAATTGTCTATAGAAGGTTGTATGGATGTTTATGATCTGTAACAGTTCACCACAAAAGAAGATAAACAGGTTATTATCCTAAGTATTGATTGTGTGATTGGAGTTTTTCTTTAAAATATCAACACATTCAGTTGGAGAGGGAATTGGTACCAGTTAATTCAGCTCTGTGTTGTTATATTACTTAATATATTTAACTGAGTACAGAATCAAGCCCTAATTATGCACATTTTGCATTCATTGCTTCAGTCAAGTAGGGAAGTTCTTGGTGTGTAAACTCCCCAATCTCCCTAAACATTCCCAGTTTCAGGGTTGGAATAGTTGTGCCAATTAATGGAAAGAAAGCACAACAGGGAATTATTTTTTTGGTGGATTTTGGAGCCAGCATTTCCAAATCCTGGCCTGGGCACCATGTGTGTGAATTTAATCAGCAGAAGGAGGAAACTTCAACCCCAGAGTGCAGAACAAACAAGGCAAACAGGCTCTGGGTGTCACCACCTCCTGTCACACCTGCTGAGTTCATTGTCCACCTCTCTTTTTGCTGCCATACCCCACAATTAGCACACTGTCAATAAACAATTGTAGGGGAAAACCCTGAAAACCACTCCAAATGTAAATTAAAAATATTAAAAATTAAAATTAAAAATATTAAAATATTGAAGTCTAGCCCAACCAGAATTTTGAGTCTGGAAAAAGGAGGACTGTGAGAGGATTCCTGAAGTCTGTGCATAGTGGTGTTGATGCAGAGAACCTTTGAAAGTGTTCAGGTACTCAGATCCTATATATTGATTTCTGTACTAATCTTTGGGACATATAAGTCCAAAAGATTGTCTAAAACTTCCCTCTGTATCTCCTTCTGCCACCCAAGTTTAACAATAATGCTCTAAGGGAAGGCACGAGGTATAAATGGTATTTTTGAATTATTAAGAGCTGCACCACAAAAGGCAGTGAGTGCAGAGACATTGCCACTGTTTGATGTTGAGATCTCTCCTTTGGTAACATCTGCTGTACTTTGTGCAGGTATTCAGTGTACAAGGACCCAGCGGGCTGGCTGGACATCCACCCCACCAATGGCACCATTGGCACCACGGCCGTGCTGGACCGGGAGTCTCCCTTTGTGCAGGACAACGTCTACACCGCCCTCTTCCTGGCCATAGACAGTGGTGAGTGACCATCAGGGGCAATATTATCAATATATTATTTTATTTAATAATTTTTCCCTCTGCTCGAAACTTTCTGTTCTGAAAGGTGCAGGTTTAAACGTCAGCAGTTGCTTCAACAGGTTTAATTTAAGTTTGCAACTCACCTGTTTGTTCCTACACTGAGATCTCAATCCTGGGTGCAAATAGTCCAGGAACATCCTTGGAAAGGAATAAATCAGCTTTATCAGAGTTAATTTCCTCACAATATTTGAGCAGTCACTAAGCCTGAGGCACATAAATACCAATAACAACTCATGCCTGATATGCTGGATTTTATTGCATTCAATACAACGCTGGTGACAATAAAAACATAAGTAAAAACTCTTGTTAAAATGCAACAATTTTTACATATTTTGTGTATTAGAGTTCCTTCTGTCAAATAGAATCTAAATTAAGTGATCTAGGGAAAATTCAGCAAGTGGCTTTGGAGTAGAGAGAGAAAGAAGAAATCCTGACCATTCCAAATCTCCAGACCCAAAGGCATAAAATAAATAAAAGATTTGCCTGTAATAGAACAGCTAATATGTTAAGGCTTTTTCACAGCTGCAGCTGGTTTAGCCCTGGTGATGAACTGTAAAATGTTCTTTTTTAGGAGAGCAACTCTACATTTTTGTAACCACATGACTCAGGGAACATTTGCAGGGCCTGACAGGAGAAAAAAAAAATATGGCCTTAAGTATAACAGAAAAAAACATTCTGCTGAGATGATGATTTACTTATATATTAATATACATTATTTTCCTTAGGAAAGTTCTGTGAAAAAATGCAGCACTAAACATATTTCTGCCATTTATTTACTATTGGATAGAGATTTTTTTTTTTAATGCATCTTAAAATCTGGTACATGAAAGTAAAAATTTGGGATATTGCTGGGATTGCCAAAGGGACAAAGTCATGGTTTAAAGTAGGAGTCAAAGAGAGTAGATGGACCAAGGAGCTGAGAGGTTCTGACTGTGGAAACCAACCTGAGTGAGGTGGATTTGGGGGAAGATCTTTAAGGCATTAAGATGTTGCTCATCTATTTGAGCCCAGAACTTCACTCAGGTGACTCCTCTTAATTCCCAGAATTTTTTCCATCAGAGCCAATGTCCAGCTTGAAAGAAATATCACCTTAGATGAGAAGCCAAATTAGGTAGAACGATATGAAATGACTACGGAATTCTTTCAGGGCTTTAAAGGAAGGTTATGTTAAATTAAAAAGGAGAAAAAAATCAGATTGGACATGGCTGTATGTGTTCTCTTTAAAGCATTGTCACAGACTGCAAATCCCTTTTTTCAGGCTGGGAAGTGCAGCCTGTCTAAAAACAGTGATCAAGGTGAGGATTTACCTGAGAGGGCAGCCAAAGGCAGGATTAAGAACTGGCAAATGAAATAGAGAAATAAAGTGAAAATGTAGGATATTTTCAACAGAACAAGTCATTTGCTTGGACTAAGAGACTGAGGGTGAAAGGGGAGGAGGGGAAAAAAACAACCCAATCTTCAGTGCAGGGGAGAAGTGTCAGGACATCTTTTTATTTGTAAAATGTTGGTGGTTTCTGTCAGAAACAAAAGCAGGAGCTTCGTGCTTGGTTGTTCTTTCTATAAATCCATCTCTTCTTCACCTGGTTTTGGTTAATCACAAACTTTGCCAGCAGGACAGTAACTGTGAATGGATCTTAGAAAATGCACTGCAGGAAATAATTGAGTTCTTGAGGAGATTCTTTTTGACCTTTATGATATTATTTCTCAGCGTTATCAAATTAACTGCAGGTAAAGGTAGTTAAGTGTGAATTATATTATTTCCAATCTAAATAATTCCTGTACCTTCCCAAACACACTTGAAACAATCTGTGAGAGCAAATTTGATGGAAACTGTTAATTTTATAGATAATAAATTTTGACCATTTATGGGGGTGAATTACACTTTGGAAAGGACTTTTTGGAATGACTATCCCAATTTTCTCTATATGTTTGATTTCAGTAAAAGGTCAAGGTGGTGTCTTTAGAATTTGAAAACTTTTTATTAAAGACCTGTGTGGACATAAAGTCTCTGGTCTATTAAAGAAGAAATTAAACACTGGCAGGAAATATCATGAAGCAGAGTTAACACATTAAAGTGTCATGAACTGTGTTTAATCTGAGAATGAGCAGATAATGGGACAAAGTCAGGTTTATGCAAACTCGAAACATCAGAGGTTTCATTCAATTAGCAAAAGTGCCAACAATGGTGATCATTTTATTTCCTGACTTTAGCACTGTAATCCCTGCCCCCAGTGCAGTGTCACAGGCTCACAGTGCAGTTATTGGGAATTCATCTGTAAAACCCCCCTGGGAAATGCAGGCAGGAATACAGAGCTGGAGGAGTCTGTGGGGCAGCCCTTCCAAATTTGCTGCAAGTTGGGGTGGAATCCTCCACATCTTGGAGGATGTTGGATGACTTTCATAAAGCACAATATCTGTAGGCTTTTCTCATAAGGTCAGTCATGATAAAAATACTACAGGAAAAGTCTTTATCCCAGTGTATTCTGAGAGTTTGAGTCACAACTGAGAGAAAGGAAGGAAGGAATAAAACATGTCTGGAGGTGAAGGTAAAAAATACCTGGAAAATATATGAAATCTTAAAAAGCTAAAATTGGTTTCTCCCTTTGCTTTCAGAGGCATGAATAATAAAATATCTCCAGATTCCCCTTATTTAGGCAACAATCACTCCTTTTGTGGGAGGGCAGGATGCCTCATTGATATCCCCATTGTGCAGCTTTTTATCTCTTTAGAACAACTGGTTAATTTTCTTTACCTGATGCACAGAAACCCCACCCATGCTCAAGTCTGGTGACCAGTGATGACACCCTGATCTCACTGATTGGGTTCAATGCAAACTGGGGTTGGATTTGACTTTTCTCATGCCACCCTGGTGGGGCATCACCCCTCTAAAATCAGGGAGAAACGTTCTCCCACAGAGACAGATCCTCCTATCAGTGTGGCCATGGCACCTTCCCCTGCTGTTCTCATCATCAGGGACCTGTTGAGACAAAAAAAATTGGAAATATCAGGACTTCTACTACATTAAACAGAGAGAATAAACATCATGAAAAATGTGGCAGCTCTTCCAGGTGTTAAAGATGCTCAGAGATGGGTTTAGGGTTTGGATTTCTGGGTGATGGAGCTTCAAACTCATGAAATCCCAGCGAGCCCTTTTTCTCACAGCAATACTCCATGGGGGAAAACAACTGCTTTGCTTTCTGGAAGGGGTTTGCTCCCTATGTGATGTCATTGTCCCCAGGTGTGACATCACAAGTGTTGGCCACAGGATGTCCCAGCTGTGTGTGTGTAAATTGGGGAGTGTGGCTCCATTTCAGCTTCCTGAGCAAAATGAAGTTCTGAATCAGGGTCTGGTGTTCACATCTCCCCTGGTTTCCAAACACCAGCTGAACTACACCCAAACAATCCCAAATCTCATTTGTTGTGCAAGTCTTGATACTGCTAATCATTAAAAAGAAAAATTATTCTGTTTTCTGAGTGATGATCAGAAACACACACCTGGAAAAACCTGGAGCAACAAAGAGATGTGGAGGAATTGCAATTAGAACTCTCCCTCACATGTATCTAACCTGTCTGCTCACTTCATGATGTACATAATTAAATTACCATAGATTGATTCCACCTAAAACATGCTATTTTTGAAGAAATCAGGCAATTAGTTACCATGGCAACCCAAATTAAGCCAGTTTTATACCCCTTATCTTAATTGCTGTATTAATTGAGGAGAGAAAATAAATTGAAGACTCATCCTTTTCTTGCCATTTTAAATTTCAGCAAAATATGAATTGCACACAAAATATTGTTTTAATTTGTCACCACGGCCTCCTGATTAGAAAAAAAGGAATTAGGATGTTGAAAACAGTGTTTAAGAGGGATGGCACATGTTGGCAGCAATTGGGTGTGCTGGGAGAGCTGTGCTCTTTGGAAAGGTAATTACTCAAAAAAAGAAGATCTGCATGTGTTATCTGAGGGGAGAAAGGAAGGATTGTGACTTTGAAAGGCTGTTTATTTTATACTTTATAAAAAATTTCTATATGGCAATACCTAGAGAAAACGCCCAGGAGAGAAAACACACAGGAAATTTCCTCTGCAGGGAAATTGGGGATGGAAATGTCAGTGTGTGGCAGGTTTGGGAGCAGCAAACCCAAACTTGGGCTCTTCCCTCTCTGCTGCTTCCATTGGCTTTGGCTGAACCATTAATAGAGTTCAGCCTGAACACAACAAGGGATGGGATGTGCCTGTCTGGGTGGGATTTGTGCCTGCAGAGAAGGGACCTGCTGCCAACACAGAGTGGGCACAGATTTTCTGGGCAGAAAAACAGCATATGGAGGGGGAACAAACAACGGGAGGGCCCAGACAGGAGTTTGTGTTCAGATTTCCTGAGCAGCCCCATCAGAAAGCACAAAGCCCTGGTTGTTACAGTCCATACTATGTGGGTGGATCTACAGGCTGGGCACAGAGTGGCTGGAGAGCAGCCAGGCAGGAAGGGACCTGGGGGGACTGAGGGACAGGAAGCTCAACA
>JAWWEV010000022.1:17242447-17260271 GCA_035583235.1 Hafferia zeledoni
ATGTGCAGGGATGAGATGGGAATGTACTCAGGATGGGAATGTGCAGGGATGAGATGGGAATGTACTCAGGATGGGAAAGTGCAGCCCATTGGCTCAAATCTGTTCCTGTTCCCACTCCCTGAGTGTTTCTGGGCATGACTTTCACCACTGGAATTGCCTTCTTATCTCACAAGATTTGCACAGGAACTTTATTTACATTAATGCAGCTGCTCAGAATACAATGGGGTAGAGAAAAGCTTTCTGCTTTAGGAAGTTGCTGTTTTCATGGGGGGTTTTATAGCCCTGCAAGAAGTCTGATCCTTTCCCTCCCTTTGAATTATGAAGCCAGTTTAAGGTATTAGAAAGCACTTTGTGAGTTGACTTCAGTTCTCCTCCATCTCAGCTGTGGGCAGAGGGCAGCCCTGGCATCTGAAAGGGCATTCTGTGGCTGGTATTCCATCTCTGGAATTGTTACCTATGCAAAGCCAGGGAGCATTACAACTTTCATAAACATTTTCCTCAGGTGTAAATGACTACATGGAATAAAAGGAAGAGGCTGGGAGTCAATTAAAATAATGTGGCTCTGTGTTTGAACTTCTCTGAAATGGGCTGCTCTTTGCATTCTCAATTCATTTCCACACACAGTTGTTTTTTGTTTGGTTTTGGTTGGGTTTTTTTTATAACTGTGATTAGTTCCATTGCAATGTTTTGTATAGTCCAAATATTTATCAGAGTAATCAAAGATTACGATGCCATAAAAACAAAGAGAACTTTAGTGCTTATTGAACAGATGAAACATCCCATTTCTAGTGGCAACTTATGGGTTTAATTTTAGCAAAAGGCCTTACGTGGCTCACTTTGCTCCCAATGTTTATGTTTCATGAGGCTCTTGTTCCTGGGAGGTAAATCCTTCAGTCAAATGAACTTTGTTATTCATGCCAAAGTCTTTCTTTTTGGATTTGACATCTGGTGTGAGGATGGATAGCCCTGGGAAAGAGCTGCTTGTGGGAAAAGTGCCCTGCATGAATATCATCTTCCCTGCAGAAAACATCCTGGGATTATCATTTAAATGGTGCAATTATTATCTATGCTTAGAAGAGGTGCCTCCTTCCTAAATCATGAAAGAAGTCAGATGTGGCAGATTTCTGGAGGATCTGAGCACAGAATTGAGCAGCCTGATTAAAAGTGAAATGCAGGCAGAAAGCAGCAGTGCCCCCATTCTGTGGGTACCCCACTGAGTTCTGCACTGAGGGATAATGGATACAGGCTCAGGGAGGCCCAGGAGCCTTTGCAAAGGTAGATATACTTGGAACAAGAAAAATTCAGGACTTCTTGTCAGCCAGAAATAGAAACTATAAGATGCCAAAGTGTCTGAGCAGATTGCTGGTTTTCCATATCAAAACAGTGAAGTGCTTGGTGGAGTTGAAAGATGGTGAATACACATTTGATTGGAAAAAAAAAAGGAGCATCTTTGTATATTTTGTACTTAACCGAACTAATCACTGCTGGTGATTGCTGGAAAGATCTACAGGGGATAGGAAGAGGAGTTTCCAAAGTTACAATAATTAAGGGTAAGAAATATTGGAAGGAATATTCAATGTCACCTGCTATTAATGCAGGCACCATGTTTTAGATGAGACCTACTGTAATGGCATCTCTGTCACCTTTTCCTCTCCATTATCAGAGACAAGACAGGACCAGAGTGTTCAGATATAATTTAGACTTTAACAATAGATACAAAGATAGTTCTGGATTCCTCAGGAGGGAGAAGGACTGTGGACATGGGTTACTTGGTCATGAGGAAAAGTGTGGAAAAGAGAAAGTGTGTGAGGAAAAATGGGGAAAAGAGAAAGTGTGTCCTGCAGCATGTCTGGGGTTGGGGCTGAGGCTGTTCCTTCTGCTGGGCTGTCTCAGATATCTCATATTTTCCACTGACACAGCTAAAATAGTTCTGTGCAGAATTAACAGAACCAAAGTGTTACACTCAGCAGCATCAGAGTTACAAACAGGTTCCCTCTGGAAGGCTCCTGATCATTTTTAGTAAGAGAACAGCTACAACATTGCACAAGGATGAGGGATGGAGATAAAGGGAAAATAAACCAAGCTAAATAGTAAAAGATTAAGATAAAAACAAATTTGTGTATATTGTCATAACAAAGTCAGCTACAAAAACTGCCACAGGCCTTATGAGAAAAAAACCCACTCCAGCTGGCAGACTAAGCTGTAGATAAATTAGAAATTATTTATATTGTTATTGTTTAAAAGAGTATCTGAATTCTGGACTTTTAATTTTATAATAACTATTTTGCTTAACTGCATAATTATTGAATGAGAATGGCATCTCATATTTCCTTTTATATTCTAACAACATAAAAGACCAAGTTGTGGAATGAAGGGGCTAAAAGAACCACAACAGACACAATAGTTATGTCAATAATATTATACTTAAAATCCCTTGTTAGGAAAAGACTGGACTTTAAACACTTAATGTTGAAAAAACCCACAAATTTGTGTCTGAGTTGACTGTCAAGCATTGATGAGACCCTTCCTTTAGTTCACGTGGCAAAGCTGGGAGTTGACTTGAACTGAACTAAGTAAAGTATTCCAGTATTCTGAGCAGAAAGTCAGGTGTGAGACTGGGGGGAAATACTGCCAGGAAGAAATTAAATAAGCTGGAGGTGTCTACATTGGAATTAATTTGTTAAACTAAAGGGTGAAAGGCCTCAGGTGTGCTGGAAAACAGAGACTCACACAGATGTCTGTGCTGTGATTGCAAAGGAGCCTTAGAGATACCCTGGAATTTAATTCCTTATTCATTTCCCCAAACTTTTCCTATTTAATGCCTGCTGTTCCTCACCAAATTTTTTTCTAATTTGAGAAATGCTGCTACAGGGTCAATAGAAAAAAAAAACCACATATTTTCTTTCCCCTTAAAAATGATGTTTGTGTAATTCAAACTTCACCAAAGCCTTTGAATTCTCAGACTGTGGGTTTGAATTCACTCGAGCCTGGAGTTCATGTGCAGTATCATCCTCCTCCTGCTCCTTCTCAGAGCAGCAGCACCATCTGTGGCTCAGGTACATCTGATGTCACTGGGGCAGGAACATCAATGGCTGAAGAAAAACAGGGAATTCCTGGATGGCACCAGAGGAAGGCAAAGCAGAGCAGGTTTCAGATAGAAAGGATCTTTCAGGTCATTGCTCTTTCCATTCCAAGTGCACTTTTGTTGCCTGCACATTCTGTTTTCAGCCTTTGTTGTGAGTTACTTGGCTTAGTTTTAGATAATCAGGTAGGATATTGTTTTCAGGGCTCAACTACTGTGTAGTTTTTACAGTAGAATTTTATTTTTTACCAAGGAAAAGTTCATCCCTGTTCCACAGAGTTCCAGAGAAGAAGCTTCAGAGGAGCCATTCCCAGGGAAGATTTTGCTAAAAATGATGCTTCTTGTTTCTTTCTTTTGTTGCTTCTGTTGTCATCTTCTACAGCAATTTTCTACTTTCCAGAATAGTATTTAATTAAAAAAGAAAAAAGGTTTATTAGCAAGAGTAGAGAAGTTTGCAAGATAAATTTTACCTCTTTTGAGAATTAAAATATCCCTGTGCTGGCCAGACTCTCCAAACCTACCAAGAAGGGCAGAGTTTTGCAGCCCAGGGTGGTTTGTTGGGGTGGGGTTTATTTTGCACTGCTCTAATTTGAGTTACATTCTTGTGTTGCAGCACAGACCATGTAGGGACTTAAAGTAGCAGCTAAATGATGCTGAAATGATTGCTGAAATTTAATGAATTCAGTGATATAAATCTCCCCTCCCAAACCCACTAACAACAGCAGCAATACCCCCTGTTACTCTTAATGCTTATTATCTTCATTACAGATCCTTTGGGCCATAATATCATTGTTATTGGTACTGCTAAAAATCAGTGATAGAGAGGCTTTTTCAGATGCCTGTATGAGAAAAGGACTGTTGTTATTGGTCCCCTCAATGATTTTGGTTGATTAAACTGCAGTAAGGAAAGGATGGTTTGGGGGTTAAGGGATTTCATTCAATTTGAGCCTTTTAACTCAGCGCTGTGTCCATTCCTCTGATTTCTCTGCAGGGTTAGTCAGCCCTGCAGTGTTTGCACTTGGCTTTGGGAGCCCACCTAGAGTTAATGGGGCTTGAAATGGCCCAGGAGTCCATCTGGAAGTCCATGATTGGAGATGGGATGTTTGTACACCCAGTCACGGGGACGTGACCAATAGAAATCCCCCCAAATTGTACATCGGCGTATTTAAAATGTGCTTAATGACATCCCTTTTTACCGAGTCAATTAGGTGGGGAATGGCATTTTACACACATTCTAACCCATCCAAACACATTCCAGGAGCTCAGACATGAAAGAATGGGACAGTTTAGAAGATGTGTGTTTGGAATGCAAAAGAGAACGATGTTTGCAGCAAATAGAGCTCCTTCCCAAGAGCTGCAATGTTGCTCCTGATGCTCATTCTGTAGGCATGGAATGGACACTTAAAGAGATTGGTTTGATAGACCATTTAGTGTTGGGAACTCAAATGAACATTTTTATGTTTTCATTTTCTCCACAGTTACTGGTGAGATATAATATTTCGTATTTCTTTTCTGAACAACCTCTTAAAGCCACATAAATATTGAACTTCAGATAGTTTTCATCTGAACTGTTCTGGAGTGGCCTATGACTAAAAACTACAACGGAATAAATGACCAGTTTAAGTATTTCTTTCTCTCCTCAATGACCCCTGCACACCATGGGGTGTTTGTTTCTTTTCACTCTCTCTGTCCTTGGATATTTCCTCACTCTATAACATCCAAACAACTCAATTTCTTGCTATTCAGCTTTAGATGTGATACTAAACATGAAAGGAGGAGATTTTTTGTGCCTAAAGGTTTGATGATGTTGCTTTTGCTTCTCTACAATGCAGTGAATACTTGTAAAGTCCTTTAAAGGGCCATTGATGTTTGGAGTATTTCAGGCTACATCTTAAAGCCTTACTTTATCCAGATGCTTAATTAGGATGTGTCACTCGTTAGTACTTGTGTAAGTGATGTGAGTAGTTCTTAAAATTTGGAACAGGCATGTTGGCCTCGACAGCCAAACCTGGCAATTTTCTCATTAGATTTTCCCTTTTCTGGGGCTTCTAAGCATGATACTTCCTTCACTTCTAAGCATGATACTTCCCTCACTTTTATTTTTTTTTTATTCTTACTTAAAAAGAATTTCTTCAGATGATTATTTTAGTATTTCAAGCTGGGATTAGTCCATACCTACAGATCTGGATGTGTCTGGACTACTTATGTTCATGTTCTTCTTATTTAACAGTGATGTTGATCTCAGCTGTGCTGCTGTGGCAGGGCAGCCCTGCCTGCCTGAGCAGTTCAGGGTTGGCTCATTGGTGTATTTGATGCATTTTCAGCATAAATATGAGAAATCAGGAGCCTTGTTCAATGCTGCTATTCCAAATTGAACTGACTCATTTCACCTGCTGAACATTTTCAACCATTCAGGTACATTTATCAGGTTAGAAAATACAGTTTCAGGTTGCTGCAGCCCCCCCTGCAGTGGTTTGGTGTTGACAGAGCTGGAAAATGAGGGAAGAATTTATTCCCTGTTGGTTGAATGAACCTGACATTGCTTTGGCAAAGTATCCAACTAAAATTCATATCTATTTAAAAAAAATAATAGTTTATCTTAGCAATTTTACTCTAGGAAATGCCCCCACCCTTGATAAGATACTTCACATCCCTGGTGAACAGGAATTTTATTAGCAGATGCATTATTTGATATCTTTATTTGATATTTATTTGATATATTTCTGAATTTTGAAGCAGATTTAAAGTTTTACTCCACCTGAGCAACTTTTCTCTCAGATGTGCCTCTTTTATGCAATTCCTGGGGCCCCTCCTTGCTCAGTGGGTGTATGTGGGTACCTGCCAGGGGAGAGGAAAAGCAGAAAATGCTGACCCTGAGCCATGAGAGCCCCCTGGGCTGGGACCAGCCCCTCCTTTCACACACACAGCACTGGTGTGTTCACTGCTTTTTCCTGCCATTGAGAACTTTGAAATCATCTCTTACAGAAGTGAGAAAGGAGTTATAGATGATGTTATTAGCTGTCAATTTTCAGGATAAACCCATTTACATTTGTTTCCCTTATAAACTTTTTTTCCCCAGGTTTTCCTGTCCAGTGAGATCAGGAGTTTCTCCAGCCAGAATCATTCCAAACTGCTCTGGCTGGAACATTCTTAAGTGCAGGATAAGGACCCAGGGGATCCAGAGGGAACAGCTGTGTCAGCCTTTCAAATTCAGTGACATTTGGGGTGAAATATAATTTAAAGGCATATGGTGGAAACTCCTGGTGGTAAAAACTACCCCTGAAAGTCCAACCAGTGATGCACAAAAAAATCATATTTTTTTGAGTTCTACATGAAGGCTGAACTTAATAACTATGGATCTAATTAATGACCTTTTATAGATGGTAAATCCAGGAAAGAAGTACCTGGGTGTTGATTAGCTGCCTAATCAGAGACACAGTTCTGATCTCTGCTCTCATTTCTGCATTACCTCGTTAGCATGGCTGAGGTTTCCATGAAGTCTGTGATGTAATGCTGACTTTTAATTATGCAAGATTAATATAATACTTCTGATGAAAGGCTAATTGAAAGAAATGTAGCATGCATGAGTTGAACTCCCAACTCCAGCTGCATTACCTCTCTTCTTTTAATGGGAATTAAAGGATAAATGCATCTTGTGCAAAGCTCACTCCTGTACAGAGGGTCAGAATGAAACTTAAAGGCCTTTAATTTTTATGAGGTTTGAACTGCAATGAAGAAACACAATCTGTGTAAAAGGGGGTGAGTTTGGTCTCATGAGGAGCACATCTTTCAAAGGCTTTTAATTACTCAATTTAGGCCTGTTTCTTTAAAAAAAGCAGGGAATTGAGTCACTATTATGTAAATACCTTCAGAGAAAGCTCGGGCTGCAGCAGGGAGAGCCTGGGAAATACCAAAGCACTTTCTGAAATCAGGAGCTGCTTTGCAAACAAGGTTGTTCAGTGGCTGATGGGAAGGGTCCTGCTGGCATAGGAGCTCTTGGCAACCTGGACCACAGTGAGTGAGGTTACAGGCTGCCAGTTGCCTTTTTCCTGGGATGGGCACTATGAAATCTTTATCTTAAAGTCCATTTTTTTCTTCCATTTTCTTCTCTCCTATGGATCAAGCTGAGGAGCAAGGCTTGAGTTAGCCCACTGTGAGACAGGCAGGTGGCTGAGGGCTGAAGAGATCAATATTATCAAATATGATCAACACTTGCTGGGTCTTGGGTGGCCTCCACCTTTTCCAAACCAGGTCTGTCCTGTGGTTTTTGCCACCATCCACAACTCTTTTATCCTTCCAAGAACAGTCAACATCAACAGACTTTGGTGAGAGTAGAAGCAGGGGGTTATTCTACTTAAGTTTCTAAATTGTCAATCTCCCTACTCTAAACAATTTATATAATATTATTATTAATAATACTGTTAGTACATTAGATCCAGATAAACACAGGCAATGTTTGTGAGTTTTCTTGGCCAGAAAAACAAACATCCCCTTCCAGAGCCAAAGCCTTAATGCCAACAGGCAGCAGCTGTTTATAATGTGCTCTGCCTTCTTATCTGAGACCATTAACCAGAACAGTAATAATTGTGACAGCAAACACAGCACCAGCCCTGCCTTTGTCACTGTTATCTCTCTGTTATCTTCAAAGGAACGTGGCTCAGTGTGTCTCTCAAGTGCTGAAGAGGCAGAGCAGAAGAGTCAGAGCAGAGAAATGTGACATAAAATTGGTGAACATCACATTAGAGACTCCAGGGAGAGACATTCCTGGAGAAATAAGTTCCATGTAGCTCTGCTTGGTTGGTGCTGCTTGTGCCACCCCAGAGACCCCAAGGGAAGGGTGGGGTGGGCAGTGAGAGCAACAATGCCCAGCCCACCTTGGTGGCCTGAAGGTCCCCCAGCCTTGGGCTGCAAATCCCCTGGGGAGGGAGACAGAAATCCCATCTCAGGCAACACATGGTGGGTAATGATTTTGGAGTGCTGAGACCAGTTATGGAGACAGAGGCAATAAAAAGAAAATAAAATAATTACTAGGTGTAATTATCATTAGTGTGCAGATCTAACCCTGCCAGGCACAGGCTTAGCAGGGCATTGAGTTCTTAAAAGAGATTGTTCACACTGATCAGCAAATCTGCACATTTTATGCTCACACTATTCCTTAAGTACTAAGATCTTTTATGTGCTGTTGTCAGCTGCAAATTTTAAATCATGTGTGTTATAAAATACATAAGAATGGGTAGGAAAAAAAATATTAAAACCCAATACATCCCCATTGAAGTGAGTGGATAAACACTAGAAATCCTTGGGACAGCTGTTTAGAAACAGGACTGAAATGAGAGTAGACCCCAATAATTTGGCTGGGTGTGTGCTTTTCTGGAGCTTTCATTTGGTCCTTTTTTATGGGGAGAATAAAGAAAAAGAAAAGCAAACAAGAAAACGACACTTCCTACAGAGAAAACAATAACAGACATTGGAAATCCAGCTGGGAGAACAGAGATTTTAGATATGGACCAGAGGCTTATCAGAATTTCTAACAGAGCAGTTGTGCTGTTTTCAGCAGATCTGCTCACATTCAGGGTTGATTTTACTCCACAATATTTGGTTGCTCTTGATTGCTGTAGATTTTGTGATAAGGGAGTTGCTGCCCAGAATGTTTGGCCAATAACACTCCATGTGACCATATCGACTATTTGCTGAAAAAATTAGTTATTGACACTCTGTTATTAAAGCACAGAAACCAGAATTTATATTAACTTCTCTCTAGGACAGAAGCAGTTTTTGAGCAGCTTTATGTGCAACAATTCAATTTGTCAGGGGCTCAGAAAAGCTGCTGCAAACCTGCCCACTGAGGAGAGCCTGGGCAGGAGACTGAGCTGCTGGAATGGCTGGAGAAAAAGCCCTTTGGGACAACGTGTGGAAAAGAATCCTCTGGATTGACAGAACCCAAATATACAGACCTGGAAAGGAGATTCCAGGACAAAAACCTGCTCCTGTTTGCTTCTGTTTCCAAGCCTGAACAAGGGGCAGGATGATAATGTTGTCCTGAGCAATCAAAGGATGGACTAGAAGGGAGTGATTTGGGGAAAGATTTCAGAGCTGTTGGCTGTGCAGAGCTGTCACCTAAATGTGCAGAAGGTGTCAGAGCTGGAGGCTGATACTTTGGACTAAATGGACAAGCAGGAAAAGAGAGTAAGATCTCTGAGCTGTCAGCACTGATGGGGTGGCTGAGTGGGTGGGAATGGTGTCGGGAAGAAAATGAATGGAGGGAAAGGGTTTCCCAAAAAAACTGGAGTGGAGAAATGAGACAGAAGGACGTGCTGGAAAATTGATTAGAGAAATCATTGTAAAATGACAAGAGGAGATAATGACAGGAGCCAAGGGGACATCAGGTTTGCAAGCCCATGATTAAATGGGTGGAAGTGGCTGATGGGTCAGGAAGGATGAGGCTGAGGAGCAATTTCAGTAGAAAAGAAGTCCAGGCAGAGCCTGTAGAGCTTTGAGGTGAAAGGGGTAAGAAATGAGGTGGTGGGAGGATCAAAAGAATGTTTATACTGGGAGAGAGAAACTGGCCTTCAGTAAAGCACCAGCACAGGAAAAAGCAAATGCATAATTAGAACTGAACTAACTAGTTTTTATAAATCGTTTACTCAGGAAAGAAAACATGTATGAGAAGGGAGTAACATCCATTATAGCTGTCAATATGATGTAAAATATACAAGCTTTTCTTCAGGTCTGCACATAAATCAGCAAATACTGCCCTTTATTTACAAGCTGTTGCTGAAGCAGGTACTGGCTGCTTGAATTTGTGTGATACTTATAAATTCTGTGCTGACAGATTCCTCTGGTGAAGTTTCAGCCTGTGGATTGTACAGAAATTCAGTGCCACAGCTGCTGTTCATCCATCATGTACAAGTGCCTGTCCTTAGCAGGAAAACCTCCAGGGATCTCCTGAGGATTCACAGGAGCTTTGCCAAGCCAAGAGCAGTGTTAGTTCTTTTGAGCCAGGTTTAAACAAATGCCCTTTAATGACACTAAGCTTCATTGAGAGCTGGAAATGTTATTTTTCAGGTGCTCTGTTAGATCAGAGTCCCAAACTCTTTCTTTTCACCAATCCAGGAGATCTGGTTGTTTGTGACAATTTAGTCCTAATCCAAATATATCCACACTTTGGGAGTCATGACCATAAATCTCCTGTATGTATGTCAAGATCCTGAGTTTGTGGCCAGACCTTTCCTTTAAACAGCATGCTAAAAATCTGCAATGCCAGATTTTATCCCATTTGGAAATCTTGGCAAAACTTCTCACTTCAGTGAGCCCATCCATCAGTCCCTCTATGCATTTCTTACACCTGCTCAGTTTGCTTTGCTTACCTTTGTTTTCCTGCAGGGAAAGGCCAGGCAGGTGTGGCTCATCCTCCCAGGTGCCTCCCTTGCTGCTCAGCCCGTCTGGGCAAGCCCTAGCTGGAAAAAGTCAATATTGGGGGCAATTCAAGCAATAGCAAGAAAGAAACAGATAAAGTAAAACAATAAATAATTATATTAAACTTGACTTGCCCCAAAACACAATTTCTTTACTGCCTTGGTATTATCAGAATGCCCATCTAAAATATGCACAAGAATTCAAGTTGTGCCACTTCTCTTTATTTCAATAAAAAATCCACATAAGATTTGTGCTTGTCTAACTACATTAATGCTTAGTTTTTTATTCCCTGGTATTTTCACAAGGTAAAAAGCACTATAGGTGTGGGTTTTTTTCCAAAGGTTTTGCCCTTTGACTGTCAGTGTGTGTGCAGGAGAGGGAAGGGCTCCTTGGCATTTCCTTGTGCTCCTGCACTGACAGAACTGATGGAGGTGTCAGAGGGGGACAGGCAGGTCCTGGCTCCAGGTTTATGCTCACCCCTCCTCACTACACCTTCTGGAATGGTGCTACAATGTCTCTGAATGGCCCAGGTGACATTCTGGGGTTTCCTGATGGAGATTTCTGCCTTCACAATTGCTTTGGAACCCAGATAATTTATATTTAATTACTCAATCAGTGATTTAACTGGGGAGAAAGCCCCAAGCAATTAAAAGCTGCTGTGATTTGCATGGCCATACTGACCCCATGTCCCACCCTCCAGGTCTGTAAGGATTCCTGCCATCCCCAGCTGTCCTGCCACGTTGCCATGGCAACGAGAAGACAGAAACGTCAGATCTGAAGATCTCAGTTTACAGTTCCTGTTCTTCACTCTCGGCCTCAGTTGCTCCAGTTCCATTTGCAGCCTCACTCGATGATCTGCCCCTTGGTGTTCCACAGCCTCTGCCCCATCCATCCCCTGGCCTGGACTCCTCCTGCCACACACGAGGTTTACACCAGTTTTCTCTGAATGTTCAAAGACTGTGACATCTAAACCCGACCTTGGGGGAGCAGAAAACAGATTTGACTCCATTTTTTTCTATCTGTTGACTTGTTGCTATTCAACTGTTCAGAAAATATTTTGTCTGTGGGTTAGTATTTGTATATGTATGAGTGTATGTATATATATATATTTATATAGAGAGTTCTACCACAGGTTTAGCTTTTATAAAATATTCATCTGGCGTGTGCAAGGGAGACAGCAGAGTAAACCAGCCACAGATGAATTGTCCCTGTTCTACCATGGCTAAACCTACTGCATTTGCTGGTTCTGGTGTGGCCAGGAGAGCCCCCAGTGCCATCCCACCACTCTGCTGGCACAAAGCGGGCAGCCCAGGGCTCTGCCGTGGCTCTTCTCGTACCTCAGGTTCAGCAAACAAGAAATACAAGTCCCCTGGGCTTGTTCCTGCTCTGAACTGCTTTCCTTCTGCCCCAAGGGGAGTTTGTGGTCCAGGAGGAGCAGCCAGTGAGACCCACCAGGAGGGGCATCGAGGGCAGTGCTGGACCTGCCTTTAGAGGGGCTAAAGAGGGCAAAAAGCATCTGCTGGGGCTGCTGCCAACACTTGAGCCTCTGCCAGCCCTCCAGACACGGGAGGTGGGCACATGTCTGCAGGAGAGCAGCCAAACTCAGTGTTCCCAGAGCACTGGGCTCTCCCTCGGCAGGTCATGCTGCCCCGCGCTATAAATACCCTCCCAAACACACATATAGATATTTTGAATATATATATACATACATACACATGTACACACAGTTTCCAGTTAAGAGTAACAAGAGCATTTCTTTGTGTGTGTGAACTTACCACACTTGTTTGCAGACATGGGGGAAAAAAAGGGTGTTCGTTCTCTCTGAATATGGATCCTTTTTTATTCTGTGAGCATGTAAGGTCAGAAAACCCTTCTAACTGTACGAAGATGATCATCTTGTTAATAAATTGTAAATGATCCATCAGAGCTCACACCAAATTTTTATAAAATTAACACAAAGAAGTATACTAGTGACAGACTGTGGCTTTTATTAGAGCTTGGCAGTAACTAGGGTAAGGTAAGTGTCTTAGAATATTTTAATAAACTTGCTTATTTAAAGTTTAAATAAGAAAGCTTCCTTATGCAATAGAACTTTGCAGCTGCATTCTTTAGTTAGCATTTTTACAGTACTTATGAGTCATACTGGATGTCATCTTTACTACAGTGAGATTATGAGCAAATCTCCCACACCATGTCTATGTTTCAGTAGTAAAAATTTTTGGAAGCATTAAAAAGTCCAAACATACATTTAGTTTCCCATAATGCTACACTAGATATTAAATGTGTGTTGGTGGTTAAAATCTGCTGTACAATAGCTTTTCTCTGAATTCCTGTATTGTACCAAATATAAAACAGGTCTTTTTTCTTTCTTTTTTCTTTTTTAATCAAAAAGGAGTAATAACAACAGCGACAGAGGAAAAATGAGTTTGTGTCATGAGCTTTCCTAACGTAGATTTCTCGATCAGATATGAGCTGCCTTCAGACAGGAACTGATTTTTCTCTTCCAGCTTAACTCCTTCAGTCCTGAGCAAGGAGAATCTCCCCCTGACTCTGTTTCTCTTACAGGAGGCTCTCGGTGCCTCAGTTACCAAAGTGGTACTTTGGGGTTGGTGGGAGTTTCTCTTGGCCAGGGACAGCAGGAGTGGCTGTTGGCAGCTCCAGGCATTCCAGCAGGGAAGTGCCTGATCCCAGACATTGCCATGGGCAAGCTTCAAGTTCCCTTTCTCTGCCCATGCCTTGTAATAACCATATGCTGCTGTTTTGTCATCAACAATCACGTCTTTTTAAAAAAATTATATATATATATATATATTATTTTCAAGCAAATTTTTCAAAAGGAGAAACTCAACCAATGTATAACACCACTGGATTTCCAACATGTATGTTGCACCCAAAGATATTCTGCACCCTGTGCTTCGATCTACAAAACCTCTATCTTGAATAAAAGAAATTATAATATCCTCCCCCACAAATACTCTTTTTCTACTTGCTTTCTTCCTCTCCATCCAGCACAAAAAGAGCCACCTCTGCAAAGACACCCCTTGGCATTAGGGGCGAGGGGCAGAGAAGGCCTTCTCTGCTTTAAAACAAAGCTTTTTGGGATCATTCCAAACGAAGGAACAAAGGGAAAGATCATCTGCCTGGAACTACCCGACCAGTGGGAAGACTCTTTGCACCACTCTGTGCCCAAGGCTGAGAGCTGTTCCTTCCTGGCTGGCCCTGCAGCCTTTGGATGTGCAGAGGGCTCTGACCCAGGGCTGGAATCCAAACCAAGATGCATCCAAGGCTCCCCTCACACTCTCCTTTCTCTCTGCACCACATTAAACCCTGCCAGCCTTCCCCACGTGTCTCATGGAGCTGAGCACTGACTGCCCAAGCATGCCACGAGAAGATGGAGCTGCCATGGGAATGTTTCTCCCTCTCTGTGCCTGAGAACATTCACCACAAGTTCGCAGCACGTTCTGGAGTGTTACACAAGGAGGAATCATATCAGAATCTGAGGTTTCCTACCTGAAGAAGGTTGTCATCTCTGGCTCCAAGAAATGATGCCCATTTCCTGAAACAAAGGAGCAACAATAATTTATTAATTTTTCTACAATATAATGAAAAAAGTAGAAAATTTACAATTTTTTTTAATGGTTAATTAACAATAGTTCAGCTAAGCTTCCTGGTTTTATAACAAATCACTTATTCCTATGTACCTATTTTGGTCACTGCATTTATTTCAGTCTGTGTTTGTAGGTGTATAATGCTGTCTAGTCAGAAAGGCAGGCAATTTGTTGATTATCACTTTGTAACATGCACAAAACTTTTTGTGTAAGAATCATTTCCCTTGAAAAGACTGCCTGCTGTTGAAACAAAAATTTGGAATAACCATCAGTGAAAGGAGTTCCTTGGCAAGAGAAAGGTCTCCCATTTGGTGCCCTTGCTTACTGAACCCTTGTCTGGGCACCTCCTGTGTGTGCTTTGGCAACAGCCCTGTGTGCATTTATTAATGTGCATTTTGTTCAGTAACTGTAGGTGTGGAGAGCAAAACAAAGGGAAAGGAGCTGAATTTCCTCCTGGGTTTGAAGGAAATGAGGTGAGAGCAGAGCACTGGCCAATGCCCTCTCTGAGCTCTGTTCTCCTCGTGTTTACATTGCTGCAAATCAAAGAGCAACTCCATTACTGGAACTGAGACCCAGCTAATCGTATTTAGATGAAATTTTCCATCTAAACCTGCCCACAGATTGCTTTGAGTGGTGAGCTCTGCACAGCAAAGCTGCAGTATTTGTCAGAGGACTGGTGAGTGCTTTGATATTATCCCAAGTCTGTCTTTTGTGACATACACAGGACCTGCAGCTCAGGTGCCCCCACAGGTGACTCCCCCACTGACCACCTTGGTGTGGCTCTGAGGCACCCACAATAATTGGCTTTAACCTTTATTTCAAATAGCTGTGGCCAAATAATTTGTCCTGTTCCCTGGTGTAGTCACTTAAGTTCAGGATCACTATAATACAAACCTCATTTATTAAATTATGGACTTACAATCAGTTTTCAGGGTCTTTGCTTGAATACCTTATGACTACAAAAAGACATGTATTATACTGGCAACTTTTGTCTTTCCTTTCTAAAAACCTCCTGTCTGCAAAAGAGAAAACCACCAATTTTCTTCTCAAACGTTACTAATGCACTCAGCCCCTTGAAACAGCAGAAATCTGGACACAAATGACTTTACATCACTGTGTCTAAAGGCTAAGCTATTTTCAGAACGGGTTTAATAATGTCTTATTTAATTAAAAAAGCTCCCACAATATAAATTATATTAAAGTCACATCAGCTTGAGAACACCAAAAGCAAAACTCTGATCCTATCTTGCTTTTATTGCATCTCTAGAAACTCTGAGAGATACTTTCCAATTCCAACAAACAGATAAATAAAATAGCCAGCACTTTCTTTCAATTAACTCTGTCATCTATAATCTTTAGAATCAACACACAAAATACATTAGTAATTAGCATTCTAACAATCCTATTTCAAGCAGATATAGCTATTTCCTATGTAAGCACACAACCCCCACTGTTCTCTTGCCTCCCACCAGGACCCACATGGAATGGCTGCACTCCTGTACTCTCAGTGGAAAGTTCTAGTTGCACAACTGCTATGTGTGTATATATGTAGATATATAGAGATATACACATATAAATATATATATATATAATATATGCTGGTGGAGGGGGACTGATCCAGCATGGGGACTTGGAATGAGCAGTTGAATTCCCTCAATTATGGATGGAAACACGAGGTAAGGGACAGCTTGACTGATTTGAAGCAAAGAAAAAAGGCAAAAGAACCCACATACTAAACCTCAGCCTCATCCCCACCCTCCTGTTGTATTGTTGCCACCTTTAGCTGCCCCCTCTACACATAATTAATCACATCTACACCATAACAATCTCTGTCTCTTTAAGTTACCATCAAGAATTTTTTTATTTTTTTTTTTAGGATTTTCTTTCTTTTTTTAAAGTTCAAGCAAGGAGGAAAATATTTTGTTTGATTTCAAAGATCCTTAATTCAGCTACTTTTCCAGTGACTCCTTCTTTGGGCCCTAGTTGCTGAACTGCTTGCTGTTTCTGAGGTGTAAATAAACGTTTCGATTTATGACGTGGTTGCAAAGAAACTTGTAATTTATTTGTGAAATGCTCAAATAAAGGATGTATGGGCTTTTACCTTCTGTCTGGACAGAGAGCTTGCTGGTGCAGGACAGCAGGAATGGAGGGCTGCAAAATGACCTGGAGGCTGGCAAAGGGCTGTGTGAGACACCAGAAACTCCCAGGCTGCTCTTAGTGAGAGGGAGGAATTGCGGCCTCCATCATCATCATCATCATCATCACATGGTTTCACAATGAGTATCTGGAAGTTAGAGGGGTAAATAGAATCATACACTTATAGAATGGTTTGGGTTGGAAGGGACCTTAAAGATAAAGTTTGGAATGATCGAAAGATAAACTTTGGAATGATCTAAAGATCTAAAGATCATTCCAACCCCCTGTGCCCTGGGCAGGGACACCTTCTACTAGCACAGGTTGCTCAGGGTCCCTCCAACCTGGTCTTGACCATTTCCAGGGGTGGTCTGACCACATAAGAATAAGTTTTGACCACACAAGAAAGCAGCAGCTGAATATCCAGGTAACAACAATAATTGACCTTCCAAAGCCCCATTTCCATTGCAAAGGTTGCCTTGAGCCAAACCTGGGGTGGATGTCCCCAGGCTGGGCTGTGGCAGGAGCTCTAATGGATTTGGGTTGCACTTCATTTCTCTTTCCCTTGCCCACCATCTGCTGAGCCTGTAGAGAACAGCCAGACACAAAAGGTGCACAAACAATGCAGAAACAGGCTGAGCAAACACCCCTTTTACCAGGCAATTCTTTTTCCAGTATAAAGTTGGCTTTCTGACATTCCTGTGTGCTGTTTTTTAGATCCTCTAGGGAGTTATCTAAAGTGACAGAGCCACATAAAGATAGAATATCCCTGAAAATAGCCTTTTAACACATCTGAGAAAAGAGGGAGCTGGGGAGGGAGGGCAGCAGTTGAAGGAAACATTTGAGCACAAGCCCCAGCAGCTGCTGTCACTGAAACCACCTCCAGCTTCTGCCTATTGCTGATGCCTCATTGGGCTTTGAACCTAAAGGGGTTATTTCATGTGGTCCATAATAAGTAGAGGATGAAAACCTACATGAAGCTTGTGGTGTAATTGAGCAAAAGGTCATTACCTGAAAGCCACAGCAAAAGCCTGTCACCTCCTTTGGTCTCAGCTGAGATCATTGTCCTAAACTAATGCTGTGCCTCCTGCCTTAAAAGAGGGGTTTGAAACAGCACAAAGTGAAACCATAAGCAATGAAACATTAACAGAGAGAGAAAATGCTGAATGGTTTTTAGCTGGGTAGAAGTTTTGTGCTGCCCTTTCAACCTCCTTGTGTCTCCTCCAACACCACAAGTTCTGGATTGCAGTCTGTTGGGAGTTGGTCACTTTGCACAGTTCAACCCAGTTAGGGGTTTTTTTCTCCAGCAACAGTAAATGAGAACAGTCCCCTCTGCCTTCAGTCCAACCTCCTTACCCTGCAGAAACAAAGCAAGGGTCACTGCTCCTGCTGCAGAGCCACTGGGATGCTCTGCCTCGCCCTCCACGCCTCTGGCCAGACCCCACTCATGCTCCTCACAGTGCTCAGTGACCTTCAGTGCCCCTGAGGCCACAGAAGTCAGAGAGCCACTCCAGGCCAGTCCTGTCCCTCTGTACAGAACAGCAAATCTCACCAGTGACCTCCAGGCCAGTCCTGTCCCTCTGTA
>JAWWEV010000022.1:17260371-17271456 GCA_035583235.1 Hafferia zeledoni
AGGCCAGTCCTGTCCCTCTGTACAGAACAGCAAATCTCACCAGTGACCTCCAGGCCAGTCCTGTCCCTCTGTACAGACGAGCAAATCTCACCAGTTACAACTCATTTCACAACTCGTTCTTTCCACCTGCAGTTGGGGGTATCACCACCAGTTCTGCATCTGGATGTTCTTTTTATGACAAACTGTCCAAAACAAGAAAAGAAAAAGCGTTTGGACTGCTTAATTACTGCAAGGCATGCTGAAAATTCAGAATGTAAAACATGGCTGGACATTTATAATTAAGTTTGTAATCTAATTACCACCAGTGATTATACCCTGCCTTGGGGTTCCAGCGTGCAGGGGTGGCTTGGCTGGCACCAAAGGAGTTGTCCTTTGGTGGCATTTAGACACCTCCTTCCCACTGGAATCACTAAAACCCCAGAAGCCCAAGAGCTGAACTCCACCTCTCCCAACTGATAAAATAATTATATAAAGTATTTCTTCTCTTTAAAGTCATCATGAGCCAGTATACATTAAAATTGTTCCTGTATCTCCAAGGTAACTTAATTGTCATCATGTTTCATGCTGAGCAAAAGCTCCAGAGAACAGGTGCCCCAATTAACAGATTCTCAGCCTTTCGTATCAGTGATTGCCAAAAAAGAAAAAGAACAACATGTAATTCATGTGGGGATCATAGAGAATGTAACAGAATAGATAAAGCCCAGTAGAAAGTATATATTGCAGTAATTAGAATAACCCTTGTTACAGGACAGGGTGTCTGAAGAAAAGATTAGACTCTTTGTGCCATTAAATTCCCATGTGTGAGCTGAGCCCATTAGTCACACCATGTAGGAACCAGAGTGGTGCTGGAGAGCCCAGTCACGGTGCCTGGCAGGTTTGACCACTGCCACTAATGCCAAAACCTGCAGAGATCCAAGGGGAAATGCCCTGCCCTGGATCATGCATGGAGAAGGCAAACCAGAGATGGCTCTAGTGAGAAACCCCCTGAGCTGGGGGATCACCATCACACTGGCAGGGCTTGGACCTGTGGGTACCCACCTGGCTGTGTCCTCTCGTGCCTTCAGAGCCACCTCTCCCTGTGTCAGTGACAGGGGCAGAGCTGCAATAGAAATACAGAAACAAAGGGCACAGTTCCAAACTGCCCTGGCAGCAGAGCCAGGTGGAGATTTACCCTCCTGGGAAGCTCAGCCACCTCAGGGTGATGACCAGAGAGAGCCAGGGTGCAGAGGCACCTTGTGCCAGTACCTCCAGCAGGCACAAGGAGGGCCTGCTTGCTTGAGGAGGGATTGCCCTCTTGGCCCCAGCACGAGCAGGAGGTTGGCAGGCCTGTTGCCATGTGCCAACTGAGCAGGGTCAGTCTCTGCCCCAGACTCCTGCCACACATCATACCCATCACGCCCAGCCCTGCTGAGCATGTCCAGCCCCACGTTCTGCTGGGCTGCCAGTCAGCAATGGCACAAGGTGATCAGACAATCCCAGCAAACAAGAGTGTCATGTGAAAGCGTTCTTCCTTCGGTTGGGCTTTCTCCCCTCTTTCTCACTCAGTTAAGACAGTTCTCATCTGGTTTATGTGCACTGACCTCCAGCCATCACTGCTGCTCTACCCTGGCACCTTGTTAAAGACCCATCGGGTCTTTTAACAGCTCTGTAATGAACCTACTTTTAATTGTAGTTGTCTGTCCACACCTGGGGAGCTGCAGCACTTTCTCACCCTCCTCATTTCTGTTCCTTGGCACCGGGTACTTTGTTCTTTAGCAAATGAGCAGAGTACCTGGAGCCAGTGCCAATGTGTGCTCAGCTCTGTCTTGGGGCTCAGTGGATGCGATCCAAGGCTTGTTCTCTTCAGCTCTAAACACAGTCCTCTTGCTACTGCAGCTCTTCTGCCTCTTATCCTGAGTCAGCTACAGAGGAGAAGGAGGCATTATGTGCATTTAAGTGCCATGATTTAGTGAAGGTGTAACTCACTTATAACAAAGATACACACAGGAGTGTAATAGATTTATTGCTCAAATCAAAGCAATAAAATGTGCATATATATAATATAAGCAGTTAAGGTGATGAGCTTCATTATTACACACACACACAATAATAGGCTATTATTTTAATTGGTTATTAACCAGCAGATACTCATTAAAAACTCAGTTCATTGGGGAAAAAAAAAGTACTATGCAATTAACTGTACTGCAGAGTAATTAATATGGGAATTGGGGCAATTCTGGTACCTTGAAAGAGATGGAAGTGGGTACAGTCAGCAGCAGCACTGACCGTACCAGGCATCTCCATTAGCTGAGCAGATGGATTGTTCTCTCACTGCAGGGGTTTGCTGAGGGTTCTGGGGTTTGGTTTACTTTCAAAGGAAGTGGAGGAGGAAATTGGAGTCTTTTCTAATGTGGGTCTTCACACAGTCTGGAAAACCACTCCTTAAAAAAAAAAAAAAAAAAGTGACTAGATTAATTTATTACCTCCATAACAAAACCATCCTTTGTTTCTCTTGCCACCCTTTCCTTTAAACAAGTTTGAAATACCCCAAGACTGGACAATACAATTCTCAGCCTGCTCAGCTCCTCAGCCAGGGAGCATCTTTTGGCAGATCCCTGCTGGTTTGCTCTCCCCAAAGGCTGTTGTGCCAAGAACCTTCTTACAAGTCCAATTCCTTGTGGGTCAGAAGACACTGATTATAAACCCGACTTTCATGGAAAGTATTTTGCTGTCTTTCTCATAATTGAGATGAAGGAAGGATGGCAAATCTCTAAAGAAACACCACTGAAGAAGCCTGCTAGACTCTTCTTTGTATTTTGAAGCACTCAGTCCAACAGTTACCCTGTCTACAAGTAGGATGTCCCATGAGTCAAGGGGGTGAAACTTGCCCCTCATTTTGGACAGCACAAGCATCATCCAGTTAAATAGCAGAGGGTCCTCTTGAAGAGGTTTGCTAAGAATTTTATACTCAAGGAAGGGATGGGCTTCAGACTAAAAGCCCAACTAAAATTTGATGATGTTGTTGGTGTTCATGAGCCTATTCCTTGGAAGTCTGGGTCTTGTCATGTCTCTTGGTGGGAACTTCAAAGCCAGCCAGCTCTGATTTCTGCCCTGTGGAGGTCAGTCCTTCCTTCCACAACACAACTGTAATGTTGACTGTTCCAGCCCAGAAGTTCTTGGCATCTGCTGCTTGGCTGCTCTGGGGTTTGGGAAGCCCAGTTGGCTGTTCCCACCTGCACACATTTATGTAGCTGAGGCATTACCACCAGAGCAGGGGACTGTCAGTCAGCTCAGCTGCCACTCACGGATGTTTCCTCCCAGTTTGTGGATGACTCTGTAGGGTGTCACACACTGACCTGATGTTGGAGTGCTGAGTGTGATGCAAACCCAGCCACAGGTTCTCATTCAAGAGAGATGTCACTGGCCTAACACCTCCCTTGTACTTCATTCTGTTATTTCTTTGTTAATAAGTCAATAAAATCCCCTTATGGCTGTTAAGAGCTGAGAGAGTCCTTTTTCACCGTGCAGGGCTGATGGAGCCTGGCAAGAACCAACCCTGGCTCTGCTTTCCTCACAGCATTTCGCTCGGCTGGCCCTGCCAAAGTCTCCTGGACAACTCTGAACTCTGAATTGTTGCAGATCTTGCAATGTCCAAGTGTGACATGAACCGCCTGGAAGCTCCTGGGAACGTGTTAACTGTGTGTTAACAACCACCTCGGGTCTGCAGGAAACAACAGGCACCTGTTCAACGGGAAACACGGGCTTAAATTGACTCTCAATTATCGCTGCATATTTTAGCATAATTTTTGCACCTTATCTTGGACTTACCAGGAGCCTTGAAAGCCTGTTTATTAATTTCAAAACAGTCGACACAAACCAAGACAAAAATGAACGTGAAGAACTGGAGTACACAAATCTCTTCACGTTCAACAGAATTCCAGAAAAACTTCTGTTCTATGTTGCAATTCTGGTTTAGTACAATGTGAATTGAGATAACAATTTATATAAACCAGGTGTTTAATCTTAATAATTACCTCCAAGGTATTATAATCACCTTGGAAAGATTAGTTTATTGAAAAAAATAAAACAAACAAACAATCCCCCCCAAAACCAACCAAAAAAAAAAAAAAAAAAGAAAAAAAGAAAAAATCCCCAAAATTATGCCCCAAAATAAAGAAATCAAGCTGAACGAAGAAAATGGCAAATAGTGCACCAGAAACTTTTTTTTAACCATGAAATACCTTAAACATTTAATAATTACAGCCAATATTTTTAGACTGGGAAGCTAAAACTTATTGTCTAAAACCAATTAAGAAGCATTACATGTTTTCAATCATTACCTGCACTATAAATAAATGTGTATTATCAATAGCCTACTATAAAATTAAGAGACATCTCTGTTCGTTGAGTGGCTCAGGAGTAAGTGTAGCCCTAAAAACCAAACCCACAAAGCTCTTATTACAATGCAGAGGCTCTGAAGGGACATGTTTTCAAACTCAGATGACCCTTTATAACTCATTTATACTTTCTCTAATTCCTCCAGCCTGATCCAAACTGCCTCCGAATGATGGTTAATGATTACTGTCCTATTAACCATGGTCTTACCCCGAATATTCAACTGCTTTGACAGTGGGATGCTGTATTTGCATTTTATGTTAATACCAGACCAATTTAACTTCTCAGCTGAATGTGGAAGCCTCAGGAGTGACAGGAGTGACGGGTCTTTCCAGCCACAAACAGATGTGCTTAATCTTAAATCCTGTGCGCTTCTCATCCTTCAGGGCTGGGACACAGAATTATTGCAAGGAATGAGCATTCCTAAGGATGGGAGGGGACAGAGAGAATTTGCCATGGCTGAGTGAACAGTATGGAATCCTTGATAGCTGAATTATTGTCTCATGTGCCACACAGAACAATCTGTGTCTGAAAATATTTCCCACTTTCAGAGCTTGCAGAGCTGTGCACCCACACACCATACAGAAATGTATAGACACCTCACATGTGGCTGCTTTCCAATTTAACTTCTAAGAAACAAGCAGAAAAGCCAGATAATGGAGCCAGGTAATTTGCCTCAAACAGGCAGGTTAAGCTACAAATGCACATTATTCTCTATCATGTCCCAAAGTATGATTGCAAATAATGTCTGAGTTGTTTCTCAGGGTGTTTTCTCCTGTTCCAGCAGAAAATTCTCCCACTGTATTAGCAATGCCAACAGTGGAACCTACAGGCTAAAACCACCTGGTTTGACCTCTGGAATTATGTTAAAAGGAACTTTGCTGGGCACAGGAAAGGTCTAGAAACACGTGCAGACATCACATTTCTCCTGCATATTTCTCTTTAGTTTTTTTTATCCTTTAATCCTCCTGGACTTCCCCTCTCCTTCTAAAAGATGTGCTCTGATAATTATTGCTTGCTTTCTTATTAGCATTTGGGATCCATCTGCATTCAGGCCAGTCCCACTGACACCAACACCAGATTTGTGAGGAGAAAAACGTGTCCATTTAACTGTTAATTGCCATTATTGCCATTGTTTCCCGTGTTAAATAACTTGTCTACCAGCCCTGCCTTGCTGCATCCTTGAGCTCTTCCCTCCATTACTCAGCCCCTGTTCACTTCTATTTCCACCTCATTTCTGGGTTATGTCTTTGATGGACCAAGTGATTATTTTTCAGCCAATGATCCAATTACGAATAGAATAAAATAAAATATCTCCCAAATCACTCACGTTTGCCTTCATTTCAAACAGCTTAATCTGTCACTTCCAAATGGTGTTTTCTAATGGAGCATCTCATTTTCTCCTTCTCTCTCCCTTCTCTGCAGTCACACCAGTTGTAACCTAACAATGAATGAGATAAATTGATTAAATGGATGAGTTCCAGCTCCAACTGGAAAAACATTTGCTGCTGGTTAAATATTCTACACTTGTGTACAGCACCTGAAAAATGAGCATGACTAACACAGCACTCAGAGCCCTCTGAAAACGCCTTTCTGGGCAGAACTGGGAAGCTTTACTGACGTGTATTTTGTCATGCCAGCTCTAATTAAGCCTGTCTAATTACTTCTCTTACAAGGCTTTCAAGGTTGAGCATATCAATTCTTGAGGACATTCCCTGCTGGAGGTGTACAAATGTCCTGCAGAACAGGAGGGAGTGTTGCCTGGAGGGAGATTCACACTTCTCATTCCACGTGGCATAAACTGGGAGAACAGACAGGATTTTGGACACACAGGACCCTCTGCTAAACACCAAGCAAGGATGATTTCCCTGCATGCCCAAAAATGTCCATTTGGTTCCTCACTCACCTCTCTGAGCTGGTCAGATCAAAGTATTAGAAATCTTTCCTGCCTCATACCCTTCTATTTTTGAAACCATTAAGACACAGAAAACATCCAGTGGAGAAAAGCGGCTTTCAGGTGAACACACTTGTCTTTGGCTGGGTCTGTTTGCAGCAAACTCAAAAGGAACTCAAGGAAATTAAATATTATCTTGCCCCAGGAAATCTCTCATTCTTTCCTGCAGAATGAACAGCTCCAGGAGTATTTCTTTCTGAAAGATCCTCTCCTACATCCATGGGGTGTCTTACACTCTTTGATCTACAGGGAAGCTCTGAGGACACCTCCAATCCAGCCCTTGCTCAGCCTTGCCAAGAACAAGGTCCTTCCAGGCATGGCTTGAAAAAAAAACCACTCCAAATCAAACTAAAGAAACAAAAAACACCCCACAAACCAAGAACTTGAGGTGAAAGAGGTGAATTGCAGACCAGCAGCTGGGAAGCATCTGTCCTTACTGAGGGGCATTATTGCCATAAAAATGTGGCATCCCTTGCCATGAATCTGTGGAAGTTTCTCCTCTCTGGACTCTTCTCTGCCGTGCTCGTGGTACTGAGGTGGGGCAGGAATTATCCACAAGCAGGTTATGATTTTTCCCTGCTGTTGCCCAAGGAGTTGGTGCCACCACAGTTCCCTGAGCATCCACCAAACCTGGGATTGGGATTTGCATTTCTCTGAGCAATTGGAGAGGCCACTGAGGGTGAAAGGACAGCACTTAATGTAAGAAATATGGGGAGGAGGAACCAGGGCCCAAATTAATTCCACTTTGCAAATTCATGTGCTAACTTAAACTGGGAGGGGAAAAAAAGAGCCATAAACTTCTTCTCCAGGGTGCAATTGGGAACAAGGTTGGGCTGCAGGTAGAATTTAATTACCACGTGGCTTTAAATGGTTATTGCTTGAAAGGCTCGTGCCAGAATCACAGTCAGGTCCTACTTTATACTAAAAAACCCCTGCCATCACCTCCCAAAAAACCCAAGAGCACAAAATCCCCTCACTAAACCCCACACACAAAGGGCTACACTAATGTCTGTAAAGTGCACACATTTTGTAGCAAAAGGCTTTTATTGTGCACAGTTACTATAATTTAGTCTGTGTCATTACTTGAATGTTGCCACTGGAGCCGTTTTACCGTGGCCTTGGCTTTTCTAATTTAAATACCTCTGCTAGAATTTAATTTGTTGGGGAAAAAACCAGAATATTTGCAAAACACACGGTATTCTGATCAAACTGATAACAAAGCCAGAGCTTTCCAAGTTCTAATCATATGCAGCATTTTTGTGCTTTTGTTTCAAGTGTAGAAACACAATGAAATAACTCCATGCCATAAAGGCTGATGAAAGTGGCAATTAAAAAGGAATCGATCTGATCCAGCCTGTTCTGACTCTGGGAAAGGTAAATCATTGTCTCCTCCTTTTCAGCTCTCATTTTCCAACCTGATTAGGCAAATTTTGGAACGAAGGATCCTTTTTCAAAGGTGAGCCTGGGCTGTGGAGGGCAGGAGAGGGCAGAGGGGATGGCACTGCCCACACAGTCTGGCTTTGCTGTCACTGCATCTCATGGCACTCCAGGGCAGTGTCTGCCACTCCAGCCCTGCCTTCCTTCGCTGGAGCAGATGGGAAAGTTAGTTTAAATTAATTGCAGGCATGCTGTGCACAGCTTGTGGCCCCAGGAACACAAAGAGGGGAGGCAGAGACATCAATTGCCTTCCTAACACACCTATAACTGCGAGAAGAGATCTCTTAAGAAATCATCAAGATATTATGCTGCTTTTTTCTTTTCTTTTTTTTTTTAAGAAAGCTGTATTGCCCTGATTTTTACAGAGAGGATGCAGTGAAATTGCCTGGCTATACAGCATTTGAGAACTGAATTCTGCCTGGGATGGCTCATGGTACAATGACACGGAGAGAGCTGCTTTGATTCTCTAGTCTTGCCTACAGTTCCCAGAAATATTGACAAGTTTAAAGGTTAGTAACCTCTTCACCTATTTTAGTTAAAACCACCTTCCTGGATCTGGATCCTCAGCTTTTCTTCTGTCCTCGCTGAAAATCCAGTTCTCTGAACCAACAGGCAAAGGAATTATTAATGCCAGAATCACTTGTGTGCCTAAAATTGGGAAGGGCAAACTCCCCTGTTTCTGTGCAGTGATCAGCACTTGGCCATTCCTCAGGATCTAAAACAACACATTTTGGGTTTAGAAAAGTAAAATGTTTTGCTGTAAAACCTCAAAGAAACTAAATACATTTTTTTTCTCCCAGATTAGGAAGGTTATTTTGTCCTGAGGCATTTCTGCCCTTCCCATTCTGACTGTAAGCGTTGAGTCTGTGCAGTTGGGGCTTTTTTTCTCCCAGTCACTGAACACATTTTACCATCTCTGCTCCTTGCAAATCAAACACAACTCTTGCAGCTGCCAATAAAAAAGATAAAACAAAGTAAATCTTTCCCAATCCTATCTGGCTTCAACTTCCACCTTTCCAGAGAACCTTCAACCATGGCAGCTGAGCTCCCCTTCCTTTTTCCAGGCTCTGATACCATCACTTATCCCAGGCTCTGATACCATCACTTATCCCAGGCTCTGATACCATCACTTATCCCAGGCTCTGATACCATCACTTATCCTCCATGTTTACTTCTTGTATTAAATTCAATTATACTCTTGTAAGACTTTACAACATTTTTGCAGCATTTATTTTTTCTTCCACCATGATTTTGATATCTCCTTGCTCTTCCCAGAACTTGCATTCAAATTCTTCCTTTATTATTTTTACGTTCTTTCAGTTTTGTCCTTTAAACCAGGTCCATGCAGAATTTTTACTTTATATTTTATGAATCCTTTATGGGCACCCGAGCCAGCACTTTCTTCTATTCTTAAAAAGCTCCATCCTATTTAATTCACACAAAATTATCCTTGATTCATGAGCAAAATGCAGGGGAAAATCTGGCTCTGAGCTCACAACTTCTTTGGTGCCCATGGCAGGTGTGTTGGTCCACATGAGCAAAGCTCTTTGCAAAGCCAGAGGATCACACAGGTAATCATTGTTTGATTAATAATTTACAGCCCCAACAGGACAGGAATGCAGACTGACAGTCTCCAAGCAGCTGTGGGGCTGTCAAAAATGGTAATTTTTTACCCTTTTTCCTCTCTTTGGGCACAGCTTAACCCCACGCTGAGTTGTCTTTCTAGAACACAACCCCTGCAACGCTCAGCAATAATTAGATAGTCAGGAAGAAACAAGGAATGTGTGAGAATTAACTTCCCACCTCCTACGGCCACTTGAAGATTAATTTCCCTAAAAACTAATTAGGACATAGCATAAGCACAGAACCCTGAAAGAAATGAAGCAAAAAGGGGAAAAAACAGCTAAACCAGAATTTTCCATCCAGACAAGAAATCTTAGTTTTTCTAGGAAAAGCCACCAGATTGAATCCCCAAAGTCTGTTTTTCCCAAGGATGCAGCTGGACTGAAATCCTCCAGCCCTTCCAGTGCCACCCGCAAGAAGAGTAAATGTTGTTACGTGGCACTTCAAGGCAGCAACAAAACCACAAAAATTCAACATTTCCATTTCTTTCAGTGAGCTCTTCCAGATCAGCCTCATACATTGCACCAAACTCTCTAAAGTAGGCCAAGAAACTGTGTAAAGACATTATGGTGATGTTGAGTATTAACTGGGAATTATTTATATTGATTTTACACAGAAGAAGAGTAAAGTACATTTTCATCCTACAGTTTTTGAATATAAATTCATCTTAGAAGTTCTTTCTATAACAAAACTCCTGTAATGTCACTCCAACGTTGAGTCAAACAACTGATGTCAACCAACATAAAGCAGGAAATTCAGTGTTTTCTTGAGAAGTTCAAAAAGGACAGATCATCTAGAGAATTTCTATGCTTGTTTTATGCTTTAAAATTTTTGATTTACTCCAAATTTCTCTGATTAACCAGCAGTTAATTGCTGCTGTCTCTTTTCTTAGCAAAAGCACCTATTTTGTACCTGCTGTGCTTTTCCTACACTGAATTGTTTCTACATGGTAACTGACTTTGTCGAGAGTCCTCTTTATATGCTCTTTGCCACCTTGATTTCTCTCCAGTCCTCAAAAATCATTTCAGGGCCTCTTTTTTCTCTTGTCTCTAAGCTTTTCATAAAGCTGAAGAAACAATAAAGACACCAGAACCAAACTGTGTTTGTTGATATCAATCTCAGCAGTGCTGAATTCCAGAGACAATCCAGTTCCATCCAAGGCAGAATTCCCCACTTTCAGTTTTACAACAAAAAGATGCAGCTCTGCAAAGATGACATGATTATGGGTGAGTGCAGCCAAGCCTCCAAATTCCCCAAAATTGAGTGTGTGAGCAGAGCAAAGGAGAGGATGGGGAGGAGAGAACAAGCTCGGGATGAGCACTGAGATGTTTGCCA
The DNA here is from genome assembly GCA_035583235.1 of Hafferia zeledoni. NCBI lineage: Eukaryota > Metazoa > Chordata > Aves > Passeriformes > Thamnophilidae > Hafferia > Hafferia zeledoni. The sequence goes on from JAWWEV010000022.1 coordinate 17,271,095, forward strand.
TTGATTTGATTTTCCCCTGGAGCTCTTAGGAGGACATGGAATGTGTTTAGTTGCCTTTTGGTGAAATGTCAACAGCTGGAAACGCAGGGAGTGAAACACCATCTACAGCCAGTTGGCACCTGACTCTTCCAGTGCTCCATGGAGGGAAATTTGGACCCTCTGGTCTGTAACTCTCTATTGCTGTTTCCTATTAACTCAACAGCCTTTTCTGCAGAGAAGAAGCTGCTGATGCAAATCAGCATTCATTAGAGCAAGGTGAATGAACAACATGTAGAAATGCTGCTGCCTTACCCAAAGAGATCAGAGGTTTCAGGTCCTGTCAAATGGAGCATTTCCCAGGGGAACAGGTTTGCAGTTCTCAT
>JAWWEV010000022.1:17277433-17295137 GCA_035583235.1 Hafferia zeledoni
GTGGATTCACCATCCCTGGAGATTTTTAAACGCAGATTAGACATGGCACTGAGTGCCATGATCTGGTAAATGGACTACAGATGGACCAAGGGTTGGACTCGATGATCTCGGAGGTCTTTTCCAACCCAATCAATTCTATGATTCTATGATAGTTCCTATTCAGCAGCACAGACCTTGGAGCTGCTATTGAAGGGTTTGTGTTGGAGATGCTGCTTGATGTGCCCTTGGACAAGCCCTTGTCTGACATCCAGGTGGCACCTGCATCAGCTGATCCTCACCAGGTGCCCACAAGTGGAGCTCCTCAGGGAATCACAGAGTGGTTTGGGTTGGAAGGAACCTCAAAGCTCATCCAGTGCCACCCCCTGCCATGGGCAGGGACACCTTCCACCAGTCCAGGTTGCTCCAAGCCCCATCCAACCTGGTCTTGGACACTCCCAGGGATGGAACAGCCAAAGCTTATCTGGGCAACCTGTGCCAGGACCTGCCCACTCTCACAGGACAGAATTTCTTCCCAATATCCCATCTAAATCCAACTTCTTTCAATTTAAAGTCATTGCCTCTTGTTCTATCACCACATGCCCTTGTAAATTCTTATTCCAAACACTGATTATTTACCTTGTGATTCTTTTCTAAACTCTGCCCAATCCTTCTGTTTTTCCTGTCACCTCCTGCATTCCCAAGCAACAAATTCATCCTGTGCTGTAGTTTTTGCCCCTCAGGTGACAGCTCTGAGGGATTTGGACCCAGGCCCTTCCCCTGGACACTCCCAGCCCAGGATCACAGATTCCACTCATGAATCATTGCTGATGAAAAAGGAATTGATGGCTGCAAAGATGTGATGAGCAGCAGTTTTGAGAGTCGAGCTTTGTGCAGGAGCAATACTGGGAATTTGGCACCTTAGTCCTCAATTGCTCCTGTTTAATGAAACATTCCCCTGTAATCTCAGGAAAAAGGGTTTTCCCTTTTGTGATAATTGAAATATCTATTATAGAGGCTTTGGGGAGACTGGTTCAAAATTAATAAAGAGATTCATTAATTTGCTTAGTTAGGTACACCATGTTGAATATTCTGCCATAAACACCACCCCAGTACTCTACCAAAAAGGTTTCTACTGTTCTTTTCTAGTAGATTATAAATCACTCGAGGCAGGACCCACCTCCTGATCCTATGTCTGCCCCTGTGGAATGATCTCCATGAGCAGCACATTAAGTTGCTACTCCAATGCAAACAATAACCATAATAATTTGTCTCCCAAACTGCTCTCAGCCATCAGAGAGAAGAGCTGATACAACCCAACACTGATGAAACCAAACAGGCAGTTTTGCTCCCATAACTCCTCCAGATTAAGCTCAGCACTGTCGTATTTAATCCCCAAGGCCCAAGGAAAAACTCAAATCCCAACTATTGCTGTCATTGTAACAGAACAAATCACTCAATCAATCTCTTTAAAGTTCCTCAAACTACTCCCAGAGTTAAACTGAGTGGGGTTGTTGTGCTGAGAGAGGGATTTGACCCACGGCAGGGGCTGCTGCCAACACATTTCTACTTCCCTTTCCAGAGTGCAGCAGGTTTTGTGGTTTGTAAGCTTTTTATTCCCCACAAAGATTCAACTTAATGTTCCTCTGGAATGCTTTTCACTTAACTTATAGTGAGATAGCTCAGAGAGTATCTAAAATGTTACATAATCATTTCCAAGTTCCGACTCTCTTCGCCCCTCTTGGCATTTAGCAAATGGTATTTTTGCTCATGTAAGTCACGTTTTTTTCCCAGCTACAGAGCCTTTTCACAAAAATCAAATTAATCTCCTACAAAAATCAGATTCTCTGTATGAATGTCCAACTCCATTGAATTTTTTTATCGCTTTGTGCTCGTAGGGCGAACCAGTGAAATATAACTGAAATGTCAAGCGAAATGTATGGCAAAGCGATTAGGGAGAAACTTTCAGCATTTGTTACACATTAATATGTTAATTATGGCACACATTGTGGGGGAAAGATTAAGTATCACCAAAGCCAATTTATTTTTAACCAGCTTTATTCCTCACACTTCATAAATTAACCAGCGGAATCCGTAATGGAGGGGAATTGAGACACTGAGATTGCCAGAAATTATGCAAAACTCCAAAGCATACAAGGCTGCAATGCTGATAATGTCTCTGCTTTAAAATAAGCACTTCATCAGTGAGAATTATTTCTCCTCTGGAACTCCTCTCTTCATAAAGTGCTTGCAGGTATCTCTAACTTTGCCTTGGCCACAATGACGGGGCCCAAATCGATCGATATTTTCAACTCTATTTTTGTTGTGTAACGTATTAAGAGAGACCAAATGTCGACTCCAAGCCCAGCAATGCAAATGCCCATCTGAAGGTAAAGAATTGCTGAGAGGAGCAGCAAAACCAGCAAAAGACTATGGTGGAAATGAACCTGAAGCTTCAGACACAACAGAGATGGTGATGCTGCAGCAGCTTCTCATTCACTCCTGAATTTGTGTCTGTGTGAAAAACCTTCTCATGCTGACGTGGCTCCTTGGGGTAACCAGTGGGGAAAGGGGAAATACAACCCACACTCTGTGATTTATAGAGCAGCCAATGTGATTTGCACCCAAAATAAAGCTGGAAGGTGTTTGGTCAGCTCCTGTTCTGGGCAACTTTCGGAATATTTTGACACAATGGGTATGACAAATAATTTCCTTCTGGTACAAAGTGCTATTTTTATAACAAGGAAAAGAGAAAGTGATATGCTAAGTCAGAGGTCCATCTGTCAAGAACAATCCTGTGTTGATTGACATGTGTAAGCATTCAAGGTTAATAAAATAACAGCAAATTTCAAACTCATTAATCCCGTGCTTGGTAATTACCCTATTAAAGAATGATCTGCCCCTCTTTTTGAGGGTTTAGAAGACTAATTTTAACCTTTGGTGGAAAGTCCCTCATTAGATTCCCTGTAAAATATTAATTCTACTTTATTTTGGAGACAAATCTGTAACAAAACTTACAGGTTTGATATCTGCCAGCAAATCCACATGATGAGACCAGACAGGAATATCATTTTACTACTATTGGGACTCTGCCTCCTAGAAAAAACACCAGAACAATCAAAACCAGTAATGTGAGTTCTGAGAAGCTGCTCAGCCATCCCTCTCTCTCAGTAAGGCCTCCAGTTTGTGCAGGGGGTTCAGTGGGGCTCATTTTGTAAATTCAGTTTACTGTTGGTTGGATCTCTGGACTGGATTAGCAGCACTTTGTGCTCTTTCAGTACACAAAAGAAAACACCAGATTTTAACTAAACTGACAAATTTTTCCCCATTTAAAAAAAATAAGAACAGAAAGGCCAAGAAAAGCTGTGCCTCCCCTTGGCTGTTCCTGTGAGTGATGCAGAAAGACAGAGGGGGTAAGGTTATTTATCGTAATTGCAATGCAAGAGGTGCAATTACAACTCATTAAGGCATTGTTAGACCATCATCAAAGAGACTGGTTTAGCAGTAGAAAAAGGATCAAAACCTTCAAAAATCTTGGGTTCAGGCTCGCAGAAGTCCTGCCAGTGGCACTCCCTTTGGTGCCTCTCCCTCCAATAGCCCCTTTGTCACGTGCTGCTCTCACAGATGATCAATGTCCTCCCTGGGACTCTGCAGTGCTGACAATCAAATCCGTTCTTGGCTGCTTCAGCCGCAGCCTCTGGAGTCTCAAATTGCTGAATAACTCTAAACATATCTGGAAAGCCATTAAAGATCAATCCCCTCAGCTTATTGCAAGCATAGAAGGGGTTATTCATTCCCAAAGTCCATAAAGCTGATGGTTTGCTCAGACACTCAGCCAGTCTCACCGTGCCTGCAGGAATTGAGACGTATGTTGGTCATTCTGCACAGTTGGCCTTTCATAAAGCGTTATGAGAAACTCCAAGTTGCTCTGTGTGGAGTGGAGGTGAGGCCAGGCAGGTTGGTACAAAGAGGGACTGCCAAACACAGTTGGGAGAGAAACTGTTATATCTTCATTAAAACATATTTTCAGCTTTCAATTCCAACTCAGTCACATGTTTAAGGAGCCTCTGACTGATTTTCCCTTCCATGGAAGAGCAGGCAAAACCAGCAAACAACTTCCATAAGTTCCTTACACCCTCCTAGATTTTTAATTGAAATGCAACTCCCACGGCACCTCATTAGTTCATTGAATGTTGTATTAGTTTAATTTACCGGCGGGGTTTTTTTGCACCTCCCTCCCACATTTACCCCATTAAGCCTGTGCAGTTTATCAGAGAACTGCTCAATTAAGGCAAACGATTGTTCAAATCGAATATTTCATTATGGTAACAAGGTAAAAAGCTGCTTGGCAGGTATTAGCAAACATGGTTTGCTTCACTGAGACGTGTTTTCAGATTAAACTGGGGCACTTCAGCCTGTAATGTCAGTGGGAAAAACTCCAAGCAACTCCAATGGCCTTTGGATAAACTTTGAAATTAGGTGATGTTTCTTTAAGATTGCTTCTCTAAGGGAAGGTAATTAAAGAATGGCTTGAAATTATTTTGCTATTTTTTGCCTGATTTCCTGCACCCAAAGCTCTACAGATGCACCCAAAATTCAAAGCAGAACTCATGAAAACTAAAGAGATTAACTCTGTTCTATTCCTTGGGTTTTGTTTGAAGCTCAGCCCTATTTTGTAATGAAAATGGTAGTTCAAAGGCAGACTCAGACATGACACACCCCAGCTGGAATCTCTCAGAGCACACTATTCCTGGGAATGAGGGGCACTCCTTTTCCTGCAGGAAAGTGGGAAGTTGTAAGCAGTGCAATTTAAATCGTGGTAGGTTTTTGTAATTCTCTGATGGTTCAGTCCTGTCATCCTCATTCACACTGAACGGTGGGTTAATTTAAATGGAGCCAAGTGATTCAACAGGGAGGCATTTGCAAGTGAAATATTATTCTGTACAATTACTGTCTCGGAGCAAGGTCAGGAAGCCTCACTGTAAACAGCATTTTAAGAGAGAAGACAAGAGCTGAACAAAGAGATCAGAGGGATGAACGTGGCCACTGCCCAAAACACAACCTCACTCTGTGCCTCTGCCATGCCAAGAAAAGCTCCCTGACCCTGCCCACAGCCCAGTCACACACCAGGGAGGGGTCTCACAGCTGAGGCAGAGCATGCCAAGGTGTCTGGGCACAGCTGGTGCCAACCTTCAGTGGAGACTGTGAGGAAATTCATCCTGGTGAGTGTTGTTCCCTCAGAGCTGCCTCTGCTGTTTGGGTACAGGGCTGAGTTATATTTAATCACCATCTAACAGTCCCCCCTAAAGTTTGGCCCCTCATTGTGCTCTCTCACTTCAGCTGACATGGTGAGGATAACCCAGCCATCAGAGCCCTCTCCTAAAGCACTGAGCTGCAGCAGGAGAGCCTGTAGGGACAACTCACTGTTTGCCTTTAATCTTAAGGGTCTCACTTCACCAACCTGAGGAGCCTCATATACCCAACTAATGAAAGAGCAATTTTGGAATTCAGTGAACAGCAAAGTCTTGAAAGAGAAATGCTATTTTCAAATGTTTGCATTTTCTTTGGAGTATAATTCTCCCTCCCACTGTCTCAAGAATATGCTCATGCCCAAGTCCCACAGATAAATACTGCACAAGGTTCAGAACCTCCAGGATGAGATAAGGATATTTGTGTGTATTTTCTTAAAAGGATTCTCATTTCAAACACTTTGACTTCTACTACCTTGCCAATTCCTCTGTATGCTTCCAGGGAAAAGGCAGGATCAACACAAATCCAAGTCAGCTGCACTGGACAAGGGGTCTCACCAACCCCACCAGGGTCAAGGGAACAAACAGAGAGCAATGAAGTGAACCCCATATATTGGTATTCCTGCATTCTCTGAGAATGCTACACAGAATCCATGTATTGTTCCACCTAAAATATAGACACTGCAGGAGGAGATCACACTGTTCTGGTCTGCAGGAGATGTACAGCTGGCCCAAAAACTACAAGTCTTGCAGCCAGAAGCAAGAGTGGAAATGTTATTGTTGCTTCTGAGCTCTAAAGGCAATTGCTGTTCTCCCTTCCACAGACCCTTCTGTCATCTCTTCCCAGCTGGAATCGGAACATGAAGGGCCCCATTCCTCAGAGCTCCAACACTTCTGTCCATTTTAGTTCTCTCTAGTGTGCCACTCATCTTCACTCCTGAGGCCTTTCCAGAGGTGCATCTGGCTCAAAGCAGGAAGGAGCAGAATCTCCTAAGAAAGCTGAGAGTTCTAACAAGTTCTCCAGCCCAGCCTGGCACACGCTGGAGGTCCCAGTAATCATCCAAACAGTTGGATGCTTTCTGAAGCTTATCTGAGCCAAACAGAACCTCAGGCCCTTCTGAGGCTTGTCCTGCTCTGGTTTGAATAGGCTTCAGACAGCCATTGTGTGGCATGTTGAGAGCTTTGCTGTGCTGTGCTCAGAGCAGCAGCCAGGGGAGGAGGAGCCCGAGCTCCTGGGCCGTATCGCCCGGGCTCACATGTTGGCTCTCCAGCCTCTGTGTTTGATCCTCTGCAGGGGCTTCTGTGCACATACCCAAATTAGCAGGGACACTGGGGAACCCACACAAGCAAAGCTACAGAAAGTGTTACAGAGAGTACCAGGGGTGGGATTTCTCTGCTAAAGGCTAAAGAATGGTAATTTCCTAGAAACAGAGCCAGCCTTTGTGGTGGTTGGCTCAGCACTGCAGGCAGCACATCTGTTGGCTGCACCAAGGGCCTGGCTTTGGGGAGGGCTTGGCATCCTCCTTCCTGTGGGCAGCAGGATGTCTGCAAGCTGATGCTTTGCTTGGTGCAGCAAACTGCAGGGTTCCAAGAGCAGGGATGGCTGAAACATCATCCAGACAATAAACAAGGATTTTTTTCCCTTCTTCCTCCTCGTGATGAAGCCCAATTTGTGAAATTTAGGATGGATATTTTATAATGTATGGATTTTAGTCTGGTACCTTTTTAGAGAATAAGATGTATGAATAAGATGTATGAATGAGTGCATGTCTAGTCTCTCACTAAACAGCTTTTAAGCCTGTTCAACAATTTTCCATCAGATTTGATGGGGGAAAAGTCTAAAAGATACAAAATAGCAGCAAGCTCCACAAAGAGAAGGAGAAAAAGGCTTCACTCTGAGGCAGACCCTTCTTGGACACTTAGTCATCTACTCTTAAGGCTTCTCTCACCTCCAATGGACCATTTAAAGCATCCCAAGAATTTGCTCCAAGTGGCCTCTGATGGCTGATCATGGCTGTGGCCACAATGCAACATCTAAACTAAACCAAGAAAGTCTTCTAGATCAATGAACATAGACCCAAACACATGGAAAAATCAGGCTGCAGAAAATTCTGTGCTTATACAGGTATCTGTTAGAGGGAGTTTTGACCAGATTTTTGCCAACAGCCATTTCAACAATACAGTGTGGAATGCTGGCTCTCAGCCCCTGCCAGAACATCACTGCCCAGAGTTTCTCTCCTCCTGCCTCTTTGCTGAAAGCTGCACTGCAGGGACTCACTCAAAAACATGTCCCAAAATCCAGCCCTGGCTCCCATTAAGGTCTGTCCTTCTTTGGCTGAAAGGTGGAGTGTCAGTGTAAAAGGGAGGGTCTGTGCATCTTGAAAGAAAGCAAATTTCTGTTATTGCAAGAGCCTGGAAAAGCTGAGAAGCCCAAGGCCAGATGAAAGAGAGTCCACAACATCCCTACTGTTACACAGCAACCACCTCTCCAGAGTCCCACTGGATGACAGGGCAGAATAGGAGACTGAAAGCCTGAGCTGGGTTGTGATGGCAGAGGGACTGAGTAGAATTTCCTTGAGAAGTCTGACTGTCTCTGTATCACATATCAGATGTGCACTGACATCCTGGATTCATCTGTGGCTGAGAGGCTCTCAGGACAGTGAGGATCAGGGCTGGAAAAGGCACAGACCTGTCAGCTCCCACTGCAGCAAGTCCTGTTATTCCTCCTCATACCAAGTACCCAGCAGGCAACTATTTGATTGTGGTCACTATTTCCCCAGGGAATGTATGAAATGGAAGCTGGCATGTAACAGGTTTTCCAGTTCATTATCCATTCCCAAAGCCCAGCCAATGAAAAACACTTTTATTTTTATCCTCCCCTGCCATCCAGTTCCCCAGCACGGCACACACGTTGCTCTGGAAAGAAGCTGATAAGAAATTTGTACACCAGTGCATGAAATGAAAATGAAACAAGGCTGAAATTCATCCAGCAAAACAGGACTCAACTCAAGGGCTCGTTGGATACATGTGAAGATGCATTTGGTCACAGAAAAACACACATCACATGTAATTAAAATCTGCACAAGGGGATTTCTGCCTGCCAGACCCAAAGAATCACCAGCACGAGGTTCTGCACCTCTTTGAAGAGAATAAAAGGTTCCCTGTGGCTGTGACAGCAGCAGCTGTTGTGTTGGAAGCCTGTGGAGCACTGGCTGCTACAAAGCACATCGTTGGTTTTAAAGATATTGAATATTTTTCTATGACATCAAAACCCAGCCATAATGTGTCTGTTGGTGATAATTGCCATTGTCACTGAGAACATCATGGGTAGGTGGAAAGGAAAGTGTAAAGCCCTGGCAGAAGGTTTAAAACCCTGAAAGGACTTGCTGGGTAAGTCCTGCTGCTGTCCAGGGCACAAAAACTGCTCTCCAGAACTGAAAGGGGCCCCTCAGCAGGGAGGGACTGCAGGAGAGCCCAAGCAGCACCAGCACCAACTAAATTCACCACTATGCACAAAGGGATCTTGCAGAAGAGTTTGCTGGCATGAAAATGTTCATTTTAGACTGATAATCAATAGCTTATCTGTTACACTTTTTTAATTCCATCATTTTGATTTTCATAATGTGTTAAGTGTGTTTTGACTTTTCACTTAATTTATTCTTCTTGTGGCCATCTGAGCAGTCAGGGTCATCAGAAGGGGGATTAGAAAGGATCACGTCCAGCAATAAAATAATAAAAGTTTTGGGGAATGAGTTTTTCCCACCTCTGTGCCACCACCCCCCAGCAATTTATCCATCTTCCTGTCTTATCCTATCTCCTGAAACACACGAAGCACAGCCTAGAATTGCATTTTAGCAGCAGGTTGGAGTAATAGATGCCACAAGGAACAGTGACATTCCTGATGTGTGGAGGTCTGGGCACCACAGGGAGCTGCAATCTCACTTTGTATGCCTGATGGCAAGCCATAAATCCCTGGCTTTCTGTGCTGCTGCAAAAACCCGTTTAACAAACCCATTGGAGCACAGTGCCTGCATCAAAGTTATGACAGGCAACACCTTCCCCGTGGCATTCCTGGGAGGAAACATCCACACATCTTGATCCACAGGTATGGATTAATTTAATATGTTGATGAGAGCACGTGTTAAAAGGAATTCCTCTTTCCATCTGCACTGACTGAGGGTTGGTGCATCCAGACAGAAATGCTGTTTCCAGCACAGCTGCCCCGAGCACAGTTTGTGGGCAGCTGGTGACACAAAACAGCACTGCCCTCAAAGTCAGAATGTTCTGTGTGGTTAATGCTGGTTTTTAAGTTCATGTTGCCAGAATAAAACCTGTTTTTAAGGAGTGGAATTCATCACTTCTCTTGGACACTCAGAGAGACAAGGGGGAAATAGAGATGAAATACGTTGATAGCTTGGAGAGACAACGGTGCAGGAATCATCTTCAATCATAGCCAAGGAGAAAACTAGAATTTTATCATCAAATGTATAAAATGTATAAACAATACTAGGAAAATCATCTCCCCTTGGTGAATTTAAATGTATGCATGACTGCACACACCACAGAGGGCTTTGATGTAAAGGCCCTCAGACAGATAAGGACAATATGAGGAATGGACACGCACTGACAGCTACTCATACTGAGTATGTAGATTATTGTATCACTTGGTGGGGATATTATTAAAACATAGTTAGCCACAGCCCAGGTATTCAGGCCTCATTCCATAAATTTTACAATTGCTTTGTGCACAAAAACTTTAACTGACAGTTAAAAAACCATGAGCTTTGAGGGAAAATACACAAGTCTTAACTATTAATCACTCAACAACCAGCCCACAGAAACACAGATCTGACATGAGAAGAACTGAAAATTACTCAAATGAGCTCAGTATAACTGTAGAAGAGTGATGAGACTTGCAGGACAGTCCCAAGTGTATTCAGAGTGTCTGTGAGTTAAACACACATGACTTTTGCAATAAAAAAAGGAAGATCTTTATCTGAGTCCTCAACATTTCTCTGCTCAGAGAAAGCCTTGAAAGCCCTGGTTAAAGGTGGATTTGGCTCTCAGGAAACAGGCTTGGAGAGAACTTTCACCTTTGTTGGACCCCCACAAAGATGTGACCTTGCCATTTCTAAAGCACATTAGAAGGAGAACTGCCATTGCTGCAGAAAAGGCTGTGAAGGTGTGATGGAACAGCCCTGCAAAGGTCAGGAGGTAAGAGTGTTTCCTCAGAGCAAACCACGTTGAACTACAGCAATGCAAAAGTTCAAAACCAGGACTTTTCTCCACCATGTGAAAGTCAGGTGGGTTTTTCTGCCTGGGAGAGTGTGCACACTCTTCAAACAACACTAGATATGTTGCAGTCACTGCCAGGAGATTATCCATCTGAGCAAGCAGGTCCTTGTTTCAGGTGCCATTTGGTTCAGCACATAAAACATTAAGTGAGGCCAAGACTCAACACAGAAATTAAAGCACAATCCAAGGATAATTATGTTCTGATGGCTTACAATGATATCTGTTGCTAATAGGGAATCCTTGTATTGGCCATGAAATGAAATGCCTTCCCCACCACCATTTAACCACTGCCCCCAGTGCCAGCCAGGCTTGTCCTTTCCCTGACATGAAATAAAGTCGTAAATTAATTGTCATAATGTTAATCCAAGTCTTTGCCCAATTACACTGTCGCTTGAATTATTAGGGTCCTGATGAACTGGAAAACTGCACTGTGGAAGCCCAAAATTTCCCAGGTGCAGGTTCTCAAAGTGTCCAAGAGGAGAGGAAAAGAGACATAACACAAAGGCACAGTGCAGTAACAGAGGGCACAGCAGTCAGGGAGCTTCCAGCTAGCAGAACTTTCCAGAACCAAGGAGAGATCACTGCCAGACACCAATTCCTCTCCTGCTTTCCTGTCCTCGGCTACAGGAGATGAATCCACACGTACAACTTGCTCAGCCATACCCACTGATCTAGCAAAGTGAACAACCAACTTCCAGGGCTTTTATTTTGTGCTAATGTATTCCCATTTCCTGTGCAAAGCAATTTATTCAGCATGAACAATTTGTAATAACATACGGCACGTGTTCTGCGCTACAGAAGCCTTTTCATATGTAATTAATATTTTATTAAATTTTTAACATTAAATTACTTTTCTTGCCCAATAAAAGATTATATTTTCCAGTTCATGGATGCAAATCTGCTGATAAATAATGTAAGAAATGTTAAAGTATCAACAGATATCAGTTTACTACAAAATAAATTGCTTACTTCCCTAGAGAATGTTTAATCTCAATTATTGCTCACAGAAAGCACACAGCACTAACAAGCAAGCCAAGAACAATCTCCTTTCTGAACAGCCAATCTACTGCAAACATGTTTGATAACTAAACTGCAATACATTCTTAATAACTTCACTCCAATCCTGCTCCCAGGAATAGGGAACTCACAAAGCTGTTCAGCTCCTTCACTGCAACTCTTTTTATTTACCCAAGAGTGAAAGAGGTACCATGAGGAGCACCCAAGGGAACGTTGCCAGTGCTGCCAATCCTGCACTCATGGCCACTGGCACAGCTTGCACATCACAATTTGTTTGGCACTCAACTTCTTTAAGTCCACTGAGAGTGCTGGAGGCCAGTTGGGAGCAAACTGGTCTAGTGGAAGGTGCCCCTGCCCACGGGAAGAGGGATGGCACTGGATATTCTTCAAGGTCCTTTCCCACCCAAACCATTCCATGCTTTCACAGGCTTTGTAACACGATTGGAGGTGCTTCAAAACTCAGATATGGGCAGGATAAGGTCATGCTGAGCTGACAGCTCTTGAATTCCCTCTCCACATAATGTGGTAGAAGAAGCAGATAAATTTTTGGACAACTACCTTACAGGTAAATCACTCATCAACTCTCAAAAGAGCCCCACAGGGTTCCAGGCCTTCCTCATCCAAAAGGGACTGACTCCACCAGACCCACAGCCCAGGAGAGCTCTGGGACCATTTCCTAACAGGGGGTTTGCAGTTATTTCTTTGACATGTCAGAAATGAAGGAAGGGGTGTAAATTCTGATGGGTGGAGTGTCTCACATACTCTGAGCTAAGAGAATGCTCTGACCCTGCAGTGCAATGTCCACCTGACCAACCAAGTCTGAGGGTAACCACAGCCAAAGCACAGCCCAGGTGTCCTGGTGCTGTCATCAGCTTTGCCAGCACTCCAGAGTTTGTCACAGGAGTGATAAGATGACAGAACGTTTGCAGGTTTCAGTGGCACAAGTGCAGCCTGAGAGTATCTGACAGTATCAGTTGCTTCATTCTCCATGTTCAGTGGGATAGAAAATGAGAGCATTGATGTCACCAAAAGAGAAAATTAGTACCAGCACCGAGCAAGTGCCAGGTCTATAATGACTGTACACAGATGTTACCAGAGTAAACTTGAGGAAAATATGATAAAGACTGAACAATCAGCCATCCCCCATTGGGTGAAAACATTCAGAGGAGCTGGTTGAGTGGGAACATGTGCAAAATGAGGGACTCGTGCACGGCCCCCAGATGCACAAGAACATCTGTGATGGTGGTGCTGGCATGGAGAACTACTTGCATATTCATGCTATCATTATCACTCCTGCTTCTGTGCAGCTCCTTATTGCAGAGAAGAGCTACAGCTCTCATATCCACAGCCAGCAGCTCCCAGATCATGGGACATCCAGTTAACAGCAACATCCTCAGGTTTGGTCAGAGCAAAACCAATTACAGCACAAATAGGCAACCTACTTAGCAACTCCAGCACAGCAGCTTCCCAAACCCCTTGCTGGCCATCTTGGCCACCATTTGTGATCATCTCTCACTCACACCACAAGCACAAAACATCAGCCTTCAGAAGCTTCACCAGCTGTCACAAGGTGCACTCTCCAAGAGTAAGATTTTGCATGATGGTGTGGCGTGTGGTAAAAGGGCATTTACACTCATGGTCAGAGTTCCCCTCTACCTCCAGAGCAGTGTTAAAGGTGTTTCTGCTTGAAAAAAATCCAACTCTGTCTTTGCAGGAGCAGCAAGTGAACTGCATTGCTCTGAGGGTCACTACCTACCCAAGACTGAGCATGGCCAGTGCTGTGCAAGGTCAGCCCCTCCACCCTGAGCTGCAGGGCAGGGGCATCTTGTCCTGATGGCCACCAAAGTCTGCACCACAAATCAATGCAATCAGTTAGAAAAGAAACAATAAACCACTGTGTGATATGGAGAGATCATGAAAACACTTGTAGAGCTTGCCTGGAAATAAACTCATCATCTCTCATGTTCTTATTACAGATGTAAGTGTTGCTTCCCCAGCGTTCCCGGCCTTCTGCTGCTTGTTAATCCTTGTGCAGACCTGTGTTATTTGTCTGAGATGAAGAACAGAACCAATTCCTTCCCACTGTTTGTGTCTCTGCTATCATTTACATTTCCTAACGTAAGCTGAGTTATGGTAATGAAGGTGGGGAGGGTTTCCATCTCCACCAGGTCAGCACCAAACCACATCAGCAGCTTTTGCATGATCCATCCATCCCACCCACTGCTCCCCTGTGCTGGCTCTGACCAATTAATGACACTCACACACTGCTATGCTCTGGAAATTATATTAGGAGCTTTTGACTTGTAAGCTCAGTGCTGCAACAGCTGCAGCACCTCCTAAATTAGCATTTATTTGCTCTGGCCATAACCTTTGGACATGGGGGCACACAGAGGCAGCCAAGGGGCCACGCTGATATACTGGAAAGGAAATCAGGAACTAAACATAACCTTTTAGTGAGTAAATAATCCATATAAAAGCAGAGGTATGACCCTTCCTGTCTGATGCAGAAGAGTGAGCTGCTAAATCAAGTCTGTGATGGAAGACAGAAGGCAAATTGATATGTGTAATAAATAACTTCTGTCCCTCAAAACCTAACAAATGACAATATGTATTTTGCAATTGTTTTTTTTCTTAAAGCTAATTTGTGAGAATGTATAGTCTGTGCATATATGAAAATGACCATATAAATTTGGATTTATTACATTGGGATATGAACTGGAGTCCAAGAAGCAGCACGTTGGGTAATTAACACAGCCATTAGTGCAACTTTAAACTGATTCACACAGCTCAGGCTTTCCTGTGCTGTGATGTCTGTTTGCTTCTGGATTTCTGCATGAAGTTTTTTGACTTCTTACATAAAGGTTGTTCTTTTATTTACCACCAGGAACCTCGTTCCTGAAAATGTTTTAGATATAAAAGAGAAGACATCCAAGCTCCAAATGGTCAAACTGCAGCACCCACGGAGCACTGAGGGACCCCATCCCACCTCACCCCCAGCTTTATCAGCCCCTGTTTGTGCAGCTGAGCTTTGCCAGGCACTCTATCCCAACTCACAGAATCTGTCCCCATCCAGAAAAATATTCACACTGTGCCAGCTGTAGGCAAACTTGATGAATTAAAGGCTCCAAAGCTTTCCTTGCCCCACTTTTCCCCACCTTGCTTCTGCTGCTTGATGCAGAGAGAGCTCCAGGCTGGCCTTGCTGAGCAAACACTGTCCAGGGGCCATGGCACTACTGGGCATGGGCTGGGCTGACCCTCAGGTCAGGCACTGCCCTCTTAAGGTGCTTTTTACATCAGTGGGTTATATATTGGGGAAAAAATAGCTTAACAAACACTCCCATGTGTTGGGATTCAAGAGAAACAGACCCTGTGAGTAACTGGCACCTCTCTCCAAGTGGCTTTGGGCAAGTCTTGGCTTCTCAGGGTTTCCTCTTGAGTAAAGAGGATGAGGGCAGAGCTACTTCACAGAGATGGAAAAATGCTGGGAACTCCTTGTTTTAGCACTGAGTTCTGATGTCTGCGTTCCTCTGGACTGCACAGGAGGGAGAAGCAAGAAAGCAGCAAGGTGACAACAGTCAATGCCTGATCAAACTAAGCTGCCCCTAATTTGTTTCCATACATCTCTTCAGGTACAGCTTGTCAGAGTCACCTGAATAATCCTGGTATAACTCCAATCCATATTTCTAGCTAAGAAATTGAAAATCTTTAGCAAGCAATTAATAGAGCTGGCAATGACACAGCACATCCATCTGCCCTCTTGCACCAGGCAGAGTTTAATAACCAATATGCCCGACAGGCTCAAATAATTTAGAGCCCATATTTATCCTCAGGAGTGGCTCTTGCTGGCTAAAGGTTTCACCACTTGCTCATAAATTTAAGGGCTGCATGTGTAGGGAGGGGAAGGGGTGCACAAGGGAAGGGATTTGTGGGAGAAAGTCTGTGTATGGGAGGGACAGTTTATAATGACATTTTCTCATGAGGAGAAGTTGCTTTTGTGCAGTCATTCTGAAGTATTAATTTTTGATAACTCCTTAATCACTGCAGTTTAATGAGAGAGAGGCAGCAGGTGAAGGGGGAATCCATCATGTCAGCCCAGGTAGCTGGCTCTCTTCCTGCTGGGAACATTTAGGATGGCACTGGGGGCTGGAACTCTCCCTCTGCAGCTGCAGTTCGGAGAAGGGATTCTGGAGTCTTCTAAAACTTTGATTTCCCTGAAGAAACCTCTTTATGTGATCCATTCTCATCCTTCTCTTCCCAAGGAAATAAGGATTGTTCTAAAAAGTGCAAAGTGCTTGGATTTGAATGTAAACTGGTTTAATTTTAATACTGGCCAAGACAGATAATTTCATCCTGTCACAGCATTTGTTGCAGGTGTCACTGCAGACCTTTGCTTGATGCAGAGTTTAGTTCTTAATTCACCCTTCACAAACATTAGCCAATAAAATCAAAGTCCCCAGCGATGCTTGTGGCCTCTCAGCTATTATTTATTACTTTTGTTATGAAGTTCTTACATTTTTATCCCACAGAACCTCTAGACATATAAAGAAACAAATTGCTTCGTGCAGATGGAAGAGGTGGCTGAGCAGCAGCACTCCCAGATCTGCAGATCCACTCCCAGGGAATCCCCTGATCCACTCCCAGGGGAGGATCCCCCTGACCCAGCCCCAGGGGAGGATCCCCCTGACCCAGCCCCAGGGGAGGATCCCCCTGACCCAGCCCCAGGGATCCCATTCCAGTCACTGCTCAAAGGTTTGAGGCATTGAGGCCCCCAGTGAAGAAGGGAACAGCAAAACATCTTATTTTACAGCAGCTCAAGGGAATTCCTTGGGCTCTTCCATCAGATGCACTTGGAGAAGCCAAGGGCTCACTGCTGGGAAATAGGTAAAAGCTGCTGCTCCCCCTCCCAGGAGGATATTTTTGGGTTATTTCTGTCACATTGAAGGTTATTCCACATGGAAAGCTCCCTGTCAAGGCAATGTTGCACCAGCCATCCTTGCACCTTTCTCCAGTACCGGTTTGCTTCTGGATTTGGACAGTCTTTGGCATTGGGAGAGCATGTTCTTTGAGATGACATCCACACAGCCCAAAATACCCAACCAGTTCTCACCACCCACCCCTTCTGTCAGCACCGAAATTCTTTCTTTATTAATTTGGTGTTAAACTATCCAAAGATACAGAAAAAGTATAGTAATTTTTTTACTTCTGAGCAACTGCCTCCCTCTTTGTCCTGTCAGATGGGACATTAACAGTCTGTCAAACATAATCACAACACGACCAGATCTTCCCACCACTTCAGGAAATAAAACTAAATTTAAGGTTTCACAGTTTTCACCATCTAATAATTCTTAACTGATCCTGTTACTAAAAGCCTTTGAAAAAAATGGTACATATTTATAAGAGCAGGGAGGCAAATATTATGACAACTGAATACAATTTTAGGGCCACTCCTAATGAACAGAATTTGGCAATTCTTACCCTAAGTGACATGTGCATAAACATTCCTCCTTCAACACACACCCATTTCTTGCATCTACTACATTTTCTGCACTAGGACCCTGGTACTTCCCTCCTCCTTCCTGAGCCTTATTGCAAAATTTAAAAGTGTTCAAAATATAAACCCCTTTTAGAATAAGGTTCTGCAAAACAAAAACTGAGGATGCCTTATACCAATTCCTTTTTACATCTCAAAACCACAAGAATCTCACTGCAGGTTTTTTGTTCCTTCCTTCTTCCCCAGCAGCCTCTTCCTCCTGCCCCAGTAACTGGTTCAGTGAACACCCTTCAGCTTGGGAAGGCATTACAAGTTTAACCATCAGCCTTCCCTCTCTTGCAACAAACATTTTTATTTCTCAGAAGCACAACCTTTGAATTGTTCTATTTCAACCATTCAAAATGAAACATTCCTTCATTAAAAGTCAAATTTCCGAAGACATCCTAAGTGCGAAAAATGATCAGCATTTTCTTGTCTTTTACCTTCTCATTTTTTCTAACACAAGTAGAAAAATAAAACAGCTTTATTCCCTTTACATGCAAAACTTCCCAAACAGTATATCTAAAACCAATGAGAAGTCAGGCTTATCATTTGGAAAAAAGGGAAAGGAGAAGGGAAAGGAAGGGAAAGGAGAAGGGAAAGGAAGGGAAAGGAGAAGGGAAAGGAAGGGAAAGGA
>JAWWEV010000022.1:17300932-17326904 GCA_035583235.1 Hafferia zeledoni
GCTTTCCAACTTCAATTTCCCCTGGCAGAGCTTGAGCCCATCGTGCCCCCTTGTTTTGCTCCCTGTCACAGCAGGGCATGCCCAGAGTTATTGGGGCACTTCATTTGGCAGAGGGAAGGGAGGGAAAAGGCAGCAGGGATTGGGGAGTGTGGCACTTGGGCCACTGTGGCCCCTGCAGGCACCGAGCCCTCCCTTGGCAAGCTGCAAACAGGGGGTTCAGTCAGGGCTGGGGTTTATCCACACAGAGCCATATGCTTGGAATAAAGAGACACTCCCTCAGTGACAGCCTCTCCAGGGACACAATTTCCACCCCTGAACCCGAACCAGCCTTGTCGTGCAAGAGGAAGCTCTTGTAAAACAAGCACCAGCAAAACACAGACAAAGCCCCCCAGGGCTCTGCTGGAGTTTGGCATCGCAATGAAGCCCAAACTGGAGCAGAAACCAGCGCAGAATAAATAATTAAATAAATATAATTCGACACTGAAAACACTATAGAAACGATTTTGTGTTTCAAGTCCCCTGAAAAACACACACACGAAAAAATCAAAACTAAAACCCACAAAACACCAAAACAACCGAACCAAACAAAGGAAACCCAACCCAAAATAAACCCCCAAACCCAACGTATTTTCCACATCATCTGCTAAAATGCTGGTTATACAAATTCACACTTAAAGGAACACTAAGCAATTTTTCACAGTTGTTGTCAGACATGGTGGAGTTCAAAAGGAGCTTTAAATGCCTGTTAATGACTCACAAATTAATTTTTCCTCCACACTAGATTTTCCATTTGAAAATGGATTTGCACTTTTTCCCCCCATGATCTAAAAATCAACAATTTTAAGTTCTACTTTTGATGTTTAAACAATTTTTAGTGTATTGAGAAATAAAATTTAAATAGAGGAGTACATTGGAACAGAAAAAAAAGTATTTCAGGAGTGAAAATACTGCATTATGGAAATCCTGTGAAAGAACACTTCTAGTTGATTGAAATTCCTAATTTATGTTTCTAAATGACATGTTTAAAGATGTTTAAAGCTGCAGGAATCTCTAATATAAACCCCAGCTATTGACTCCAAAAGACGAACATTAATAGAGCTTAATTTACATGAAGTTCAGACCTGGATTTCAGCATTGCCAGCACTGTTGCCAAGACAGGATTTTCTAAAAAGCTAAGCTATGATTTTTGAATCATAGAAAAAGAAATTTTAGGAGCCCCAGAAGTTTTCCCAGAACTCTGTGGAAAGTGTTGATATATTCTGAAAACTGAGCAACTTCTCAAGCAGCACAGGAGATCCTTTGACAACACAGCCTGAAGGAGATTTCTGCTCTAACATCTCTGAGGTGAAAAGGCACATGAAGGAGGAATTTGACCCTGCTGTGTGTAAGAAATATTGCCATCAGCTTTATCACAAACAGACAAGACCATCACAGAGAGGCTGGGAGGTGTTTCCACAAGGAAAGGATTCATGTCTTCAGCTGGAAAGCCACGGCCAGTGGAAATACCAGAGCTGACAGGAAGACATGCATGAGCTTTATGCATCAAAACATCTCTCAGAAGGGCATCGAGCATAACAATGAACTGTGTTTAAAAATAAAATGTAAGAGGTGCCAAACAGGAGCTCTTCAGGCCAAAGCCTCGGTCCTGCTTGCTCTGGGTCAGTAGGAAAAATAGAGCTCAGCCCCTCTGAAAGGCAAAACATCACAAAGCTGGATGGAGATGTTGGATCTAGAGGTGGTAATGGCAGTTTGGAATCAATTCATCTCCAGAGCAGAAGAAATAGTATGACCAGTACCAGCTCTGAAAGGGAAGAGCAGCTGCTTGTGAACACCGGCAATTCTGCTGCTGAGGACAAGACTGAAGTCTCGGAAACAGAGTCTGTGGCAGCTCATGGACACCAAAAGTAAACAGAGGAAAGCAAGGACAACCCAAAGGCCTGTTTGTGATTTCTTCCTCTTCACCTCTACATGAAGGAAAGCAAAGGATGCAACCTGCAGGGTTCTAATACCAGCCCAGAGCAAAGGCTTGTGTGGTCCTTGCTGCAATCCATCAGGCAGCTCCACATGTGAGCACCGGGACATCCATGAAGCCACCTGATGGTCAGCTGAGGGGCAGACATTCAATGCTGAATGGCTACTCAGGGTCAAAGCTGCAACTTGCTGCATTTTCCCTGCTTCTTGAAACCATCAGGACATTAAAAAGTTGGATATACAAGAAAACCTCCCTGCAAAAAGCGACTGTCTGAACTCAAATACTTTAATTGCACAGTGGGAAATAACAGTTTGGGGAGATCTCTGTTGCCTTTTATACTATTTTTGTTTCAGATCTGCACAAATCCCAAATAGCTCCCTCTGAATAATTGGACATAAACGTGACATTGTGACCAGTACAGGAACCAGAGCACTGTCTGCAGGCAGCACTGGCAGCAGAACACACTCAGCACCTCCTCACCATGCCCAGGGTTTTCCCCATGCTCAGGATGAGTTATTTTATCCACCCTTTGGATAAAATATCACCTCCTTTGGATAAACACCCCCCCCCCTCCCAGGGGCCCTTTTGTGTTCCTTTGTTGGCAAGGATTAACCTTTTACAAGAAGTAAAGAAATTGCCTCACTAAGAAATGCCTTAGTTGGGTTTGTCTCCTTCTGTCCTCTCTTCCTGATTTATGATTTAGCACATGGTTCATGCTGGAAGGGCTGAGAGCCCTTGTACACACCATTCTGTTCAGCTACACCTCAAATCCTCCTTAAGACAAAGTGAAATTTGAAGATTTTATTAAAGAAAACTCACAACATGCCTGCCAGGACCTTGGAAAGGTTGGCAGAGCACAATGGCTGTCTCTGGAAGGGACTAATTTTTCCTCTGTGCTCATCCTTTATTGTTTTCAGAAAGGCAAAGACTCACAGGAATTGTATACACATTTTCAGCACTTTCAAAATTAAAAGAGGAGAAAATAAAACCCACAGCAACTCAAACTCTTGTTACCTTGAAATAAAGCAGGAAATGTAATTAGAGACCTCAATTACAATTGGCATTTCTGATTCTGTTGCTGCAGGAGACCACCTTGGCAAAACTGGCAAAGCAAGACCCCCCAGAGAGAGGCTCTGAATCATTTCAGACCACTTTATTAATCATTTCAGCAGCAGCATCAAAACAGGTCTGGTTAAACTCAGTATTTGGTGATTAAATGTTACACTTTAAGGGTTGAACACTCAGAGAGATCCAGTTCAGACTTATCTGAGTGTGTGCAACTTTCTACATGCACTGAGTGCATGGACTGGCTCCTTTGCACCCACATTTGGATATTTATTAAGGACCACTGCAGAAGATGAGATTCCACTCGTATTGTTTTATTTGCACGAATTACAACTGGAATAATGTAATGTACAACCTGAACTTTCTGTGCCCAAACCCATCACACACAGCTCCAGATGAAGACTTCCAAGGGTCATTGCAGGCTCTTACTGGCCAACTTTTATGTTATTACTGAAAAGACTGGAACTTGATTTACATTTTCATCCTTTGGGGCTATGACACAGCCAGGGAATAAGTGACTTTTTTTCAGAGAGTACCAGAGTGGGAATGGATGAAAGGCTGAGGAACCTACCATGCCACACAACCAGGTTTTGGAATGAGTGAGGCTCAGATGTTGCTGGTACCAAGAATAAGTCCATGTGGCACGAGGTCCTGTGCCCACATGTGTCTGTCTCCCGCTCTCGGGTGCTTGAGCACCAGCACAACAGAAGCAGGGAAAGCACTTACAGCCCTCCCTGGAGTTCAGTGAGCATCTCCCTCAACTCTGCGTTATCCAGGGAAGGGGTAGGACAAAGGGAAACACAGACAGTGTGAGAATTTGAATAACAAGACACCCAGGGAGGATGTGGTGAGGGAAAGGGAGAAGATAAAGATCGGCACCACTGCTGACTCCAAGCTCTAAAGCAGCCAAGTGTACTCAGCAAATAACACGCTCAAGAGAGCGCTCTGTGACTTCCCAAGGAAAACTGACTCCTCAAGGGACAGCACTGGTGTTTCTGCATCCAACCTCTGCAGTTAACCCACCCAAGAGATGGTGCCACGCTCAGCCTGCAGAGAAAAGCCTGGAGAGCAGCACAGACCTGTCCAGCATCACCAGAAGGTCTGGAGCAAAGCTGGGAGTGAAGGCAGGAGCCTTGGGCTTCTCCACTGCAGAAACACAGCTATTGCTCCTTAAAACACTGAGCTGATTTACTCCAGACTTCTTCACTGATCCTAAGACTAGAGGAGGAACCTTCAGCTCTCTACTAGACATGACTCAAGAACCTTCAGGCAACTTCATGCCCTTCACTTTTGCTGGAATTTTAACACACTCTTTAGAAAGTCATCCATTCTGAAATGTGTCTGATTTTATCTCCTTAATTTCTACCCTAAAGAAACACACTTTGTTGCTCTTTAGCACATCCCACTGGTGCAACCATATTTCATTAACCCTGGAACACGGAATTTGAACACAAAGAGCCCAGACATGGGGAGCTGAACACAAATTTCCAGGAACTTTGAGCTCATGGGGAGTTCACAACTATTAAGCTCCTGGACTGGAATTCATCATGCTCAGAGCCAATCCAACATCCCCAGGGAAAACTTTTGAGGTGTGTTCTGGGATACACATTAAGCACATGAGTTCTAAATTCATCTTTTCACCAAATAAACACACACACCAAAAAAAATAGTCAAAGGTCAAGCAAATCCTCAAAGTTTGTGTGAGACAACCTTACACAAACACCAAAGCAGAGAACTGAATGGTCACTGATCATAAGAAGAGATGTGTTGTCCTGTATTTCACCTAAAGGATGTTCTAATGCTCAGTTAAAAAATAAGTCTGAGAAGTCCATTTGGAGGTTTTTTGGAACTGATATAGTCTAAACTCTCTCACCAGTACCCTTGGGCTCAGCAGTCCATGTGAAGAGCAGCCCCTTAGATCTTACGTGACATCTGGTGGCAAAGTGAACCTTTTCTGATACATAAAGCTTTGCAAAAATTTGAGAAGGTTCAAAAATGAAACACAGGATTTATTATGAGCTTTTCATGGGTTTGGGCTTTGGGGCTTTTTTCCATGCATTTTCTGTTAATTCCACATCTAGACCTGCTTATCAGGCACAATTCCAGCTATGAAAGCCCACTAAGAGTGCCAAGTGCACATCAGCGATCGTATATCAAAATATAGAGAGGAACAATTTAATTTATAATAGTAAAATTCCTAATGCAACTAACCAAGTGAACCTTCTCAATCCATTTGCTCCCCAAAATCAGTCATTCATATGTTTTATGTGACAGAAAACGATAACTACACATCCCCAGCTGAAAGATGGGCCACTTTTTTTTTCCCCCTTTTTTTGATGACTGCAACAGTATTAAAGGCATGCAAATAATTTCAAGTGACTTTTTCAAGGCTAGCACAGAGCTTAAATATGCTTCAGTGTGTCAACCACCTGCCAAAACTTCAGCTGAATCAAGCAGTTCCAGATCATTGGAACTCTAATTATTATAAGCACAAGTGGCTTTTGGAACAGCAGCGAGCTCTACATGACAGTGTTGGCAAGCACTCTCCAGGCAAATGAATTAAACTCCACTTGCTGCTTCTGATTGCAAGATCATTCACCGTTTGCTGATCGTTTGGTTTCCCAGCAAATTAGTGCTTGTGCAGAACGTTTCCAGCAGGAGAGGAGGTGTATTTTAAAAAAGAAAAAAGGCAATCTATTCCAAGCAGGTAAAGGCACGAGGCTTTTCTCCATCCGTGCCCATGTGACAACCAGAAGCTCAGCTGATGCCTGGGAGAAGCTGCATTGTCACAATGCAATAAGCCATTTTTAGTGCATATTCCTTGCCTGTTCCAGATGCAAATAGGACACATCAGCTGCAAACACCTTTGGTAGTTGTGGTCCCCTCTCTATTAACACCATCCAGGCTGTGTGACAGGAAAGCGACTGGAACACAAACAGCTCAGCCTTTGCCTCCCCGCTGTGATTAAATCTTTATTCTGCTGTCGGGGGTTTTCAGGCCACGATTGTTTGTTGGGTCATGACTCACCTCACCTGCTAAACAAGGGGTAATTCCCAACACAGCAACAAGATGGAAGACAATTTTCAGAGGATGCCAGGATGAGGATGATTTACAATTATTATTCCTGAGACATTTTCAGTGATATTTGCAATTTCTACTGAGACAGCACGAGAAACAATATCAATGTATTACACAACAGAACCAGAGATTTTTCAGCTTGAGATGTTATTACAGCATGAGATTTGTGTTCATTCAACAGGGATCACTGCAAAATGATAAAAGTCTGTGTATATTGAAAAAGTAAATAGCAGATCAAGACCAGGATAAAGCCCACAGACCAGACTGTTGTCTTCCATTGCAATCAGCCAGTCAACCCCACAGAGTCAGAGCTGGTGGAGACCCACAAGGATCACTGAGTCCAACTCCCTGCTCCTTGCAGGGCCAATTGGTGTGGAAATTCAGCTCCTGTGCTGATCCTGGCAGGTGGAGAACACCACACCTACACACTGTGACTGCTCTGCACTGACAGTGGTCACACAGCCCCAGTGGGAATTATAAATCTGACTGGAATTTCATCTTGCTCCTAAATCAAAATACAACCCCCCCAAGTATTGTGTTGGTCTGGGTTTATTCTTCAGAGAACCAGTAAACAATGTTTCCTCTCCCCTGAATTCTGTGGCTGCCACAAAGCTCTCAGAAACCTTCAGTTCTCAGACTGTTTAACAGAGTGAGATGAAATCAAGCCTATTCTTAAAATAGTTCTGTGCTGCAAATTAAGCATCCAAAATAACACCTTTTGTTGCTCAGGCAGCATTCCAGCAGAGGATGAAAACTGCAAAGCAAGGTTTTAACAGCTTTTTGATTTTTGGTCACCCAGTTTTAAAGCATGGAGATGTTATGGGGCAGGCAGTAAAATTACCAGATATTTTCCATTATATCACAGTATGATTAAATAATCAGGCTAAGGGCTCAGCACTCCCCAGGAGACTTCAATCCTGTGTGCTGTGTACCAAGTGATGCAATTCTACACTCAGGCTTGCAGAAAAAGCAATGCAGTGTTTTGTAAACCAGACCCAAACGAAAGGGAGATGAGCAAAGCAGGGTGAGGAAACCATTGGCTGTCCTTCCTGCTGGTGCAAGGAACTGGCAGTCACACCAAGCCCAGCAAAACTGGAGGTTACAAAGTATGTCACATCCTGAATTTGTCTGCTAAACTTGCATCTTTTTTTTTCCTTTATCTCTCATATGTTTTCTTTGCTTCTTAGCACATTGACTAACACAATTCCAACTGTATGTATGATCCAGCTACAGGCAAACTCCAATTACTGAAAATGCACAAACACCCCCTAATTTAAAGCATCAGATGCCAAAGGACTTGGCTACTTGTAGGAAAGCTGCAGTTTCTTGGCCTGCACTTGACTGTGACTATTTTTATTTGCAAACCACCAGGATCAACACACGTTCATGGTACCACTGGGAAGCAGGATGGTCAGTGGAGAACCACCAAGCTATGTGTGTCTCAATAGCAGGAGACACAGCTGGGACACTGCTGGGGTCCAGATAGGGAAAGGCAGTTTTCCCCACTGCTCTGTGGCCCACACTATCACCAAAGGATGTCAGCAGGAATTGCCTAGAAAAGCAGCAAATGGTTCCCAAGCCCTCCTTAACTTTGTTTTGATGCAGGAAGGATTTTTGATTTTTTGATTTTCACATTTTATAGATTTTAGGAACACAGTAGGTGTAGCAAAATAAGTCTAGTGGATTAATATTTCTAATGGCTTAAGTTTAATGTCTTTTTATCACGACCCCTGTCCCAGAACAGGGAGCTCAAATTCCTCAGCTGTTTAGTCTCTTGTTCAAGGTAGAAGATTGAAAATATCAAAAGAAGACAAACACAGAACAGAGTGACCCAGAAGTCAGAACACTGGAAGAACTGCAGGAGCCCGAGGAAGGGGAAGACTGGTGAAGAGGGGGTCTCACCGACCCCAGATCCAATTCCTGGGGGGTGGAACCAGGGTGGGAAGAAGGGTGGAACTAGAAATGTGTCAAGTGATGATTGGATGGATCATATTATAAAAGCCATGGAAATTAAAGCTTATCTGCGTGCACGTTGATGTATTCCTGGTCGAGCCTGGGTGCTCATTAAAGTCACTGCCCTTTTATCTTATCTCCTACCAAAATTTGGCTTGCAGTCTTTTTTTACAGACTTTTAAGGCATCAGTTTGCTCAGTGGAAAGCCACCCAGACACCACAGCCCAGGCTTCTGCTTTGCTGGGCTCTCATCCCCAGGCCACCCTGCCCTGAAACTGCAGCTTTGCAGGTGCCAGGCAGTTATGCCTCCTGTCCCACCACTGCTGTGACTGCACAGACACCACTTGAGGCGTTCCCAAGTGTTCCTCCAACCGTTCTGAAGCAGGACAGCAGCGAGAGAGGAATCCCTCTCGAGTTCTGAGGCAGAGAGGATGGCACAAACCACATTTCAGCAGCACAAACAGGCTTTAGTCGTGCATCTTTCCTTCTGTGCTCTGCGTCTCTGCCATCCATCTGGTGCGAGATACCGAGTGCGGTTTCACTCTCACTGTAATAAAGTTCCACCGGGCTAATCCCCCAGGAATGCAGCAACTATCTCCTACCAGACAGGTGTTAAATGCTGCCTTCCAAGAGATTATCCCATCCTCTCTCAGCCCCTTCTGCCCTAGCTGCTCACGGGACAACAGTAAATAGAATTTACCTCTATCTCAATAGGTGAGGAGCAGTCATTAACTCCTGATACCATGACAGGGATTCTGAGCAAAGCAAGGATCAGCCAACTTCATACCAGCTCAGTCCCTTACAGCAAGATGAAAGAGAAGTGTTTTTCCATGGGAAGCCTGTAAAGTGTTTCGTTTCTTTCAAGATTTTTGTTATTTTCCCTGCCTTTTATTTCTCCTCCCACGTATCAAAATGGCAAAGTGGAAAAGAAGAGGGATTGAAATAACACCCCAAAAAATAAGGGAAAACATGCAGAGGAATAATTTGTTTCAAATTTAAAATACTGACAGCACAGAAACGTTCATATGAAAAGAACATCATCTATTAATTCGCTGTTCAACAAAATACCTGTGTCTTCCTTTACCACTCAGCTTCTTAAGGCAGATATGGAAGAATTGTTTATTCCACTGCCATTATAAATTTTCAAACCACAAGCCCTTTCCTTAATTAAAGATTCTTTGGGCTCTTTTCACAGCAGCAGTGACTTCAGTCCAATTCAGATGCTTTCACTCACCTCCCTGGTTCTTTCTCCCAGGGCCCAAACTATCCATCAAGGAAGAATTTTAAAAAAACTTCAAGGATTCCTCTTGAAATGCCTTTTCTTCATTGTATTCAACAATGCTATAAAAGTAACAAGTGAAGGTGAAAAATCAAAATCTCAATTAAGGCACAGCCTCTGTGTTTGCCACCCTTCCGAAAATCTAGGAGAGATTTTCAGCCTCCAGAGAGCAGCAGAAATCCCCACCACTATGACTGTTAATCCCAGTCCCTTGTGGCCACATCCCTTAACAGAGCTGCTGTTAGTCAATCCCTTGCACTCAAGGATGATAAAGGAAAGGATTAAAGTCGTAATCTGGAATGTGAGTCTGTGTCAGGAAAAGAATTCTTGATATTCAAAAAGGCTTCATGAGAAAGGAGACATCAAACTGATATCTGAGTGCTGCTGTGCAGCCACCTGGCATTGGAGCGAGGAGAAAATCAGCATCAGGGTAACAGTGTTCCAACAAATGTGCATTTGTAATGTTTTTATGACATTAATGTTGTCTTCACTACTCTTTGCAGCAGCCTAAGCCAGGGATTAAGGATGCTGCTGGTGCCAATTTGCTGCTCTCAGCTCAGGCACACAATCATCTCCCCATCAAACTGCTGCTTTAATGCTCCGGGAGCCTGCAGCGATGGAGGAGGAAAAATAAACATGTAGGGAGAGGAGAGACAGTACAAATGGCTCTGATCAGTCACTGAGAACATGAGCAGCCCTTTGGCGTGCTGGGGAACCCACCTGCCCAACAAGGAGCATCCCTCCAAGGAGACCCTCAGAGCAAGGAAGTCCTGCCCTCCAGAAAACCTGCAAGAGCCACCATAGCTTTCTGCTGTGCAGCCCCAAACTGTGCATCTGTCACAGGACCTTCTGCACAGCTATGAAGGACCCAGGATGCTCTTTGGTCTTCACCCTGCCCTGTCCTCCCCCAGAGCAAGGCAGCTCTCCACCCTCCCCACTTCCACTGTCCAGGAAGGCTCTGACATAACTTAACCAGCTCAGACAGCCCTTCAGCTACTCCATCCCCTTGACTGAGATCAAGGGACAAAACAGAACTTTTATCTACCACGTCCTTCACTGTCACCACGTGCAGCCCCCAAGTCCCCATCGCTGGGGGGTGGAACCAGCTGGGACCTTGGCAGAGCAGGAGGAACAACAGGGGCAGCCAGTGCAGAGGTGGCTCTAGAAGAGCTTCCCTGCCAGCCCCAGAGGGCTCTTACAGGGCACTGCAAAGCTCCTCTGCCCCCATCAAGATGAAGTTGTCTTACCCACCATCTGGACCTGTCAAAACCAGCACAGGTTATGCAGTAACAGTTGTTCTGAGCATGAAAAATTAGCCCCCAAGGGAAGTCAGAGAGTAGAAGACAGACAGGAGTGTTTCTGGATCTGCTCTCCCCTCACCTGTGCATGCTAAACTGAAGTCATAGGGATTCATAGGGCAGCAAGTTTGAGATTGGGTTCAGCCTCACCAAAAGTTAAAGAAAGAGAGCAAAGGAAAGATAGTTTGGGTTTATGACTCTATGATTCTTTTTTCCCCTCAAAGGAAGGTGTTGTTTATGGGCCAGATGCACAGTGACAAGCTGCAGTTCTTACTCCCTCTGCACAGCCCTTACCTGCAGACTAGGAAGGACTTTTTGTGTCTCATGATGCAACGAGACTGTCAAATACACAGCAGTTATCCCACTGTGTGTCATTTCCCCACGTGATGTCTTTGAAATATGGAAAACAAGAGCACCAGCGTCATGTTTGTACCCAGTTATATTTAGTAATGTCTTCTTTTCCACTAGCTCAGCATTACAACTCCCTTACATCCCCTGCATCCTCTGCTGGTATTTATGTGCACTCCATATGCTTTCCCAGCCACAACTTCCCTGGGGATGTACATGGAATCATAAGTATTTTGACCAGAACCTACTTTTGAATTAGTTGTGGTTATTTCTCCTGGTACTATTTGCTACTGTTGAAAGGATTCCTCATGGAAATGTTCTACTCATCCCTGCTTTGCCTCCTGGTGATAGGGAGAGGAATTTTATGTCCCTTGCCTAGCCAAACTTTTTCCTTTTTTTTAATGAAGCCAGTTCTTGTAAAATTAAAATGTGTTTCCTATCATGAAAAGAAAGGATTGAATTATCACTGATTTCACTCTCCTGCCCCTGCTGCCTTGACCTTCTGTCACCACGAGCACAGCATTGAGGAGGATACTGGAATATTCCCTTTTCACCTGTAGCTTTCATCTTTTAGTCATCTGAAATAAAAAAAACCACCAGTTTTCATTCAAAAATTATGACCTTGCTGTCAGACTGGGGGAAAGGACTGAAACAAGGACACACAGTGAGGTAAGAACTGCAGGACCTTTGAGGTCCTTTCCAACCCAAACCATTCCATGATTCAAACCATTTCATAGCTGACCTCTGAGAAGAAACTTGTGGCCATGCAAGGCATCAACATAGAGGCATAATCACATTAAATTCTCAGATGTTCACCAAAAGAAACTCTGTGCTATGTAAGACCCCATGAACTCCTGAACTTTTTTGTCAGGTGGGTGAGAATGGACATGCCATGAGACTTGGGAAGCCTCTTTTTTTTGGAGAAACAGGAGACTAAAGAAAGGACATGCACAGACCAGAATGAGGTCACAGGAAAACTATGAAGTTCTGTGATTCCTCATGTTTTCTTAAAAAATCAGAGCCTCCAGGTAACCACAAAGGTGACATAGGAGGTGGGTTTATGTAAAGACTAAAAAAGTTAAAATTTTGGAAAAGTCAACTATTACTTGATATTTGCACCAAAACACATTAAGCCATTCAAACTTATTAAACTTTCAGAAACTACTCAACTTGGGTTGCAACGTTTTCCAAAAATTTACTTACAACCAAAACAGCAAACTAAATCTCCAATAACGCCCAAGACACATCAATAGGCTGTTTTGAACTCAAACTGAATCACTGGCCAAATACTGGCTTAGACCAAATTCTTCTTTAAATAAAAATTCTCTCTACTTCCCTCACTCACAACTCTCAGGACTCGTTTCAGGACATACCATAAAGCCACAGCTTTGGGTTTCCCCTTCACCAAACCTGCCAAATCTGTCCTCGTCACCACTGTGATTAAGCCTTTGATAGGAAGCCTTGAATTTATTTTCAGCTGGTGTAATTAAATACATAGATTGTGGGGTTTACTTCATTAGCAAATGCTGGAGGGCACTGATCCTATAAGCAAGTAAGACCTTTCTGCAGGGAGCTGGAGAATCAATACAAACTGCCAGAGGGTGGTCAGAGGAAAAAAAGCTGCTCTGCAGAATTACAAAGGCAATGGACATCCTGCCATGTCCAGCTGTCACCTCTCTCTTCAGATCCTCTCCTTCCTCCCCCTGCACAGCCTCATGTGCATCAGCTCTTGTGTGCCCTCCCTAAATTACCTGGTGCCTCCCACTTGCCCAGCAACAAGTGTTGTCTGTTCTTTTTATTCCAATACAGTGACCAAAACCAGTTCAGAGGCTTCATTTTTATGCAAGTAGCACAACAACACCTTTCAGTCTGCTTCCTACAGTATGGATTTCCTCTCCAAGGCAGCAGCTGGCCCTGCAGCAAAGCACTCTGCTCTTTTCCTTGCCAGAGGCTCCTGTGACCTGAGCCAGCCCCCTGTGAGTGTTTTATTAATGCTCACACTGCCCCTCACCAGCCAACCCATCAGCATCCAGGTTTTGCTGCTCCCATTCCCCCTGGAGTCCTTAAGGAAACCAGCCAGGTTTTGCTGCTCCCATTGCCACTCAGTAAGGAAACCATCCGGGTATTGCTGCTCCCATTGCCACTGGAGTAAGGAAACCATCCTGGTATTGCTGCTCCCATTCCCCCTGGAGTAAGGAAACCCAGCCAGGTTTTGCTGCTCCCATTGCCACTCAGTAAGGAAACCCAGTCAGGTTTTGCTGCTCCCATTCCCCCTGGAGTAAGGAAACCCAGCCAGGTTTTGCTGCTCCCATTCCCCCTGGAGTAAGGAAACCACCCAGGTATTGCTGCTCCCATTCCCACTGGAGTGAGGAAACCCAGGGATGGGGTACAAACAGTTTGGGTTGTAGGGAAACATGCCCTGACTGTGGCTTTTCCTTCCCCACCCAGAGCAGGGCCAGGAGAACATTTGCACCCACAGAGCTACAAAGCACATTAATTGCATTAACGTGTTTGGGTTTGTTACATCTGCACTTAATGGAGCATTTCCCTTGAGTTTATCACTACAGTTGAGACAGGCCCACTGGACAGGGTTAACCTTGATCCTTCCCAGGAGGTCCAGCCTTGGTGGATACACTGCAAACATTATTCACGACTGAGGTTTCAGCAGCAGGACTGAATTTTTAAGCAGCACCATTAAAATAACATCCCACAAAACAATAGCAGCTTCTCCTTTGGACAGAAGCACGTGTGATTTTATTATCTAAAGTAGCCTACAGTTTGCTAAGGAGAAGAAAAGCTCACAGGCCTTTGATCATAGCTTTGCTCAAGTTTTCCAATTTCAGCATGTTTATATTAGGAATGGATGATATTAAACCTTAAGAATGCTGTCTTATATCCCTGTCTATTATGTCAGGCTCTGTGTCTTCTCTCCTAGGAGGACTGAACCCTATGAAAATCAGCTCTTTCATTCAACACAACCAGAAAAGGCACTCACTAGAGGTCGAAACTATAAAGATTTGGTTGCAACTTATTGTTAAACATCATATGAGAAATTTAATAACGATGTCTTTAGATTATCAACTTCTCTCCACAAATGAAGAGTTACAGACTGTGTTATAAAATACTTGTCTAGAACTGATTTTTAGAGACTATCACTCCCTCTGTCCTGCTCATGGCAAAGGTATTTCACATCTCCTCTGAATACTTTTCAAATCATTACTGGAAACAAACTGCTAAGTGGACACAGCTTGTGCTCTGCCTTGTACAGCATTTAACGACTCACTAATAAAACACCAAACCTAATGAGGTGACCAGTTCAGGGCAGAGCTTGATGAAGCACAAGCTGCAGCATCAAAGCCCTCAAGAAACGCAGGCAGGACAAAGCAGCCACTTCAGACTAAGCAGAAGTATTTAATTAAATTAACTTTCCTAATAGAGTCCTGTTTTCAGCTTTCTCTTTTCTAGGGTTTGCAAGAAGGTTGATCATTTATTTCCATCCCAGACCACACAAGGGAGTTGCAATGATCTTGTGCAAGAAACTGTGCTGGCTAATCCAGATCACTTGGAGAAAATTCTTCCAGATAATCCAGTAGACCCAGGCCACAATTCTAAGTGTCAGAGTCTCATCCTAAACTGAGGTGAGAAGCTTTACATCTTTCTAAGTGAAAACCCACAGTTTCTTACTGTCAAGGATTTACCTTCTAAAACCTTGGTCCAAAGCAGAAGTCACTAACCTCAGTTCTTTCAGAATGTGCCATGTATTCTACAAGCACAGGATCAAGGAGCAAGTGTAGAAATGAGGCATTAAGTTTAAGCAATGACTTATTCCAGGGCTGGTAGAAGAAGCCCAATGCTCTGTGTGTGCCCCATGCACAGCATAATAAGAGGGATTTTCAACACTGGTATTCCTATTAAAGACTTCAAACCTCTGGGATGAGAATTTCCCCAAATCTCATCCTGTGGGTGACATCGTGGCCTCAGCAGAAGGAAAGCCCTGCAATTGTCCTCAGCAGCTCAAGGATTGCAGGCTGTCTGCCTAGAACTGAGAAATCCCTCTTTGTAAGTCACTTGGAATTTCTTTGTCAGACCTTTGGAGCTTTTAACAACCTCTATTAGAATACCTTTGAAGTGCAGCTGAAGAATTAATTTGGCTGCCACTGACTTTAGTGGATGAGCTGAATCGAGATCGTCCCTTTCAGTTGTGTGACCTTTGGAGCAGCAGCATCTCCATTTCCTTCCTTGGGATTTGGGGACAAGGAGCTGCTCAGGATGGCCATGGGCCAGCTCCAGCCACTCTGGGTTTGACAGATGTACATGAAAACACACATTGAGGTCCTTCATTTGACCTACAGAGAAATTACCGTGTCACTCAATGGACAGCAATATATTTTAAATACAAGTACTAAGATCCTCCATGAACAAATATACATATATATGTGTGTGTACACACCCCTATGTATGGAGGTGCTGTCCTCTCTCTAGTAATTCTTTACTATTAATACCCTTAACATGGAAATGCTGTAGTAAAGAAGTCTGAAACAGGATAAGAAAAAAATCTCCCTATATTCCCAGGTGTCATTTTAACAACAACTGATATATTACAATTGTATGCACTTTTTAACTGCAAGTAAAATAGCCATTACACTTGTAACATTTTATGTGCAGTGTTAGTGGAGAGAAAACGGCTTTGACAATATATATTTGAAAAATTGTTGCTCTTATTCACAATTCATGAATGCAGGTTCCTGCAATCCATCAACTCTACAGCCAGGCTTCCATCACAGCCCCTTTTAGGCAACAGCTGAGCTGTTACTCTGTGGTTGTAGAAAACCAAAATACACCCTATAAGGGTGGGGCAGACTATTTGGGGAGTGGAAAAAAGAGAGATTTAATTCAAATTTTCCATTTGGTGGGGGTTTTTTGAGATCCTGAGATTCAGGGATCTCATGAGTGGCCTGAACAGAGTTAGTGTCACAAGAAAAGCACAAAATCCAGAGAATGTGAATGCATTAACTGCAAAGAAGGGATGTTGTAACTGCCTGATTTCCACTTTGTTCAGCTGACATTACTCTTTGCCAGGTCCAAAACAAACCAACCAAAAATTCACAGGTATTTAGTAGAGATCAATAACCAGGGAATACAAACCCCCACACAAAGGCAATCTGGTATGCAACTAACTTAAAATACAAGAAACCCTTCTGCAAAAGGGTTCATTAGATTATTATTAATTGCATAATTAGTTTTGAAAGGCAAAATTAAGTTTGAGAAGTGAAAAGCAGAGGTACTGTTAAGTAATTTTAGGTCCTCCAAAGCACTGCCATGTGAGAGTAAAGGGGACTAATAATGGACTGATTTATGGGTTCATTTCTGTCTTACTGGTTGAATCCAGCCCACGTCGACTCTGCTTAGTTTGGTCAGCACTGAACAAGAAATGAGTTTTGTAGTTGGGACTGCTGGTCCTGAGCAAACAGACTCCTCTGATTTATTGAAGACTTCACTCAAGCACTATCAGTCCTGAGAGGTTGTTACAGCAAATAATTAGTTATCTAATATTAAAATACATGGTATGTACTTTAATTTTCATCTGATATTGCCAAACCACCAGGCAGCTGAGCAGACAGACAGAACCCTTGGGTTGTGAGAGCTGCCAAGGAGGGACTCCAAAGCACCCTCTGCCCCCCAAAATCCAAAGCACCCTCTACCCCCCAAAATTGGAAGGATTCCCATAAAAACAAACTGGGAGCCGAGTCCAGCTTGAGCTCTACTCACAAACTCCTGCACTGGGACACTACTGGGAAGGTAAAGCAGGGCAATGCGAGACAAAATATCAAGTATTTCCCTTCTTTATTCCAAGTGTCATTCTGCTGTTCAGCTGAACAATTTACACCATGTGGTTTCCATATTAAAACTCACTGGGTTTGCCTTTACATTACAAAAGTAAAAAGCAGCATTATCTCATCCCCTCACCCATTACAGCCACTACGTGATCTTTTTACCCTGATATTGCACCTGCAACTCAGAGGGAGTTCTGTGAACCTCAACACCTCCAGTGTCTACCCAAAGGATATCTCTGACATATATATATGTACACACAGTATGCATGGAGAGAATTTGGATCAGCAATTCCCATTTTAATGATCACTTCATGTACACTTGCTCAGTAAATACACCACCAAGGCCAAGCTGTGAGTGTCAGCACATCCCAGGAGGAGCAGAGGAGCTGCCCCAGCCCAGGGGGAGGGATGGAGATTCAGAGCTGGGACCTCACTTTAAATAACTCCTCCAGCATCGACTGCAGTTACACACAGAAAGCTCACTGGAATTTCCCACATATATCCAAAGCGTAATTCTCTCACATAGTAAAGGTTTTATTCCATTCTGCTGGCCATGATGTGTGTTCATGACAATAGCACTGCCAGGGGAGGCTGAAGGAGGAATTAAGTGAAATGAGATTCAAACTGACAGATTTCATGTGCTGTTACCTCTGGGTCCACCCAAGGAAAGGTGCACAGACACCAAAGCCAAGCCCTGACAGCTGTTGTCCCACTTTCAAAAGAAAGCAAAATAAATTCTGGCTGGCCTAAATCAAAGTGTCAGTAACTCTTAAAAAAAACACAACAGGGAAGAAAAGTTTCAAAATATGTGTTCCATAAATAAAATATACAAGTGGAAGCTGCAAGTGCAGTATTGATCCCAGTTGTAAGCTGAGCTGTGGAGAACTGCAGAGCTGGCACTCACAGCCCTCTGAGCTGACAATAAATCCCAGGTTTGCCAGTGCCCAAATTACTATTCTGCACCTCTCCACTTGGAGGGAAGTCATTAATTAGGTTGGCTTCCTCACTCAGGAGGTAAAGGTAGAATTATTCCACAATGCCCTATGGCCAACTCCTTATTTACAACTTGTGTGGGACCTTCTGCAAACTGATGGGTAAAAATCACCTCTGGTAAATGCAACGTGGTGATGTAAAGCAGAGCCAAAGAAAGAGAAAGGCAAAATGGTCTAATAAATTTGTGGTGCAACTGATTACTGAGCCTGGAAAAACGAATGCTGCAAAGATACATGGGGAGGGCTTTTGGAATGTCCAATAAATCAGAGTTTGTTTGCCACTGTAGGCAAGAAGAGCCATTCAAAGGTGGCACCAAGGGAACAGACCTACAGGTATTTTGCTGTGTATTTCCTAGTGATTTCCTCTAAGGACTGGGAAGAAGTTTGTGTGTCTTATGAATTCAGCTGGGAGAGGGACAAATGGAACAGCAGATCCTTGAGATATTCTTGGAAACAGCAACTCAGCTGATGCACGTGTGGTATAGGGACAAAGTGTCAATTTTTTTTTTTTATTTTTTTTTTTTTTTTAAGTCAGGAAAGCATTTTTCTTACTTTCTGTATCAAACACATTTATTTCTCCTCTGTTTCTTTATTGCAGTCAAAGAACCCCCTCAGGTAGCTCTGTTGTGCATTTCCATTCTGCCACCCCTCTTTGAAACTGTTCTTAAACCCAGGAGGTGCTGCCTTGTAGGACTTATTTTGCAGTTTTGTCATTCTGAAAGTGAAGAAATCACATTCAGAAGATGATTTTATAATCTGAGTCAGTAGACAACAAAGTTTTGCACCTTTTCATGGATGCAACTTAATTTTTGATGCACCAGCAAAACACCCTGGGCAGAGGAGGAGGCAAAGGTGGGCAAACCCCAGCCATGCAGAACACAGGTTAGACCACAGAGTTCCACTGGAAATTCTGCCATGGCCAACTCCTCCCACACTTACATTTATTTCCATTCTGTCTCACTAAAATCCCACCTCTCTCTAGTGGTGGAGAGGGAGATTTTAAAACAGCCACCACCAAACCAAATTAGCTCTCTCTAATAATCAGGTATTAGAGCCAATTATAGCATAAAACAAGGTGATATGAAAGTACATGAAGTATTTCTGATGTGACATATTGCTGCAGAGAAGGAAACAGTCACTTTCTTGGAGGTAAATGAGCTACAGATTGGAGCCAAACATCACCAGAACTGTGACAGGTATCAGAAAACACATCAGCTAAACCCTCTGTTCTGGTATAGAAAGCAAATCCAGACCTCCTTCAGTCCATGCCCTTGCCCAAGAATGAATTCTCCATCAGACTAATCCTTAATGTTCTATGGGATTAGAGAGGGAATTTTCCAGCCCAGGAATTCTGGAGGCATCACAGCCAAAATGAGCAGCTCACTCATGGACAACTTGTGCACACACAGCCTACATTCAAGACCAAAAGCTCTTCTGGGGTGGGGTTTTAGTTTGGTTTGGTTTTTTGTTTTTGTTTTTTTTTTTTAATTATTTGTTATGGGTCTCATTTGCATCCCTTCTTGTTCCTCTTTATTAGAGCCAAAATTATACTTTAAATGCATTTTTCCAAGGCTTCAGAGAGATGAGCAGAAAAAAGGGACCTCAGCATTTCATGCCAAGATGGGGAGCAGAAGGACCAGCAGTAGATAAAACTGTACAGAATTTGCTTGACAGAAACTGCAAAGAAATTTTTGAAGAATAAATTGTAAAAAAAAAATAAAAGGAATTTTTCTCCAATTCTGTTCAACAGGTTGTCAGAAAATGTCAGGAGGTCAATGCAAAGCCATCTGAAACCCCCCCACATCTTTTGGCAAGCCCAATGACTTCATGCCAGGCATTATTTGATAAATGTACCCAATAAATAAGGTGTGTGCTTTGCCAAGGCACCACAGGAATCCCACAGCTCCAGGCAACGTGGGAACAGTGCTGAGCAGCCTGGGCACAGTCAGTGACTGTCTGGTTTGCTCATGGGGAGTGTGAGCACTGGGAATAATGCAGGGAGGGGAAAGAAGGCCAAGCTGAGTAACATTTTCAAGGAAGAAAGAGCTTCAATATTAAAAAAAAAAAAGAAAAAAAAGAAAAAAAAAAGTACTGACTTGTACTGATTTCCCATGGCAACACCATCCAATCCTTACCAGAGGAACCTACTCTAATGAAATAAGTGATGTCCAAAGTTCCCTGAGGATGCCCTCACCTGAAAGTCTGTGCCTGCTGCAAGGCAGTGCTTTAATTCACCTGCAGGACACACACCTCATTCTGACCAAAGAGTTTATTGTCCTTTCCTAGTCCACAGGATGCAGCACAGACAGACCAGCACCAGCCTTGGCAAATCAGGATGAAAACAGTCTCAGTGATGAGCAGGGGGATGTGGAACTCCACCTCCCTCCACACCCAGCACAGAACCAATGCCAGTCTCTCCATCTACTGCAACACTCACAATAAACCACCCAAAGACAGAAATATCCAGAGGTGCAATCCCAACCCATACAGGGCTTCCCATTTCAAAAGCAGCAATTCTGGTTTAATCTGACAGTTTGGAATTAGTAAAAATGGAGAAGGAGCTGCTGACACAGAGCACTTTGGAGGAGCCAACATGAACATCACCAGCTGCAGCTCCTGCCTCAGGCAGGGGCTTTGCTCCTGACCCAAAAGGTGGGACCTTCCTCCAAATATAGAGACAGCCAAGAGGAATAAAGACCTTTCCTCTGGACTAAGTTTCCACTTGCTTAAGAACAGTTTCAATCATTGCATAGGTTTGAATTAGCATAACACAAAAAGATTTATTGTTATGGAGAGAAAAACCAACCAAGGCAGCAAATAATGATAAAAGCATGAAAGAAACAGGAAGCACATAGCAAAAGTCATTTCATTATTATTTTCAAGGCCTGGAAGAGCCACCATCTCCTTATTTTCTAAAGTGACAAGTTCCTTTGCTTTAGTGACAACAGTCACTGCCTGGCTCAGACTTGCCTTGTGACAATCTTTAGGCATCAGAGAGTGGTGCCAAGTTGAAATGGTCACAGTTGGTTTATTCAACAGCTCCACCTCCTTTCACCAGATGAATTAGTGCAATTTTTTTTTCTGAATGGATGTTATTTCACAGCTCAGAAAATATTTTCAATGGAATAACAGCGACTTCAATCCACACACCTATTCTAATCTTGGAGCAAGTCAGCAAAGTGCTTGCTCAGGAAATCACAGGGGAAACCCCACACTGTTGCTAAACTAGGACTGACTCCTGCCCTTTCCTAAGCAATAAATCATTAAAAAAAAGAAAAACAAAGCTAAAAAATGCTCCATTTTTTACTGCTTGAATAAAACTCACTGATTTTGTTCCACCTTTTCCTAATATTCCACAAACATAAGCACAGGACACCAGGGCAGCTCTCACTCCCACCAGCTGCTCAACCACTCAGTGATTGGAAATTAAAAAATGTAAAGCTCACATGAATAGAAAGCAAATAAAAGTTCGAACTTAACATTCAATTACCCACACTGAGAAAATGTCTGTAAGAAGCTTCACTTCTCCCACGTGTCAAGGAAAGATGAAACTTAACTTTCTATTACTTGTTCAGGCATAAGCACTGATGGAAAACAAATAGAGATAATCCTGCTGCAGACCATTAATGGAATAATGAGGTGTCATTAACATGTAAAAAAAATTCAAGGAGCTCTCACAATTTGAGAATGATTGACATGAGGAAGGAAAATACCTATGTATTATTTGCTCATTTCATTAAATTGTTTAGAAAAATTCTTTAATATTTAATCCAAATTTTCAGTCTCTAGTTCATGAATTACCCATAAGTACTTTCAAGGAAAAAACAACTTCAGAAAGAGCTGAGGGAAATGAGTAAAAACCCTGCAGAGAGTCAAAGAGCTAATCAGTATTTTGCCCCTCACTCCCAACATCAGCTTTTTGATTTCAGTGATCAAATACAGGCCTGGCACTATGGAAAGGTTATGAGTTCACACTTTACTCACCTTTAAGGAGGAGCTGGGCAAGAAATCCATACCCCAAACAGCTGTTTGTCATCCCAGAGCTCCAGCAGCAGCAAACTAAGTGCTGAGTCCAACAACAACTGAAATACTTCTCAAAAAAAGAGTGTTTTTACAAGAAAGATTCCCAGTTTGAAGCACTTCCACCCCTCTCCAACACCCACACCCTCCTATTACTGAGCAGCCTCTTAACTGCCCCTTGCAGAACAAATTAATAGGATTCAGGTGTTTTTCATTAGGACAAAGCACTTCTGAGGAGGCCTTGACAGATCTAGAAAGCACTTTCAGCTGTGCTGGAAAACCCTTATCAAAGCATTGGAGCCGTGAGGCAGCTGAGCTGGTGCATGTGGAAAAAGAACATTTTAGACAAAATAATGCTCTTATTTTCCTCGGTGAAAACCTGTGTTTGTTTTCCATACACTTAAGAAAAAATAGCTAAATGTAGAACATTTGTGAATAAACCCATCCTGATGGACTTAATTAACACTCTTAACTGCTTTCTTAAGCTCATCCTTTTCTAATATCAATAGTAAAACATGGAGGAGACATTATGGGAGACACAAACACTCCTTTAATTAGCATTGCCTTTTCCAGGACTGCAGAACTTTTTGCCCCATTAAGTTGTGCTACCCTGATCATGCCCCTGAGATGTGCAGTGTTGGCTCAGCAGAGTCCTGAGGCTCTGCCTGTGCTTTGGGGGCTGTGGCTGAGCTGCACTTCAGAGCAACCTCCTGCACTCACAGCCAGGAACCATCCCAGCCTGAATTCCTGGGCTGTGTCAAGGAAAGGGAGTTTTTGCTATCCCAGCCACTGCTCAGATTAAAGGAACCATTCCCACCCACGGCTGGTACTGTCAGCACTGCTGCTTCATTTCAGGGGAACCACTGCACTGTCCCTCCACCTGAGCTCGGGCTCTGCAATGATGGACCCATTTGGGCTGGTTAGGGATGGGGTTATTTCAGGGAATAAAAGGCCTGGAAAGAATTTTAAAAGTCTACATATCTGCAAAAACTCTTTTAAGAGACCCATTCGATCTTTAAACCTATTGGGGCCTGAAATGGAGGAACTGAAAAGGGAAGTGAGCTCCAATAAATATTTAATCTCAGAAACTTCCTTTGCCTTTCCTACACATTAGAATCATAGAATCGATTGGGTTGGAAAAGACCTCTGAGATCATCAAGTCCAACCTTTGGTCCAAC
Organism: Hafferia zeledoni; assembly: GCA_035583235.1. Lineage (NCBI taxonomy): Eukaryota > Metazoa > Chordata > Aves > Passeriformes > Thamnophilidae > Hafferia > Hafferia zeledoni. Next base: position 17,323,950 of record JAWWEV010000022.1, read on the forward strand.
TCCAGTCTGTTGTGCCTATTAACATCAAAAAGCCAAGGAAATTTGGTTACTGTGAGCTCAAAGCCCTTTGGGTTCCCAGTGGCACAGCTCAGACCTCACAGCCAAAGCGAGGGAGAGGAAACTCCTCCTCTGAGGGCAACCTCCAGCAGCACCCAGTGGGTAACCCCCCCTGCCCCTGTGCCACCCCACAGAGTATCCTCTGCCCTGCCCTGGCTGTTCCTGCACCCACAAAGCCACCACCACGACAGAGCAGGGCTGGCTTTGAGCCAATAAATAAATAAGTGCCCAGGATCTAATGGGCAGAAGAGGCACACGAGGAGCTCTTGGCAGGACCATGTGCTGTAGTGGCTGCTGAGATTTGGTCTGGTAGATAGGTAGGTAGGTAGATTAGATAGATAGGATGGATAGATGGATGGATCCCAAAGCCTGTGCTGCTGCAGCCCAGCTGCAGAACTCCCCCTTATCCTTGGTTTCCCCAATGCAGCATCCAACTGTTTTCCTTCGCTCAGGAATCACCTCATTGCTCCAGTAAAGCAGATTCTCAGGAGGAGCTCACTGTGTTTTCCAGACAGTCCTTTCAGTTTTCATTCCTCTTCCCTCTCTCTGTGAGGAAGGAGGAGGAAGCATTTAAGGAAATAACTAAACCATGATAGGGGGTGGAACGAGTGACATTTCTGGCTTCTCTTCACAGTCACCTGTCAAGACTCAGGTTGAGAGAATTAGAAAGCTCAAAGTAATAGTGGTGCAGTGTCCCTGTAAGACAGAACTTCTCACTGAGACTGGCTCACTGTCAATTTATAGCCTGGAGCATGAAGTCTTTTAAATCCTCTGTAATTTTTGAACTGCAAGGGATTTGGGGATCTTATCAGTGAGGAAATAATATTGTTAAGGTTTCTTTCTTGCAAGTGTTTCAGGCTTCATATTAAATCTGTGAGCTCCTTGTGTTAGTTGGATTTGGCCAATATTTTAACATTTCCAAAGGTGCAGACTGGCAGTTGTGCAGTTTGGGAGCTGCCAGCACAGGGTCCCTGCAGGTCACCAGGGTTGGAACTGGATGGACAGCTGGGCACGAACACCCTGTGATGTTTGTCAGCTTCTTTAAAGGATAACAACAGTGCTCAGCTGGAATGGCTGATAAAGGCAAATGTCTGCTCTGCAAGAGGATAGTCCCAGAGGTGGCCTGGCTGCCCCGTGGTGCTGATCAGAGCCTGGCACATGTGATATCCCAGCTCCCAAACTGGTATCTGCTCTGGGACTGCTCACCCCTTGCACATTCCCTGCTCAGTCTGTGCACATGAAGTGTTATCACTTCTGCTCTAAAGACGTTCTCATATAACAACCTGATCTTCTGTTCTAATCCAGGTGATTTCCTGGGCCAGAATTCCCTCAACCAGCTCCACGTTGTCTCTCAGTGCATCCAGACCATGAGCTCTCCTCTCTTGGCTGCCTCAGTATAAAAGCACATTAAATTCAGCATTTCAGGCAGAGAGCAGACCCAGCTCAGCTGTGCTGCTGCTACAAGCCCTGCAAGTGAGATTAGTTGCTCTGAAATGCTACATATTATTTTTTTCAGGGAGTCCTTAATGTCTCCAAGCTATACCTGCACTGACAAAAAGGATTCCTGCTCTTTAACTTAGTCATGTTTGCCACATCAGCACCTGAGCACGTGAGTAACAACCTGTGTGGCTGCTCTACCCAGCCTGGCACTGCTGCAAAGACATTTTCCTGCAGCTCATCAACTAAAAGAACCATCCATATCTGTGAGGCTTGAGAGGTGCAACATTCAAAAGCTGACCTCAGGAACCAAACCAGCAGCCCACAAACAGATGAGAGGAAAATGCTAAGCACGTTATCCCAGCCAGGAAAAAGGTTATTATTAAATATTTTCATATATATTTATATATATTTAATCTAGGAATGGGTTCAGAGTATTAATCAAAGCTGTGTTCTGGCTCCTCTCCCAGCATTGCTCACTGCAGTAATTTTATTCTGTGTACATGTGCAGGGAAAACACAAGAAGTCTTGGCATTTGAAAGCCTGATAAAATTTAATTTGTAAGTTTGCCTGATAAACACTTCAAACACATCAAAATGAAGGCGAAAATATTAAGCTTGACAAACAATATGGTTAAGGTCCAGAAAATGAAGCTCTGCCATGCAAATCCAACCTGTGTGCTCACCAGAAATGGCATTTCCAGAAAACTCAGGGCTGACCCAGAGCAAACAATGGAGTTGGGAAAACTCCAATTCCTTCTAATCAGCTGGGGAGCCAATTTTCAGGCAGCAGACCAAGAAGCTGTTCAAATTATCCTCCTGTAGCAGAATCCTTGGGTTTTTTGTATGGTTTTACTGCTTTATTCAAAGGAGGAGGTGGGGAAGAGACAGAACTGTCTTTTAAAAAGCAGTTTCCAACAAGAGAGTAGAGGGTGTTGCTGCTGTGCTGGTGTTAAATGCTGTAATAAATTGGGGGTGATTTGATTTGACTTTCATGATATTGAAGGGAAATGAAAAGAAAGTCTGCGGGAAACGTGTCAATCCCTCCCACAAATCAAACCAGAGTGATTGTTTCTGTAACAATAATATAGTTTGCCATAAACATTTCTGTTGGGAAAGCATTATTGTACCACGAGCACTGCAGCAAATGGCATTAGAAAATATTCATAGAGCAGGAGAAAGTGCTTTGATGAACTCTGCAGTTAAAGATACAGAAATGGAGCCTGGAGGAGGGGTGGGGCTTGTCTGTCTGTGAGCACAATATTTGTGCTTGTGTACAGACATATATTCCAAGTTAAAACATAGAGATCAAACCAACTAAAGAAACCCCCTCCCCAAAATGGCAGCAAAATAAACCAGTAAGCAGAATTTCTCCACGGAATGAGAAGGGAAACAAAGAAAAAGTTTCAAGCTGAAAAACTCATTTTTTATTTAAGAAAGAAAGTAGGGAAGGGGAAGGGGA
>JAWWEV010000022.1:17334323-17353785 GCA_035583235.1 Hafferia zeledoni
GGAGTTGGACCAAGGGTTGGACTTGATGATCTCAGAGATCTCTTCCAACCCAACTGATTTTATGATTCTGTGATTCTATGATCACCTTGGGATGATTCAACTCTTCTTCCCCAGGGTGAGTCAAGATGAACTGGAAATAAAAACATTTCAGGGAATTCTGGGTATCTAGAAATGCTTATTTAGAAGCAAGAAATCATTTCTTTCTCATAATGTTAACCCAGACCAATTAAATTAGTGTTCCCTAATTTAAAAGTTTGGCTTTCTGATGCAAAATTAAACTGAAATGAGCATTTTATTCTCTCCCCTCCTCCAAAAAAACAAAAATAGGGATAGCAAATGAGTCCTTGTATTCTGGGGAGAAAACTGGGGGGTTAAATATCCAAATTTCTCAGATTGCCTTTTTAAATATCTCTCATATCCCCATATTTTGTGTCATAGCCAAGCAAGATCTAGGGGAAAAAAAAAAAAATGAAGTGTCTTGATGCAAGAAAGAGAGAAAATAGGGCTGGCTAGAAAAGCTGCTGGAAAGAATATTAATGCAGCACAACACCCCCTCTGCTCAAGAACAAAAGATAGATGCATGTGAGAGAGAGAAGCAATAAAGGGTCAGTAATAAAAGAAATATATCACTTGTAGAATTGACTGGGCTTTACTTGAGATTTATAATCCATTCTAACTGCAGTAATTTGTGACTCCTGCAGCCAGACTGCCTATTAGACATGATATTTTTGTAGGGCACCACCCAGGAATAAGATCCATGAAATGCCTGAACTTCTTGCTCTTCCCTTGTGTTCTTTGAACTAATATTCCTGGTACCAAGATTTTTTATTTAACACCATTAACCACCAGTCAGGAGATGACAAAAGCAGCCAGAAGGGGTTAAGTGGCTTGTAATTGGGCTCAGGGTTCTGTTAATGCAGTCACAGCCTCTGGAAGCTCAGACTCAGGTAGGACAAGCTTTTGTCTCCCTCAACTTCCCCAGGTCAAAGGGCAAAGCAAAGTTGTGAGAAATGCCCTCTGAGTTGGTCAGGACATCATTTTAAAGGCCACATTCCCTTCTTATTCATAAGTTTAAGGACTTGTAAAAGTCTGACTTTAATGAGGAAATGAACAAATCAAATGGAGATGGAAGAGCAGGGAAATTTCACAATTTCCAGTAAATGCTAAAATTTAATTCCTCAGTATAACTCACATCATCCTGCAGAAATACAAGTGGGTGCACGAGGCCATTTCTCTCATGTGGGTTTTAATAAGGAAGAATTCAAAGGATCTGATAACTCAGTTTAATGCAGTTTGGGCTTGTTTTGTAGGTTTTGTCTGGGTTTTTTGTTTTGTTTTGTTTTTGTTTGCTTTGTTTGTTTCTTGTTTTCCTCTCTTTACCTCTCACTTGTTTGACTAAATTCTGTAGAATAATCCTTGTTTTGCTCTTCCCCCTGGCTCAGAAGGAAATGTGTCTTGCCTTTTTAAAGAGTAATTATAATGTTCTATTAATTGTTTCATTAATAGGAAAGGACCACAAGTGACTCTTGAGGGTTTCGAAAGTCCTTATTGAAAGAAGGAAAATTGGAATAATAATCCCCTGCGGGCATAACTTTTTTTGGTGCATTCTGAGGGACTATTATTTAATTAAAAGAACTCTGTACTTCTGTTTCTGGTCAGTGTGAATAAATTGAGGTGATTAAATTCAAAACCTCTCATTGAACTGACAGTTCCACTCTTGCAAACTGAAAGTAGAAATCTTCTAAAAATAAAAATCAGTTCTAGGAATTTGTTCTTCTGTTTTGTTTGCACTTTCCCTTTTGCAATATTTTATTTTTCTATAGGATCACAGTATGTTCTCTTTGAAAGGGAGACCTTTGAATGTTTTGCCTGCCCAACAAATACAGCTTAATTATTCTAAAATAACAATTAAAAAAAAAGTTTAAAAAGCTGTTTCTTAAGTAATCTTACCTCGAGATCTGTTGAGCATTTAGTAAAGGACCAAACTTATAAAAGCAGTGAAATTACATGCAGCCTCTAAGGATAAAAACACAATTTAACTTGGTGTTTAGGGATAAAGAGAATTTCTCCCCAAAGACCAGAACTGTGGAACATCATTTGAAAGCACCACAACAAATACAATTTAGCTGATACTGACACCACTTGCAATTAAAAAAAACCTTCTTGAGAACCCAATTAAAATCCACCTGAGTTCCTCAAGGGAATTGTGGAGGAGCCTGGATTTGGGATCTGCAGATTGGTGGCTGTTCCTGCAGTCGAGGATTAAGGAAGGGCTGCTGAGAAAACCTTGTGTGTTCTACTTGTATGTTGATTTTTTTTCCCCCAGGAAAACTACCATTGTAAAAGCCTCAATTCCCCCCAAAATAAGCATTTTGGGGATTCTCACGAAACTTTCTCTAAGTGATAAATATTTATTGAAGCATGAAAAGGGTCCCTAAAAAAATAGATGATAAATTTAAGGCACAAAATCCGGAATGTTTACAGGGAGGTTTTCATTAATCTGGAAAAAAGATCAGTTCACCCAAATGGAAACAGGTCCCATTCTCAGACTATGGAAAGAGTTTGAAAGACACCAATTGACTTTGCCAGGCTTTGAAATTTGTCCTTAAATCCAAAAAAGATTCACAGGTGGTAAAAGAAGAATGGCCCCCCAGTCCCTGTTTCTTGCTCCATGTGCTTTGATGAGTTGATGGCATCACTTCCCACCAACCCTGAGCACTTTGGGAGCATTTCCACCGGAATTGGTACACAGAGAGAGTTGTAGCTTTTCTGTAAACACAGAAATGGTCATCAGAGTCACCCAAAATATCCTCTCAGGGTGTAACTAGAAGGAGCCACATGCACCTAAAACATGGGGTAGATCTGCTCATGGTCCTTGAAGTCCTTTTCTCCTGGAAACTCAGAGTGACCAGGGATGGTGGAGTAAATGTTTATAATTTCCACAGCATTTGGGGAAGAAAATGAAACTGCAGTTCCTACAGAACACCTGTGTTTGTGCTGAACCTCCAAAGAGCTGTCAAAACAGCCACTAACATGTCACTACATGGAATTAAACTCCTCTGTGAGACTCTGAACATTTTAGCAGTGGCCTGAATTTGGGAAAAAACCCAAATAAAACTCAGAACAGGATTCACCAGAAGGGAAATATTAAACCATGAAAGAGGTGAGTATTTCAGGGGACAGCCCAAATGCCAATATGATCAGCATTTCATCTGGGATCAATGAGGAACTCTAAAGGTGTTAATAAGGGCCAGCAAAAGGTAAAAACTGATTTTTAGAATATCTTTTAGCAAAGCTGACTCCAAACTATTCTCCTCCCATTTCTGTCTTCATTTTTATTATTTTTATATATCGTAGTATGTAATTATATATTTATTAGTTTATGAACAAAAAGCAACAAATGACCTATTTTAGCTCTGTGGCAACAGGAAAAAAAAAAAAAAGAAAGAAAAAACTGACTATTTTTTTCTTTTGGCTGCAAAATATGTCAGGGTTGTGTGTAAGGACAGGAAAGCAGCACAGCCCCAGGGAGGAAAGGATTTTCATGCAGATGACAGTAAGGAAGATATCAAATATGAATCCAAGGCAGACATCAAACAGGAATCCAAGGCAGACATGTCTCTGCCCCTCCCAGGGCTCTGCTTGTGCCCTTGGTGCCAGAGAGGGCACCACGTGCCACTGCCAAGTCACAGCTCCTCAGGGAGGAGCAGCAAACACAGGAGACTCAGAAGGGGCTATTTGGGCTTAGCTCAGCTCATCCATATTTAATGCCTTGTGTCCACAGAGCAACCTTTAGGTGATTCCTGGAAATGCCCTCAGTGCCATCACCCCTTTAAACTTTGTCAGGTAGTTCTCTCCAAGCATTTATTACTTTCAGGCAGAAAAGATGCTCCCCCTGTGTCTTTATTTCAATTTAAATTCCATTTGTGCTCTTTTGTCCAGTTTTCCCCATTGAGTTATGAATAATGCTGACATTACCTCTACCATTACAAGGTTTGAGCTCTTTAATTAGATTCCCTTATTCAACTTTTTTTTTTTTTCCTGGGGTTAAGGTTTTCAACTAGTCCTGATTCTTTTAAAGCTGAAGGCAACAATGTCAATGATGTACCCTCATGTTCCTCCTTTTTTTTAGTATTCCTTCCAATGCATTGTCTGGAATTGCCTATTTTGGGCTGCCCACCCACTGTGCAAAGACAATCCTGGACACAACTGAATTTCCACCTGAGGTATTTTGGATTTCTCCTTTTATTTGTGTCCCTTTGGACATGCATCCTACAATCCAGCCTCATTTCTCCTGCCCAAAACCCAGCTCTGATTTCAGGGCATCCTTTCCTGTTGCTGTCCCAGTCACAATGATGTTACATCAGGCAGAATTTGAGCTCCTGGGTTTGCTTTATTCCTTTTGCTTTCCCCATCCCTTCTGTCTCTCCTATTCATAAACAGACACCTGAAAAATTCTGTGTTGCCAAGAAAGAGAAGTGCCAGGAAACAAGAGAGTGTTTCTGGGTCTTATAAATAAGTAAGAACCTGCTGCAGTTTGAGAAGTACCAATAGAGGTGCTTCTTGTGTGAATATCCCCAAGTACTCTTTAGGAGTCTTGTGAAGGATCCACAACGAGTTCACCTTCAAAATATGCAAGTCCTGGCCCAGAAACTGAGCCTTGGCACTGAAGCACTCAGGGCTGAGGAGGAGAGAGTCATATCTGAAAGGGCAACTCTCCAGCTCTGACTTCTTTACCCACTTGAAAACAGGACAGCTCTGAAAACACAAGTCCCATTTGCTGTTCCTGCTGCCTCAGCACTGGGTGTGTATTCCTTGGGGCTGCTGCTTCTGGTTTTTTTGTCCTGGAAGTGAATTTTTGAAGCTCTCAGAACAAATCATTATTGTCAGAGGGAAATTTCTCAAGGACACCTTAAGATGGAGACAGTAAGACAGACATGTCTGAGTGTGCTGGGAGTAATGCATGAAAATCTCATTTTATGAAGAGTGTAACCGAGTCATTTAGCCAGTCTGTCCATAAGCTCTGGCAAGACATTCCTATACACTATTAACCCCCCAGTGGTTTATATCTTGGGAAGTGATGCTAAGACAAGATAATGTCCAGCCTGTAAAAGATTTGATGATAATGATTCTGGATGGTGGGTATGAAGAACAAACTCCTTAGGCTATTTTCTAAGTTTGAAAAAGATTTGGGAGGGGGAGAAGAGAGTGATGGATAAACTGCACTATCCATTGTTTTTTATTTTACTGCAGAGATATGGATTCAGTATGTAGGAAAGATGTTATACCAAAAATCAAATTGCACTATATTGTCTATTTGAAAGCAACTTCTGAAGCGGAAATTAATTTCCCACTTCTATGAAGAGGATCCTTGACAGTTTGAGAAGGGAAAAAAAATAGTGTAAAATAATATGCTAAATCCCCTCAAAGAGGCATGAACAGGAATGATAAGGGACAAGCCACAGCTGTCCAGGAGAACCAGAACAGCTGAGAGTGTGGAGTCAGCCCTTTGTTGCCTCCAGGATGGATGTTCCAAGGGGTGACACAAAGCAGAGCTGGTGTGTGCAGCTCCCTGGGCAGCTGGCACAGCCAGGTGGGAATCAGAGTTTCTCTGTGTCCATTTGGATCCATTCCAGCCCAATCCTGCTCCTTCCCTGCCAGGCCAGCAAACAAATCCATCAGTGGAACAAAAGCCAGGTTGGGATTCCTCTCTCAGGAAAGAGATGGTGGGCCAAGCCTGCTGGTGGAACAGTGAATGGAGTTGCAGCAACAGCTCCAGGATTGCCCCCTCTTGGAAAACAGCTGGATTAGGCTCTTCACCAACACTCAGGTGTCACCTGCTTTCAGTGCAAGCCACGGGAGATGTGTTTTTGGAGGAACATTGTGAGAGGAAGGAGTTGTGCCAGGGGTGATGAACAGGTGAATTACTGAGGAGGAGCTGGTGCTCAGCTGGTGCTCAGTTGGTGCTCAGTTGGTGCCCAGCTGGTGCTCAGCTCCCCCCAGCACCCAAACCCTCTGTCCCCGTGTGCTGCTCAGGTTGGACAGAAGAACATGGCTCTGCTCCTTGAGATGCACCCTCAGCCACCCAGGAAACAAGGGGAAGGCCCTTTCAATGTCAGAGTGTGCTCCAGTGTCTCATTCTCACCCAGACTGAGAGGGTGTACCCTGTCAGCCAGAATTTATACAACCTTTTAACAACAAAATAAGAATTATGACTGACACTGACATTGCACCCACAAGAAAATAAATGTATGCAGTGATGATGTGATGGAGAAAAAGAAAGCAGGGAAGGAGAGAGGCCACAGAATGGATGGAAGTTTGCACAGGAACCATCCCCAAGCAGACTTTTTTTCTAGCTGCTCTTAAGCAAGGCCACTTCTTAAGCTGTACTTTACTGTGCCACCCTTTCTGGAGCTTTATTAAAAAACCAGTTTGTTCTTTTCCTCTTTTCTTCCTCTTCTTTCCTTCTTCCATCTCTTTCTGGCTAAGCTGCATCTCAGTATATTGACCACTCAGGCAAATTGCAGTTGCTGCTCTGGAGGCCTCTAAACCCCATCATTCCCTTCAGGTTGTGCAAAGGTGTGGTGTGAGTGTGACCCTGAACCTTTTCTGGAGTGGGTATGTGAGGATTTCATGCATCTGCTCACAAGAACTGTTAAAACCATGTGCAATTCTCTTGTAAAGGTTTAATTTTTGGACACAGAAAAGAAGGTTTTGGTTTTCACTTTGTGAGGGTTCCTGCACCCATGGGGAGAGCATGGGATCTGCTTTGAGAGGAAACCAGGGAAATGACATCAGCAGGGCAGGGTGATGAGGGCAGGGGGGAAAGGGATGTGGCAAACAGAGACCTGCAATTTCTGCAGAAGGAGATGTCTGAAAAAAAAAAAAAAGAGAGGAGACTCAAACCAAGTTTTAGATGCACTGGAAAGATGAAAAAAAGAATTCAAGGTATGAAAGAAAAGTGTATTGAGATCGTGGCAGCCCAGGAAGCTCCTTGAGGTTGCTGGGCTGAGAACAAACCTTAAAGGAAGGGCAGGTGCTGCAAAGCCACAAGGGGTGTGTGTGTAGGGGAATGAGTTTTCACACAGCTGCTCTGTCTCACTTTAACATTTTCTCTGGTTTCAAAGCTCACAGTTCCAGGCTCTCTCCTAATCAGACCCAGCTCTAGAATTTATAAAGTTTTGGAGTTCTTGGTGCATTCACAGGAAGGACAAGAGGCAAAGAGATCCAAGGCAGAGCCCATCCCCTCAAGACAAATCATGAAATAAAATTTAAAATAAAGTCTCAATGTGTACAACTGGTTTACTACCAGCAAGAACTTCCTTCCTGTCACAAGCCCCTTAGGACAAGCTGATAAAAATATACTTAAATCGGCTGAAATCAGTCAGGACTGACTTGCCCTGAAGGCAGAGAGCTCTCCCCTCAGCCCTGGGCATGTGCCAGGGGACCCTGAGCCTGGAGGTGCCTCCTGAGCCTCCTGTCCCAAATTAGCAGGGCACAGGCAGCTCCCCAAACACTCCCCCACTCATCAGCTCTGCTCAGTCCTCAGGATCCAGGCACATCCCATCTGAAAGTATAATTGCCACAGCAAGACAACACAAACTGGAAACGTTAACAAATCTCATTCCTTCACATCCCCCTCCTAATCGAGAGCCTGAATAATTTACTCCGGGTTGGCAGCTCTTGATTACATTTTTGCACCTTTTAAAATTGTCTGAATGAAATTTTGAGTAATTTAAGCAGCAAGCAAAGATGGCAAGTCTTTGTGTTCAGGAGATAACACTGCAAGTGTCAGTTTTCAGCAGCCCCAAGGCAGATTTTCTGCCAGCACAGTGGAATTCCTGACTCCTTCTGGGTACAGGAGGAAAACGAGTGATGGGAGTGAGGATTGCAGGGCTCAGGCACCACAAAAATAGAGGAATCATCAGTTTTAAATCATGGCAGTTGGCTGTGTGTGGGTTTACTTGGTTGCTGGGAATAACCACGGGGAATTTTATTGAAGGACAGGACTCAGTTTGCAGGACCTTTGTGGGTTATTCAGGCCTGAGGTATCCAGGGGGTTGAGAAAAGTGTCATTCCTGTCACTGGCATAGAAATCCCTGCAAAATGTCCTGGAATGGGAGAAGCTGCTGCTCCCTCTCTCCAACAAGCTGCTCCTTTGGGCAGGAAGTTCATTAAGAATGGCCTTGTCCTCTCTCTGCTGAGTGAAATGGGAGTATCTGGCATTACAGAAATGAAATCTTTACAATTAATGTTTATAAAAGGCTGGACTGGAAATCTCATTTTAAAAAATAAAGCTTTTGAGATTGTAGCTTTCTGCCTGAGCATCAAGCAGCAGATTTCCTCAGGGTGTTTCTAACACACATTACTGAAAAGTTAATCTGACACTCCTTTTTTTTAGGGTTTTTTTCCCCTCCTCTATATGACACCATTAAATAGGATGAAAGAAGTGCTGCTCTCAGTGTACAGTTGAATTTCACTTTCCAGCTTCAAACCCAGGGAATACAGAAAAGGTTGCAAGTGCCAAGCAGCTCCCAAAAATAGGTCCAGTGGCCTCCACAGAAGGAGGAAATAGAGGATTGTAAGGGAGTGAATTCTTGCAAGATCTTTGAGCAGCTTTAAACTTGTCCTTCCAGATTCATCTCACATTCCAGGAAAAGTCTGTTCATATTTTATCTTCTTCAGCAGGTCACACATCCATAACACACAGTCCTGGGGATCTCTGTAATCTAAATTGTCCCTCTCCTTACAAGGGAAATGCATAATGTGATCGATCTTTTTTTACTCTGTTAGAAGTGGAACTGTGCAAGTCCAAATAAATCATTTGTATGTGATGAGTCCAGAGCAAATGAGAAAAATATTCTCTTCTCCCCATTATGTCTAAAATTTACAGGCTTTTAATGAATTAATGAAAATGGAGGGCAGGATCACTTAAGGCTGCTAAAGGAACTAGAGGAGTACCTGACATGCTTTGTCCTTGCTATTACCTATTGATCAACAATGGGAGAATTTTGAGCACAGGCTGTAAAAACATTCCCTGGGTATGTAAATCCCAGGCAATCAATGCCTCCTGCAGCTGCACCATGGAATAAACTGGGGGTGGAATAAAGCTGGGTCATTTCTAATAACAAAAAATTATTGAAAAGAGACTGCACAGCCATGGCCATGCTAAAAAACAGAAGACTTTTTATTGTTTCTCATTATTCTAACTAGGTTATGGCTCCTTTTTTAAAAAAGGGAGTGTGTTTTATTAACAGGAAACTGAAAGTACTCAGCAAAATAGAAGTGTCTTTTGCAATTTTTTTTTCATTTTAAAGACAAAGTAATTGTCAAAGAAATCCCCACAGCAACCAAAGGAAACAATCATAAAAAACTCTATGAGGGAACCTTTTCAAACTGCCCAAAGGGTTATTCCCATTTAGCACCATGTAAGGTCCTTCAAATTACAAATTGCACACAAGAGGCTGACCCTGGAAATCTGACTCAGTTACTGCCTTTTTCTCAGACAGAACAAACCAAAAGAAACACAGAAGAAATGAATCCATCAGAAAGTGAAGCATGGCAGCACCAAGCACTGACATTTCCACTCAGCTTTGCAAACAAAGGGGTGTTTAGGGAAGGAAAGGATTGAGGAGTCAGAGCTGAAGAAAAAGGGGCATTTATTGCACCCCCTGGGGCAGTGCCAGGGCTGGTTCAGTGCCCAGTGCCATCCTGTGCAGGGGGTGTTAGTTGGGTTAGACTGGGCTGAGTTACAACAGCCAGGAGTGGAAGAAAAGTTTTTATAGTGCCACATAAATATAACCAGCCCCCAGAAGACTCTCTCTCAGCCCCCTCCACAGCAGGACAGCACAGCAACCCCCCAGGGGGCTCTGAGAGACACTTGAACTGCACAGCTGTCAGACCCCAACAGAATTTGGTGTTCACTGACTCTGAATTTCAAAATTAATATTTTTTTTCCTTCTTTTTTCCCAAAACACAATCATTCCAGCCTAGTGAATTGTTTCCAGAATTCCCAGACCAAGGAAAGGGGCAGGTTTGCTGCATGTGCTTTGGCACCACCAAGGACCACACACTGAGATCTTGTCCTGCTCCCATTCCTGGGTGGTTGTGTCTACCACAGGCTCTGGCTTTGAAACCAAACCTTCCAGCTTGACTCACAAAGCAGTGACATGGCCAGAGATCCCACCAGGCTGCTGAATTTGTGCCTGCAGGGCTGTGTCCCCCTCCTCCCAAAGCCACAAATCACAGAGTTGCTGTACATGGAACATGAAGGGAACCTTGAGCTGCATGGATGGAAAAGGAGCAGTGGCTGGCAGGGGTGAGGGGGCTGTGTGGGTGTGCTTGGCTTTGGCAGTGCCCCCTTTGCCTGCAGCCCCTCTCCTGGGCTGTGCAGCAGCATGGCATGGTTGCAAACACAGGTATTATTGCTGCAGAATTCCGGGTGATTCATTCCCACAAAACACTGAGCATCATTAAACTAACTTTCCAAGTATCCCCAAACTCCTCACAGGGAGCAGCCCATCACTCAGACATTGCTCCAAGGACTCCCCCAGGCCCCACTCTGGAGCTCCCCTGTGACAGAAAGTGCTGCAAACAGCAGCTGCTTTGCCTCCCTCAGTGTTATCTCAGAGCAAGCCCAGGCGAAGGCAATGCATCAGGCTGCCATCACCGAGCCAGGGATAATGAAACAAGGAAGAATTAAGGTTCCTGAAGTGCCATTTGGCACATATAAATTATAAGTCATTTTTTGAACAATGTTTTTTGCCAGCTCCATAAAACCTCTATTCTTCCCCAGTGAAACGAGGATGGTGTTGCAGCACAAGTTCCTCAAAACAATTATGTTCAGCTTGGACTTGGGAGCAGAAAAGCTTCTGATGGAAGAATGAAGCTGCTTTCCAGGCAGCTCTCTCTGTGAGTGACAGACTCAGTGCTGGAAGGGCTGTCACTCTGCTGTCTGGAGCAGTTGCTTTGGAAGGATTACATTTAAATGAGATCAAACTTCAAGCAAGAAGGGCAATTAGAAAGCAACCACTGGTTTCCTTTCAATTCTAGGCCAGTATTAAGGCTTGAAAAACTGGTCATGTTGGCTGAGGTGGAAAGAAGACTTTAATGACAACATCATGTTCATTTTTAGGAACAAAGGCACTCTGTTTTCAGGGGAACATTTGCTTATCCATTTGCTCCAATGAGATGATTATTGCAGCCAAGTCCCTCTTCTGCCACATCTTGTCACCTGAAGGGCAACCATCCAATATGAGACATTTTTTGACCCAATAGTGCAAATCCTACAGGTGATGGAGGTAACATGAGGTATGAAATGAGTCTATGGCCAGAAATGTGAAAAAATAATGTGCCAGGAAATACAGAAAATACATGAAGAGGGAGGCTCTGACCCTTTGTGTTTTTGTTGCTGAAAAGTGATTGACAACTGTCCTCAAATCCAGTATAGGATCTGCAACTCTTAATGTTTTGCAAAGGGAATATGCAGGAACAAAAGCAATTAGGTGTCACTGCAAGAGTCTTTTCCCCCTCATTAAATGTATCCAGGGAAAACCAGAAAAAGAACTCCCTGCTTTGCAAAGGGAATTTTTTTTTCCTCCTTCACAAACTGTTTTGTTCCTGTGGCTTTTCTTTTAAATTCCCAGTGCCCAGCTGGCTTCAGCTCAAACAGCACATACACACTGAATTTACTGGAATTAGAATAGCCAAAAAGACTTCCTAAACAAGAATTGTAGTATTTTAAAAGCAGGGGGAAAGCCTGAGAGACAGAAGGGTTCTTTCAGCAAAACAAATTCTTATATTTGTGTTTTAATTGGCCAGGAAAAAAGAAAGGAAACAAAACCCACAAATGCAAGGAGGGTTGAAGAGCAAGTGACTGGCTTTCTGTTTAAATCCTATTTTTATAAGTTTTTATATTCTGTAGTGATAGAAACATGCAAGTGCTTCCTTGTTATAGGAATTAAATACCTTCCAAAAACATGTTCAATAGTGTATCAGAAAATCAAAGATCAGGAGGAAGGGATATCTTCCAAAAGCTGGATGAGAACAGGCTTGGGAGGTGCCTACATTATTCAAAGAAATCCCTGAAAACGTTTGGAAATGTGTGAGACTGGAATTGCTGAGCCAGGATTGAGGAAGAGCAGGTGAATGACTCAGGGAAGGTTTATCAGCTCATCCTCAAAGATCTGAAAAGGAACTCATGAGGAGCTAAAAGGGACTGTGAGGCACCGTGTTCTGTGGAGGAAAGTTCTGCCAGACTGACCTAATTCAGATCCTGGTGAAATTACAGGTGCAGTTTGTGGAGGTAAAACTCCAATTCCTGTAAATGACATGTTCGAGTGGTGTAATCGAGGATTGTACCATTTTAAGATAAACATTAAGTGCCTCAATAACCAGCCATATGGCAGATTTTACAAACCTTTTTTTAAGGAAAGTTGTCAAGGAAAAATGGAATTTTAGTGCTTCGCTGCCTCCTAGAATTCAATCTTTACATCAGTGATCCAGAATTAAATATAAAATCACTGTTGAGAAAATTGGTGGCTGCTGTAGAGAGAAAAATGGGTAAGAAACCTGAATAAAACTGCTTGGTAAATTGGGGGAATTCAAGCAAAGGACACTTATACACAGTCAAATGCAACAGGATGTAAGGAAAGAAGGAACGAAACACAAGGAGTGCTGGCTTTGCCTATCACACAAAGGATTTATAGCCTGGAAAGAAATTACTCCAAAAAGATTTGCTGCTCACAGTGGATATGGAGCTGAATGGATGAGTTTCCAGGATGATGCTGCAACAAAAAGAACTAATGAAATCTTTGTATAAACAGAGGCAATGTGAGTAGAAACAGAAATGTGATTTTTATCTCCTCCCAAACACTCAAGAGGCTGATAGAGAAATTCTTGCATTCAAATAGATGCTTCACAATCAGGTGCTCCAAAGCTCACTCCATTGAGCTTATCATAGAAAAGAAAAAAGGTGTCTTGAGGAAGAAGAAGGAGAAGATAAAAATGCCATGTCCTGTAGGGTTTTTTAATCTGGTGGAGTAAAAGACAGGAAGATAAGAGAATGGAATAGAGGTCTGGAAATTCAAATACTTTTTTCAGGTTCAGTCTGGACGTGTCTCCCACAGAAGGTGTTTTAGTGGAACACTCCTCAGCAAAGCAGCACAGGAGAAACCCCTGGGCTTTCATTTCTGTGGAGAATACAGAGCAGCACAGGCCAGGGGCACTCAGAGGTCAGCCCTCAACTCCAAGGTACTTCCATCCAACTGAACACCTTTGTCCAAAGACTGTGGGCAAAGGTTTCCTTAGGAGGTGGATGCTGCTCCAGCAGGCAAAGCCTCTTGGGTCACACCTGAGGCTTTACAAGGCCTCTTCTGCTCCCACAGATCAGTGAAGCAGAGGAGAAAGGTGGTTTGGCACTGAGGTGGGCACCTGTGTCCCTGGGACTGCACCTTCAGGAGCTCTGCTAAGAAGATGGTTTAGTGCCATTATGACATGTGGTTCCAAGAAAAAATTTTTGACCAAAGAAAACACTTATTTTGACATAAACAATTTTTCTTTCACCTTGAGACCCTACACAAAGTCTTCTGCAACCTTCTCCTCTCATAAATGTCTTGTTGTCCTAATTAAAGCTCTTCTTGTCTGCTGCAATGGTGGCTTCCACTCCTGCTCTGTTAATGGCACCTGCTCTCAGGTGCTCTCTCTCTCTTTGGCTGAGTTCAGGGCTAAACTCTGTGGAGACAAAAGCCCTTTTTCCTGCAAAAGCTGTTCATGTATTGCTCTTGGAGCCTCAGGTCCAAGAGGAGACTGTCACAGGCTCCCTTCATTGCAAGAAGGAAATGTATTTTCTATCTACAGCACTTTAACACATCTTAGAAATGCTTTTTTCCCCGAGGTTGTTCTCCAAACCTGTGGTGGCATCTGGATTGGATCCCCAGGGCCATGGCACAGAGCAGAGGGACAGGAGGTGGATGCTGCCAACCAAGAAGGAATGGAAGCTGTGTTTGGAATTCCTTGCACTGCTTTGGGCTCTGCCAGCACCACACTGGCTGCACATCCCCCAGAGCCACGTGGGCACCAGGCCAGAGGGAGGGCTTGGACCAGACCTCCTCCTCCAAACCACTCTCCTGGTTCTCTGAGCCACAGCTGGTGTGGAAAATGGGATGGCAAACAGGCCCTGAGGTGTCTCCCTGGAGGAATCAGCCCGCACTGATCTGGGTTTCTTCTCCCATCATAAACTCACACAGCTCCAGAGGGAATGGGTGAAAATGAACTCTTTTACACCAGACACACAACCCAAATTAGTTGCAACACTAAGGAATCAGATCTAAGGAGAGGGTTTGGTTTCTTCTTAGTAACATCTCAGCACATTATCACACATATTCAACTCTGTAGCTCTGACAAAGCCTCTCCAGAAAAGATTCATCCTTTTGCTGCTGATGGAGAGAGACAGAGAGAGAGAAAATGAGGGAGCCACAGTGAATGTCTTGGTACAGAAAATTCAAGCTGCAGCTGTACATTATTTCCCCTCTTTCCTTCTGCTGAATTGTACATGAATAGCTCATAAGTTTCTGACATGACTTCAGTTCCAATAAATTTATTTGAATAGTTATTGGCTGGGTGCTCATTTACAAATATTCAGTATGAAGAATATAAATTATTTCAGCTGCATGCATAGAATTTATTGTATATTTGTGTTTCCCCAACTTTAACATCTAGATCAAACCTTCTGGAATGAACACTGACAGCTACAAATGTGCTTTCTGTTAAAATTACTCTTAGGTTGGCTGTTTTGATTAAAATTGTTTGGTGGAGGATTCAGAAGAAATGAAGTCTGGAGAAGGACTGAACTCAATTTTGATGAAAGTTCTTTTCAGAACTTAAATAAGTATTCAAGGGGGGTGGTGGGAGTGCAGGATGAAAAATACTCTACCAGCCTTCAGTCCAGCCAGAGGAAAGTGAGGCATCAAAATCAGGCTGTTTTTCCTCTATGTGCTTGATCCAAACCCCCAAGCACACACTGAGAGGATGATATTTTGCAGTGTAGCTGCACCTCACTAAGGAATTCTAATTAACATCCTGAAATGCAATTACCAAGGAGAGACAGTCACATGTCACAGATGGTCACAACTGCTGGTGTGAGGGTATTGCTCTGACAGGAAACCCTGGTCTGGAATCTATAGATGGTTCCACTTTCACTTTTCCCCTAACATTCCAACAGCCAGGATTCTCCCTTGTGCTCCCAGGGGGAGATGCTACAGGCTGCTCATCACAGCCCCAAGCTCTTCCTGCTACCCGTTTTTTTCAGCAAGTCCTTCTAGTGTTTCAAAGCCCTCTAGAATGTTGTGTTCAGAAAGAGGGTACTTAATTTAGCATCGTTAATTCCTCATCATCCTCACTCCATGGTTACTACAAAGCCATACCTAGTGCTAAGCCTGAGCCCTGATTTACCACCCATGGGGATTTAGATAGAATAACATGGGCCATTTGTGTGCTGAGAACTGTGTGAATATTCCATTCCTGAACTGACTCAAACTTCAGAATGCCACAGCTCTTCCCCCTGCATTAAACAGTAAATCACTGAGCTTTATAATCCATCATAAATGGAAGCCACCAACCCAAATCATCCCTCATTCCAGTCAGTCTCTCTCCCACAAGCTCACACTAAATCTGTCTCCATTGATGCAGTAATCAGTCCATTCTGTTTGATTTCTCTTCCTAAGCAGAAGAACTATGAAAATATCTTTTCCAATTTTAATCTCCATTCTAGTCCAATAAATACAAGTAAGTAACATATCAGAAGAGCAGCAACACTCTGAGCAGCAGTGCCAGCCATTTAACATATATTTTTGGTATCTTGGGCCATATATTAGAGGTGATGAAGAAAAAGGAGAATTAATAGAACATGTATAATTTATTTGTATGTGAGTAATGTATGCATGATCTCACATTAAGAGTCTCATCTAAGAAGCCATAATGTAAAGTCCATATAAAATATATATAAAAATGAACATACATCTTTAGTGAAAGTACAGTGAAATATTGTATGGATTATAAATGAACTAGAACTAGAAAATAAGCCCCTGCTGAGGTTGATTGCTCGAGCCATTCCATTATGCAGGGAACTTGTCAGCCCTTCAAAGGATCAAAGTGAAATATTTCTGGCTCCCAAGAACCTGCTCACTGTGGCCTCCCAGGTGAACATTCCTCCACTGAAGGGAGGGAGGGTTGACTGAGGGCCACAACAAAGCAATTTTTGGTTTATGTTTGGGTTATGTTTGGTTTGTGTTGGGGCACAACAGTTGGTTTATGTTTGGGTTATGTTTGGTTTGTGTTGGGGCACAACAATTAGTCCCAGAGGCAGCCAAATATGCAGAAACTACCAATTAAAAGGATTGTGGATGTTCCCTGACATCGATGGGGTTGCAAATTTAGGTGAGCAGCAATTTAGATGACTTTGGATTTCATCCATGACAAGGACTGAGGAGCAGGAGAGACAGATCCAAAATTCAGGTTGATAACAAAGTAAGCTTCAAATTTCCTGTTTTCATTAATTTTTTGCCCTCTAGTGAATAAAAATAATAGGCCAAAACACAGAGACACAGCTGGGTTCCAAGTAACAGTGTTCCTTAGCAATTCACAAAGAGAGGAAGTGGTGGCTGCTCTAATTAATTTATGGTACATATTGATAACAGCAATTTAGTAAAGGGTACAAACCACAAAAAACATAGAGATAAAGTGAGTGAAGAGACATAACAATATCTCTGGAATATTCTTGAGATGCCAATAAAAGGCAAAGAGATAAAGGAAAAAAAGAAAAGAGATGATTCAATGAAGCCAAACTCTTCCAAAGTAAGTCTAAAAGCCCTTGAGGGGGCACCTCAGAGACCTGAACACCTCAGGCCCAGAGGAAAGGGAGGCCACAATGCTGTGCACCATATGAAGAGCCATTAAAAAAAGACTTGAATACTGGGCTGGTTCTCTCATCTCAAAAGGAACATGTAAAAACTGGACAAAAATCAGCAAGTGGAAACTTGGCTGTGTAATAACTCTCCATAAAAGCAATAATAGAGTAAATTGGGACTGCTCAACCTTGGCAAAAATGATTTGGTGGGATGTGACAGAAGTGCACAAAGATCTGAAAGAGTGGAAAGGCAGGAACTTCTCACTAAGTGGCCACTATCCTCGTTCATGCAGTAGCAGGGACAGGAACTAAAGGGGTGGGGGGCACGTTCCAAACTGCTGCAAGGATGTAATTCCTACCACTACACATGGCAAGTCTGGGAAGCAATTGCAAAAGGAAGCTACAGATGCCAGAAAATTACATGGGCTCAAGGAGGAACTGAACATGTACTTGGAAGAGAAACTAATTGCATCTGAAGGATTAACAACCAAACTCGGCTCTCATTATGCAGGACCACACTGTCAACACGGAGACTTAAGGAGATAATGGCTTGCTTGCTTTCCCCTGCACAAAGCAGCAGCATGTACAGCTCCAGGCAGGGAGGCAGAGCCAGCTCTGACACCAGCAAACTGCTGGCAAGGTGTTTCCCTGGAGCAGGGGGAGCAGCAGGATTAGGCATTAGAACAGGGATGGCACCTCGAGGTGTGCCAACAGCGCTTTGCCAGTCCTGGAGTGCTGTGTGGTCTTTGTGGAACCCACTGCTGAGCAAATGGGGCACTCAGGGCACTTCTTGTGCTGCACCAGCAGCATTGAAAAGGATTATTGTTAATTGTCCTTCTATTCTGGAGCTCATAACAAAGTGCCCATGACTTGTGAGCAAACGTTTGACTTCACCCACATCAACGTTGGAAATCATGTGTGTGAGATTAGTTTTGTCAGTTCATTGACAGCCACACTGATGACCTTGAGGTCCCACAACCAGCCCAAGGGGCTTGGGCAGCTGAACCTGATCCCACTTCTGCAGCCTGACTTGTGACAGCAGGGCAAGATTTGGTACTAAATCCATTAGGCAAAAGCACATGAACTTAGAGGACCTCAAACACTCTTTACTTCCTGCAAATGGGATGTCATTTGGGGCCACAAGCCATTCTGGGAGTTCCAAAGATCCTAATGCTTGAAATGGTGACTTGATATAACCATTTTGCTGATGAATTTAATTAGAAGTCTACTAATTAGCTAGCTTCTTTGTAAAGTAAACATGAATGGATTATCATCTGATGTTTGGAGAAAAATTAAAATCAAGTTTATTTTCTAAATGCGATGTGAGAACCAGAGCAATGGAGATGGTAACTTGACATGTATGAATGTGTCAATATTTGCTGTGCACAGTTGTTTCTCTGAAGATTAGGAGGGCTGAATCTATGGATGTGGCAGATAATTTGAGCTGAATTCCACTCCAGAACATATTCTTTGTTAGGAGGAGCTGCAGTAATAGATTCTGATTAGCCATTCAATTAGTAGCCAGTACATGAATTCCAATTACTGATCCAGTATTCAGGGAGTATCTTTTCATTGAAAACTTTAGATCAAGAGTGAGTAAAGCCTTCCAGCAGTTTGAGATTTCCTGAATCCCTTCAATTAGTTTGTGGGTCTGTAAAACTGGTGTCAGTCTGCAAAGCAGATTTCCACACACACCCCTCAATTTAATCCCTTTTCTTTCTTCAGAGGCAGCTCTATTTTCCCCCTCCTTTTTCACCCTCATTCATTTCTCACAGAAAGATATTCTAGCAAAGTGGAGATTCTACTGTTGAATTTCCCTTTAGCCTGGAAAAGCATTAAGCTGTTACCAGAGGTGCTGCAAGGACAATACAATAATATTTGCAAATGTTTATAAATACTTATTTCCATACTAAATATTTTCCCTGCATATGATGTTCCCCTGCTATCCCTCAAGTCTCTCTTCAGTTGGGTTTTTTCCTCCTATTTTTGTTTCACTTGGTGCAAACAGCATTAAAACTCCCCATTTTCAGGGGGTGGGTTCCAAGTCCTGGTGGACTCTCCCAAAGCAGAAGCACATCCCAAACTGCTCTCTGGGACAGGGCCAGGCAAAGGGAGTGACTTTCTCACTTGTCTCCATAAGCCAGTTGAGTTTGCTCTTTTATCACTGGGTTTAGAGCAGCTCGAGGCATCCTCAGTGGGGGCTCTGCTCAGTGAGCTGCTCTCTGCAAGGCAGTGAACAAGCACTCCAAAAATCCTTCTCAAAAAAAAAATCATCATTTTCTTGATGACTATTCAACTCCCTCTGCTCCCAAGGTCTGATGTTTTGAAGATCTGCAGCCAAGACTTAAGAACCCCATTTTTTTTGTTATTAAATGTTGGATAATACTTTAACTGGAGCCTAAGACAAGGGGGCACGATGGGCTCAAGCTCTGCCGGGGCAAATTTGAGTGGGAGATCAGAAAAAAATTCTTTCCATAGAGAATGCTCAGACATTGGAATGGGCTGCCCAGAGAGGGGGTGGATTCCCCATCCCTGGAGGTTTTTCAGCTGAGCTTGGCC
>JAWWEV010000022.1:17354045-17367348 GCA_035583235.1 Hafferia zeledoni
TGAGTGCCATGATCTGGTAAAGGAACTGGAGTTGGACCAAGGGTTGGACTTGATGATCTCGGAGGTCTTTTCCAACCTAATCTATTCTATGATTCTGTGATTCTTGGGAGTTGGTTGAACAGGGAAAAAGTATTCCCAGCAAGAGCCATCTGTGGCTACAGTGCAGTATCTGCCACGTTTTGTACCAATACACTGAGAGGCTGTACCAGAACAGCCGTGGATGTGTCTGTGTTGCAAGATTCAAACAGGACTGGAAGGAGAAAAGCTGTGGCAAGAGAGTGCTCACAGCAGGGGAGTTCATTCCATGCCTCACATGCACAAACCAACAAGGTCTGTGATGCACTCAGGTGTCTCATTAAAAGGGAATTCAAGATAAAAATAAAGGGGGTGATATTTGTGTAGTAAATTGAAGTGGTAGTTCCTCTAATCGCAGTAAAACCACTATTGATGGTTAAATCTGCTCGACTGCCATGCAAATCAGTGCTGCAACCCAAGGAAATTTTATGTAATATAAAACCAGCCCATTTCAACTAATGCATTTGGAGTGGCAGGAAAAGGAAGGGAGGAGAGAAACAAAAAAATATATAAATATTTGGCAAACACTGCTGCAATAACATAATGAGATTGATTCAAGGTGAGGTCCAGAGAGCCAGGGACAATGAAAAATATTCTTATACTCCTCATTAAGTAATTACTATACTTTGCCACTTAGAAAACTCCAGCAAAATACAGGGAAGAGTCTTTTTATGACCAAACTGCATCCAAATTGCTTCATGCAAATAAGGCCAGTAAAAGCAGATTCATTCAGTGCACACAAATCCAAACTGCCAGATCCAGAACTAGGCTCAGCTGGTGTAAAATTAGGTCATTCTCTCCAACAGATGAAGGAATCTACAATGGCCAACCCTTTTCAGAACAAATGACAGCCCTTTCAAATTGGCCTCATTAGCCTTTCCTGCAGATTCGTAAAATGCAATTTAGTTTCTTAAAGGGACTTGTCTCAGCTCTAAAACTCCCAGGGCTTAGCTTATGGAATAATATTTTTTTTCTCTGAGTTCTGATTAAAAAATATAAACTTAATAATCCGTAAGGCCATGAACAACCTTTGTTTTCAGTGCAGGAAGGTTTCCAGTTAGCTGGAAGGAGCATTTGGGTTCAGACACTTCCAGGCCATTAAGCTAATTGAATAAGCGAGAATTCATTCTTCCAGAAGAACCAGTTGCTCCAGGAAGTGATAGTGGCAATTAAGTAAGTGACACTCTTTCTTCTGAAGCAGAACCAGCAAGAGCCCCAGCGAGGAGCTCTGTCCAACCACAATCCCTTCCCACAGCAAATCCTGAGGTGGAGGCTCAGGCAGCTTCTCAGGAGTGCCGTGTTTGTCCCAGTTCTTTGGGGACTTCCCAAATTCCAAGGCTCCAGGAACTTGTCCCTGACCAAAGTGGGCATGTTCCAGCTTCTCTAGGCAGGAATGAGGGATGTCATGTCCCCACAGAGCAGTCGCTGCTGCTGTTCATCTGGGAGAGTTCCTCATTTCAAGAGAGGCAGCTGAGGATATTTATACTGAGGATATTTAAACTAGGGATATGAGAAAGCTAAAGTGATTTAGCTGGATGAGCTTGAATTTAACAGGATTACTTCTTATTTTTATTAGAGGGCTATAATGTGATTCTGCTCCCTTTTTTTTTTTTACCCCTGAAAGGTCATCCTGGTAACAGCAGAATTATCTGCATTCCATAGAATTCCTGCAGCAATATTATTGCACAGCCTCACAGTGGTGTGGCACGTTTAACTGGTTTCACCATCCATCACCTATAACTGTCTGCTGCACACTCAAACCTCTGTAAAGTCTAAAAAAATTTAGCAGCATTTTTCAGCTCCTTGCAAATTAAGAGCACCCAGAGTTCAAGCAAATGCTGAAACCACCCACCACACACAAAAGAAGTTGAGATGAGAAAAGAAAATGGGAGATAAGGGTGATTAAAAATATAATAGAACTGAAAGTGGTGCAATTTTGCCTTTCCTCCCCACAGAGGAGGAGGCAGAGTCTCAAAGGACGACGTCACAATCAGCACCAGCAGGGCTGGATTGCTGGAGTGCTGCTTCCTGATGAGAGAGCCCCAGCCAGGGGTGTCTACCTATGAAAAAATCAACTTGGGGACACAAATCCCAGATAAGAGACAAATGGGCAGCCCCAAACTGGGATACACTCAAGGCCCCCCAGCTGGCACTGGAGAGGGAGACCATGGGGAACTCACCCTGGGAGAGGGAACAAAGACTTTTACATAAAAGGAACCATTACCTTTCTGAGCAACCCAAGGAAACGGTGGGAATGTTCTATGCAGGGGACACAGAACTCATAAGATGCTTTGTTTTGGACAGAAGCATTAATTTCTGGATATCAGAGCAATTTCTGCCTGGCATGGGAGGGATGGAGGTGCTGCTTTGCTCTTACCCTCTGGGTAAGAGACACCAGTTTGATTTTACCTCCACTAACAGGGAAGGCTGTGCAGCAGCAACACCATCAGGTTAATGCCATTCCACCTCTTTAAGTGCCTCTTTTGCATACCCCCTTCAAATCAGGTTTCCTGAGCAGTTTCCAACAAGACTGTGGTTATACAACCAGACAGAAAAATGATAAGAAAATCCTGGCTCTGTGGTTACTGACTTGGTTTTGGGGGACTGGCCTTGGAATACTTCAGGACCGTGTAGGATGGGACATGCTGAGCAGACATCACTGCTGCTTGACTGGATTCCTTCAAATACCACACTGAGGCCAGTTCAGAGCCAGAGCACAGCTCTCCTCTCTGCTTCTGAGCAGCCAAACAAGATGTTTGACTTTTGAAAGGCTTGAGTTTCCCCAGGGAAAGTTCAGCCCCTGGTGAGCTCCTTCAAGCCCCATGTAAAGCAGCCACGCTCGGTCTCTTGCAGCCTGATTGGTGCAGCAGCAACTTCATTTGTCTGATTGTATAATTAAGAAGATACTTAGACTTGTCAGCACCAACACAGCCAGTTTGTTCCGAGGTTAAGCTCCATGACAAGGAAGACAACAATCTTCAGGCTTCTGAGCATAATACATTAAGATAATTATTAATGTCCTGGTGTATTTTTTTCCTTAATTTTCTTTTCCCCTCATTCTTTCTTCTCTTTCAATTTTTTTTTCACCATCAAGGCAAAACTGCATTAGGAACAGCTCTTATCATTTTAATAGTCTTTAAATGAGGCTGGCAAAGCTTTAAATAAAGAGATATTTTGTGGGAGAAAAAAAGAAAATAGAGAAATTGTTTGTAAAACATAACTCTTGTGCCCAAAGGGACATATCATTTTCATATTTTAAATCTGAATGCATTTTAGTTATTTCGTGTTTTTGCAGCAATCAGTTCACATTATGAGAATAGGGTAGTATAATTATGGAAATTAAGTACAGATTTCAGTTGAATGAACTCATCAGATGGAATTACAGCCTTTCTAGATTGGTCGTCTGGCTTTATGTCAGATGATTTGCATAAAACATTTAGCTTAATGAGAAGTAAACAACAAGACTGTGGAATGTATTAACCCAAGGGGGTCTGAGCTGACATGGAAGAAATATTAAGGTTGCACTCCTTTTTTTTTTTTTTTTTATTTCAAAGACAAAAAGGAAGCCTTGAGAGCAGATTAGGGACATAAAGGTAGTTCTGGCTCAGATCATAATTCTCCATGAGTGGTATTTTTCACCACCTACAGTCATAACCTGGAAAGTAATTTTTCAGGTTTATTTACTTTCACTTGCCTTTAAGCCAAATCTGACATAATCTAGTTACCCTGTCAGACAGTGTTCGTGGCTGCAAACATGTCTTTGTGTTCAAGAGTTGAATTTTCTTCTGGTCACTGGTCTGGAACTTGCTCAAATTACCTTCTGGGATATGTAGTCATTTATCCATAATCTCTGCAGGCTCTAATTTTCATTGGGAAGTACAGACCCAAACCACCCTCTTGCATCTTTAATCATTGAAGTCAGAAGTGCTTCCACCCTAAAAGCATATTGATAGCCAGTCTCCCTGATGCACAGAATATTAAGGACTCCTTCTTGCTGTTCCCATGGCAGCATCTCCTCCTGGGAGGGTTCTCTCCAGGAGGCCTGAGGAAGGCAGAGGAGAGGTGATCTGAAATCCCTGTTGTTCCCAGGAAGATTTCCAGGCTCTGCCTCCAGGCCTGGTACAGCTGTGCATTTCCACACCACCATTAATTCGGTGCTTCATCCCATTGTAGAACCCCTCTAGGTGTGTGTCCTTCTGATGCCAGGATCTCAATGTGGCCATGTGGCATAAGCCAGAGTCACACCTGCACCAGGCAGCTTGTTCTCTGTGGGCTCTGATGCAGACAGGCTGTGGAAGGAACCAGAACTCCTCTCCTAATATTAAGGGACTTAGTACTTCATAAAGCTTTCAACTCTGTACCTCCAAGAAGAGCAAGACCATGGACTGATGATCACAAGAGGCCAAGTTGGAGCATCTCAAAACACTCATTAGGTGAAAATCCCTCCTCAGCAGATTGGCAGCTTTGCTGCTGGAGGTGATTGCTCCTGATCACCTGGCCATGCCTGCACAGCCTCTGCAGTTCTTCTGAGTGCAAATAAGGCACTTGGTTACTTGAAAGAAACGTCCCCAGTTAAGGATGTAGCATTCACCATCCTCACACAGCCAAGAATTAAAGTCTGCAAAGACAAATTCAGCTCTGGGGCTCTGTCTTTCATTTAAACCACACATGTGAACATTTCAGCTTCCTCAGGAGGGGCAGAGGAGGGGCAGGCAGTGATCTCTGCCCTGTGGGGACCAGGGACAGGACCCAGGGAACAGCCTGGAGCTGTGTCAGGTCAGGATTAAGTTGGATATTAGAAAGAGGTTCTTGCTCCAGAGGGCAGTGGGCATTGAACAGGTTCCCCGGGGCAGTGGAGCTCAAGGAGCATTTGGATGATACTCCTGTGCATGTGGTTTGACTCCTGGTGACTCAGTGACCCCCTTTGGTCCCTTCCAACTTGGCACATTCTGTGATTTCAGGGAGAAACCCAGGTTAGCCAGTAAAGTGATGGTAGTTCAATTCCATGGCAAATCTTTTGATTAACACAACTCTGATTTAAAGGCATGAAATAAACTGCAGGATCCCGATGGTGCAAATTTTAAACTTCTTGTATTCTCAAACACACACACCCCCAAAATCACCATATGAGACTCTCTGAGTAGAAGGGTATGAATAATCTTTCATCTAGAAGGCAAGGCTTCCATTACCTTTACCTGGGAAGGAACAGTACTGGGAGAGATTGCTTTTCCCCAGCCCATGATTGCTGGTGACAACACACAGAGAAGTGAGTTACCAATTCAGTGGGTTGAAGAACAGCATGCCTCATGTTGTGCTTAGATTTCAAAATAAAAAATCATATGGCAGTAGGAAATGGAAAAAACCCCACTCTGATTTTGCTGCCTCGTGTTCTTTCGACTGCTGAGCTCTCCTTAATGAAAAATTGGCCCAGGCTCGAAGAAGCAGAGCAGGAGATGAGAAAGAAATGGTGGTGTGGAAAACTACTGACCCTTGTGTCTGAATGCAGAAGCAGCACAGGCAGGGGGTTCCTTAAAAGAGTATCTCTGAATCTATGAGCTTATGGCTGGCTGCATTTAGGGAAACAAAGTGAAATGAGAAAACTTCAGTGTGCTGGATGAATGTGCAGGGCTGACGGGGAAGGATGAGCTACAGCAAATTAAAGGCTGCTGGTTCAGTGGCCACAGAGCCAGCACAGGAAGAGCAGGATCACTGCTCATTTCAGAAACATGCTGTATATAAAAAGAATTTGGGACCTGTCCCAGAGAAATTCAAATCAGTGGGAATTTTCCCTGCTGTAAAGCTGATTTGGTGCTCCATTTTGGAGTCAGACCATGTGTTATCAGCAAGAGCATCCTGGAGACTCGCCCACCCTTCTGGCTGCTCTGGTGAACACCACCCAGAAATAAATCACTCTCACACCTGCAATGGTCTCTTTGGAGAAGCCCAAAGAACTCTCTGAGGGTCTGGGCCATCCACCTGCCTCAGACACAAGAATAGTCCTGCTCACAGTGAGCATCTGCCACCATCTGCCCTCTGGGGAATGATTCCCCTGCAAGTCTCAATACAGAAACTACTTGGGGATGGTTGGGGTGGGAGAGGCTGCAGGACACTCAGGCTGGTGTGGTTTAAAGATGTGAAGCAAACAAGTGTCTCTGATCCCAGAGACAATGAAAATTGTGTGCCTTTCACACAGCTCAAGTGACTCAGCTGCAGAGCTGTGCCTCTGTCTGTTTGGAATCCAACTGAGGGGTTGTCCCTTCCTCTTTGCCGTGGTTTATGCTCTGCTATAAACCTGCACGAGCCCCTCAGCTCAGTCATCAACCAAACAAAGTGATACTTCGTGCTTAATAAACACGTTCCACCACTGATCACAAAATCCTTCCCAAAGGGAAATGAGCATTCAAGACACGGAGGAAAACAGTATCCAATTATAGAAGATTATGAAATGAGGCTGAATGAGAGCACAGCACAAGGTACATTCACTTGATTGGTACCAGCTCATCCCTGTGAGATACATCATGTCCTGTCTTCCCATAGATTTCTAATACCATCCTGACCTAGAGTTTGGGTAAAATAAAATTTCCAGCCCCTGTCTTAGGAACAGCTCCCATTGGACACTGGACATGATCACGTGTCGGAATTAGATGTCCACCAACACTCGATCTTATTGGTGTGGGGTCACCAAGCCATTTCTCTCAGAAATGTAATCCAATGAGCTTCCCACAACAGCCATATCCCAGGGACTGGAAAAGGGTCTGAAAAAGTAAATTTCAGAGGAGGAAAGACTGTCACAAAATTAATACTACCCTTCAAGTGTCCTCTTAAAGCTGGCCCCTGTGCAGAGAGGAATTCAAGATTCATTAAGCCAGAAATGGGAGCAGGAGAAAGCATAGGCTGGTGCCTGCAGTGTTCAGCTGGAATGGTTTGGGGATGTAATTTAAAGATTGTGAACAATGCTCAAGTGGTTTACTGCACGTGGCCCCAAGTCACTTGGCCCATAAATCAGTGTTAGAGCTCCTGATGCCTCTACCAGTGCCTCATCCATCTGTGTTCCATAGGCTCCTCTTCTATTAGCTACAAGTTTTTATCAATTTTCCAGCAAATGAAGTAGAAGGTAGGAAAATTCCCTGCTCTTTTTGGAACCAAGAAAGTGATAATGAAGCTGCAAACTCAGAACTATGGAAAGGAAAAGTGTATCAAAAACCCCTCCAGGTCACTCCCTCACAGTCTGCTCAGGACCACCAGGACTTGTTACATCTTTCACCTTCTCCTCATGATGAGGGATCTGACTCATCCCTGTCCATGGCAGTTTTGCTCACAGTGCTGACAGACAGTGCTACAATATCCTGTTTTTAAGGCAGGGAAACAGAAAAGCATTACAGGATACACAAGTGCTTTATGTTTAGAACATTAAGTGATAACTCTGTTGATATTGTGAGGGGCATTTTCATGCCATGTCCTCTGTTTGAAGTCTGTACAGTCAATTAATGTCATGCTTTGAGTTTGTTCACTGAAATATCTGCTGTTCATTCCACAACTTCCCCCATGTTTTAGATTGTATCTCTTGTGACATCAACTGCTACAGCACTCAGAAAAGCAAACAACATGTCTTGTAATCACAATTTCGTGTTTGATGCTGCCTGAGAGCGCGGAAGGAAAACTGTGGCTGGAATCACAAGTGTGGGTTGTGTCTCAACAGCTGTTAAAAGGTATGAAAAGAATCTTGAGGTTTGCACAGATGTTGCTGCTCCCACACTTCAGGGAAATGTGGCGTTTCTGAGTGACATCTTTAAATCCAAGAGGAAGAAGAAGTAAACTTCCTTCCTCCCTAAACACTGGGCTGGAGTTCCCACCTCCCACTGGGCAGAGATGGGCATGGAGAGCCTGGGCCCAGCCTGTTTACAAAGATGCCCTTTGTGCCACTTGCCTGTAATTGAAATCATGCTGAATTTTTATCTGTGTCCTCGTCTAAGTCCTTTCTGTGCACACATTTCTGTTTTCCCTGTTTATTTAGGGCTGTGAGGGGTGCTAAGAGCACACACATTTGAGCAGGGGGTGCTGTGGGTGCTTCTGGTTGAGGTTTCTTAACAGTTCCATGGGGTTTGTAAGAATGTTGGGAAAGACCCCTTGATTGCATCTGGGTGTAATTACTGGCTGTGGAATGTGCCTTTACTGAATTATATGTGAATAGGATACTGTTTCTTAACATGCTCTGAGAGGTGTCTGACAGTGGAGCTTTTCATCTCATCCCACTTCTGCAGGAAAAAAATAAATACATTTTCCTTTTTTTTTTTCTTGTTTAAAATATGCTGACATTTTGTCAACTAGAGTACATATTTTAGGAAATATTACTTCAATACCAGTGTTGCTTAGTGAATTTTCAGGGGGCTGGGGAAAGAACCAGCAACAACAGAGACAAAAAGTCCTCAAATTCAGATATTATGAATAATTTTAGGGCTTAGTGAAGTGCCCATGGAGGTCACTGAGACTTACTGAGAACTCAAAGGAATTTTGCACCAGGTTCTTAAGTTTGTTTTTCTTTTTCCAAAACAAGGTCAAATTTTGTGCCAATGTTAAGGGATGAAACTTCAGGGGAATCTCTGGAAATGCACCAGTTTATGTTGTCTGTAGTAATTCCACAGAGAAACCAAACTCAAAAAAATGTGTCCATATAAAGGTTCCTCACGCGTCTCATAAAAGAAATTTTACAGTGATCATACTCATGTCTCCATCTCTGCACACAAACAGAGCTCACAAGTCTTAAAGTGGCAAAATTATTCTTCATCTCATGGCATACCCTCAGTTCCTTTCCATAACAAATATCCTAAATAGAGATAGAGATGTATTTATTACCCCTGCAGTCATTCCCACTAATTTAAGAGGAGCTTCAGCAAAGGGCACCTTAGGACATGGTTTAGAGGTATTGACAATCCCCTGATTTAATGCATTGCCACGTCCCACGTGTGACTGGAGCACTGGTATATCTTTGACAATAAAGGAGACATGCAGCTTAATTGAGTTCAATTTAGAAGGGCTGTAGAACAAGCCAGATCCGGTGGAAATTCTATATTTTATAGCAGTACTGTAGCAATTTTTTAACAGTAGCTGAAACTCATTTCCACACTTGTGACTAAACAAAAGAAAACACAGCCAGGGCTCCCAAGTATAATTAAATTGGGATTCATCATTCAGGCATAAAGAGCACCATAGCATTGGGAAACAAAATCTCTGGCAGGGGGTCTTAGCCCTTCTGTTTCAATTTCCTGAAGGCCAAGACAGTTGAAAGAAGATAAGCAAAGATCCCTGCAGAAATGGGAAATCAGAGTGTAGTTCTGTGAGAGAGTGGCCAGGCAGCAGCACAGCAATGAAAATGCTGAGGTGTTACAAACACACCCAAGGGATGCTGCACGTCCTGGGAGATGGGGACTCTGCATGCAGAGGGTTCAACTCCTTTGCTTTTAAGGAGCTAATCCAAATGCTGCTGGAAGATGTGGTTCTGGTCACATGGATTTGATAATGTCCCTGCAGTTTGTGTCACCCAAACTATAGGACGGTGATAATCATGGCAATGTTTCCATATCATACATGGGAAAGTTGAAGTTACAGACATCACTGTGGGCCAGGAGCACAACAACCATTTCCCTCCCACATCTAAATCACTGAAATAAGCACAGAATTGTTCTTCCAAAAGATTTTTTTTAAGTAACTGAACTCTAACAGTCTTAGAGCCCAGAAACTGGTACAGCTCACCAGGAGTTTGACTTCTTTTCACTGTGGTTGTCAGAAAAAAACCCAAACCAACAAAAAAACTGTTACTTTGAGTAGAACTCCCTCATTGCCATCAAGAGTTCTTACTTAACGGCCCTGCATTGTGCAGTTTCTTGAGCCCTGCCTTTGAACTTTGGTGCTGTAGAAGGCAGTGCTAATAAATGCATTGTTATCTGCACTGCACCAAGTCCACACACATCAGCAATGCAGGAGTTTTAATCATTTATGTAAATGTATGATGTAGGGCTTTATGGCATATTAGTGAAATATTGATTGCTGCTTGAGACTTGTGTTTTAGCATCCTGTGCTAATGAAATTTGTCCCCAAACCAAATTGGACAGTGATGCCAATACACATGCATAGAAACAAGGCTTATTTTGCAATGGTTCAGTCTCCACAATTATATTAAGTAATTTTATTGGAATAGAAGCAGTAAGTGAGTTCAACTACCCCCTAATGACCAATGAAAACAATCCAGATATTCTGCTTTAAATGCTGTCTTCACAGCAGAGCATGCAGAGTTTCCCAAATCTTCTGCACTGTCAAAGTCTTTTGGCTCCCAGTGCCTGCAGGGAGGTGGCTCCTGAGACACAGGCACCTCACCTGCTGTCAGCATGTTGCATCCCAAAGCCACCTGAGTGCTGGGAGACAATGCAAAGCACTCATGTGATAGAATGGATCCTTTGTGGGATTTTCTCACGTTATATCTAAATACATTTGTTCTGCCAAGGACGTTTGATGAGGTCTCCAACCAAATGATAACATGATTTTGCAGAGTCTCTATTAACTCAATGGCCTCAGTGTGTGTTTTCCACCTGCCTCTCTGCTTTGATTTGCATCACTGTTCTTTTTTCCCTCTTGCCTCAGCCAGGCTTCCTTATTTTCCTTATTTTCCTTCCTGTTGTGCATTTTCCCTATTTTCCTTCCTGTACTTCAGTTCTCTCCACTCATCTCTGAACTGGAACAGAATTCAGGTGAAGGGGATTCTTGGCTGATGCTGCTTTCAGTCTGTGTTGGCTCTTCAGTCCTGCTCAGAAGACAATAATAAACTAAAATAACCAATACTTTGATATGGCAGTTGAAATTATGATCACCTTTCTCCAGATTTAATATGAGTATTAAAAGAGTTATGAGAATAAGACTTCTAAAATCTTGCTGTCAGAGGCAAATTCAATAACTACTGTTAGGTTTAAAAAAAAAAAAAACCACAAGGAAAAAGTCCAAAATTTTTGGGGTGGGGTACAAGGCAGGAATCACAAACTAATTGGAAAATGTTTAGATTTGTGGAGACATCAAAAGGGAGGCAAAGCAGCTTCTTTTGGTCCATGAATACACTTATCAATTAAGCACATATGACTGCAACTGTGTCAACATGGACACCTCCTGCCCTCCCAGTCAGAGGAATCCTGGCTGATGGACACAGCAGGCAAAGGAGGGCCCTGAGTACTGCCTTGTTTCCTCTCATGAACAGGCAAACACACCAATGAAATTCTACTGCAGATTTGAAACAGGTTGGTCCTGGCTCTGAGCAACTTGATCCAGTGCAAGATTTCCTGGCTGATTGCAGGGGGGTGGACTAGGTGACCTTTAAAGGTCCCTTCCAGGCCAAACCATTCTAGGATTCTAAGAAAACACAGGCAACAATGCTCTCAGAGACAAGAAGATGGGTGAGGGCAGAGAAGTCTGGTGTACCTTGCAACTGCAGCTCTGTGTCCTTGCTGAAAAGGACTTCAAGACCTTGTTTAAAGGTCTTTGCATTCAAACAGACCATGGGGATTTAATGAACTCTGAATCATTTCCATTGTTGAACTGTGTCATGATGTCCAACAGAACTGCAAACATTAGAGACTGAAACCCTGGTTCCTTGAGGAGGCACAGCCTGGTGACCAGCTCACCCCACTGCCAGCACAGCCCAGTGCAGTGGAAAGGGCAATTTCCAAGCAGAGCCAGTTGGGTTCTGGGCTGGCCCCATCAGCAGAGATGCCAATGGCAATAAGCCTTTTCATACAGTGGACACCTCTATGCTTGGAATAGGAGAGAGAACATCAGCTCGTTTCATTTTGGCTTGCAAATAGCTGCAGGTGGCAAAGCTGTTTGCTTGCTTACAGCACAGAATGGACTTCAAGGACAAAGAAAAAGCCTGTTGTTCCACAGTCCCCTGCTGTCCCTTCCACATATACTCATTTAGGATTTAGCAAGACCCAGATGTAAAATGGAGTATATTCCTCAGGGAGGAAAAAAAAAAGTATGAAGTGACTTTATTCGGTAAATATTGTGTAAATACACTCAGGGCCCTGCATTGTGTGGCACAACCACAACTTGTCACAGCACACTTATCAAAGGCACTGCACTGAATTTAACAGAGCCCCCTTACACATGCAGGAATGCTCCACAGGGAAATGAACTGCTGAAAGCACAGACAAGATCTGAGTTCTGGATCAGATTTACATGTGAGTCCACAAAGATCAGTGATGGCTGTGTTTGGTTATCAGGGTGTGCTGTATTTCCTCCAAAAACACTTAGTCTGCTTGTCCTGTTCTCTTCTTCTGTTCAGGTGTAGTCTGGGAGTGGGAGGGAATGGACACAGCTGGATTCTGCTGGGAGCTGAGAATGCTTTGGGGGTTTGAAGGATGGGAGGCAGGAGATTTGCAGCACAGCAGAGGGTCTGTGGCTCACAGGAAAGTGAAGAACAGATAATTAAGCCACAGACAGAAAGGAAAGACATTTCTGGAACTCTAGGGAATCGGGTTTGCTGCAACTCAGAAACTCATTGAATGCACCAAAACCAAGCTTGGAGACAAGAACCCATCTACTTGGACATGGTGGACAAAGGAGGCATCCCATTTTCCCTCCCAAACCACATTTAAATACATAGGAGTTTGAGAAAGAAGTGATTTGTGAAACACATTTAGATTTTCAGAGGAAGGAGGAAGGAAAAAAACACAAATGAAATTGAATGGTAGGAATAAAAAAGTGACACAACGTCCCCATACTGTTATTTCCTACAAATGGCCCCAGACAATAAACAAAACATGGTTAGAGAAAATCAAAATGCTTTTCTCAGCCCAGGTCATTTCCCTGTGCTTCATCTCAACCAACGTTTTTGCAGCCACGACCAGATCTGCCTTTTAGATTATGATGCACAGAGCAGAACAAGACAGGCAGACTAAATGTAACAGAAACCCATTTTTGTCAATAAAGGAAACAACTATAAATTGCAAGACTTCCTCTGGCACAGACACAGCTCTACCTCACCTTGCCCCTGAAGCCTCCCAGAACATTCAGTCCCCACTGTGCTGTGCAGGCAGCCACGAAAGGAAGAAAAAGGTTTGGGGAGGTCTCTGCAGTGAGACCTGGGAAAGGGAAAGAAAGCAAAAGGAAGGGAAGTTCTAGCCAGGTGGGGGTTGGTCTCTTCTCCCAGGCACTCAGCAATAGGACAAGGGGGCATGATGGGCTCAAG